>OZ018394.1:36694657-37087768 GCA_963969525.1 Ontholestes murinus
ATTGGATGTCAATTTCCGTCATCCAAAGTTATTGGGTCTTAGTGGAAGGACACTAAGGTGAACTCTGTGAACTCAGATATGTTCTGGCTAGTGTACTTCCCTCCTGAAAACACGACATTTTGTCTGGTCGAGTTTTAAACCGAAATTCTTAAGTAAAGGTACAACATTTCAGTGTTCTACGAGGGTAGATTGAAAAGTTTCCGGAATGGGCAAGAAAACGCAGTAATTAAACAGGTTTTTTTTTAATACCTCATATGGCGCACAATTCTTTAAGTTTCATCACAATTATATCTTCTAGGTACCACGGGGTATACGACTTCTAAAATAGTCTTTTAATTATTGTCCTCCCAGGGCACGGTGGTGTCGAAGGCGACGAATTGGCAGATGAACTCGTCAAAAGAAGTGCAAGTATAACTCCCATAAGACCAGGTCCATTTTTCGGACTCCCCATGGCATATAGAAGAGATGTAGTGCAAAAATTGAAAGAGGGCAGAAGATTTAAATACTGGAATAATGTTTCAGGACCACGTCAATTAAAACCACTCATCAAACTCGATCACACTGTCATAAGGTGCTTGAACTCTGTAGGAAAGAGCTGAGAGCATTCATGAGACTCATGACAGGGCAATGTGCTCTCCAGTATCATTTGTGGAAATCGAAAAATAGGAAAGTGGAACATGCAGATTATGTGATTCGGCAGATGAAACGACCGAGCATATACTATGCACGTGTGAAGCAATTTTCACCGTTCGGCAGGAATCGATTATCCCATGAAGAAGTGAACAGCATCCTCCCCAAGAAAGTTACCAGGTTCACAGGGGACATGGGTGTGCTTGGGTTGTGATTGAATAAGGGCAGAACAATAGATCTATTAGGTCGCAGTTCACGAGAGGTAAATTCGCCTCAAACCTTGAAGAGGTATTATTTTCAATTCGAAACTCTAGTGTTTTTTATTAACAAAGTTTTATAAACGTCACTACCATATTATTAAGATGCCATGAAGTATAGGTCTTCCAACTCCGACAGTTTGTCTGATGTTGTTGTTTTAATGAGTCGATTAAACTTACTATTAATTTGATCTCAAACAATGTAGGTTTGTTCTTTTTTCTCAGTATCAAATATCATCTACTAGTGGTTTTAAATTATACTTTAATTATTGATCAGGAGTACTTATCACTAGGCTTATGACATACATAGCATCATTAGTACAACCGCTAAGGGTGGTTCTGTATGTCATTTATTACTAGAGTACTACTCTTTTGGAACTTGTTGCCAGTGGTCTAGTAATGAAGAAAAAGTCGTGTGATAGTCTGTGGCATTGGCATTTTTATCTCGAAACTAATGGTTATTAAAAATGATAAGATTATGTAAATATTCATCCTTTTTTGCAATAGCAAACACGATAAAGGGTGACCCATCGCTGTCACAAAGGTCTGCTGCTAATATTTGTTATTAAACTGAAAAATATTAGAATCCATGACTGTTTTTGTTAATTCTAGATATTTTTTAATGTCCTCTTCTGGAATTGAATTGGATTTTAAAATGTCATGATGTATTTGAATGGTTTCGTTTATAGGTATGCTGGGAAATAAGGATTCTACATCGAATGATACTATCATTTGATCAGGTTCAATTGTCACATTTTTTTTAATAATTGAGTGAGGTGGATTAAATTTTTGATGGGTAAATCATTATTGATTTTTAAATTATTGAATTTTTGTACTAACTATTTGGGGATGTTATATGTTGGTGAATTGATATTCGATATGGGCCTTAATTTGCGGCCAGGTTTGTGAATTTTAGGTAAACTGTACAATTTTGGTAATTTTGGGTTTTTCATTTTTAGTTTCTAAATAGTTCTTTTATCAACTAAAGATGGAGTCTTCAGTACGAAATTCTAATAGTGAAGTAACATTTTTAAAATAGTCAGACTTATTAACAATCACTATTCCATTGCGTTTGTCGGATTGTAGATTAAAACAGTCCTTACGTTTTAGCGATTTCAGTGTAGGATATTCTTCTTTATCTATGTGTATCCGTGGAGACGTATTTCTTCTGTTTGTTAATATGTCCCTTGCTTATTTTTGTTGAAGCCCTGACTTGCTAATAAAGCGGCGCAAACTAGAGTATTTTTGTCATATAATGCGGTATTGTAAGTACACATCTCTTCAAATCATCATTCAGGGCTAAATTACGGGCTGGCGGAGCCAAGGAAGCAGAAAAACGTCATGGCTTATCTGAGTCAATGGTATGGCCTAACTACCACATCGTTATTTAGAATTGCTATAGATAAAGTTAGGTTGCAGTAACTAGTTGCCAAGGTTTTTGGAATACAGGGCACTTAAAGAAGAGGAAGGTGGTTTCCAGGCCGAGTACTAACCTCTGTCGCATACAATAGCACCTTTCAGCTCTCTTGCTTCTCATTTCTGCCCATGTATAGACTTCGAGATCTGGTAGATAATCTGCAATTTTGCAGAGGAGGCCCTCTAAAAAGACCCAGCTAATTAAGGATGCGCTTATCATAGGCCAAGTGTTGAAGTTGAAGGCATTACAAACGATTACAATGGCCAAGTAATGGCTTTTCTTAATCTGATCTTGCGTCCACCGTAGTGAACCCCTTCCTGAACCTGAACTGATGTGAAAGAATCTCTCCATTGCAACCAAACCATACGAATTACCTGTCCCAAGTCAGATTCGTGAAACCTTTACCCTCTATGACGGTAGTTAGTTGGGGTATTTGGGACCTAACCGTCCTTGGAAAGAAGCGCCAGACTGCCTTTTCTGAAGATACGCGGGAATGCTATTTTTTTACAGCGCCGGTCATGTTCGTGATAGTAAACAATAAGAAATCCGCGCCCTCGCGGGTTGGTAGGGCGCCAAACTACCTTCTTATCCAAGAAAAAGTTTTTAGAGACCAGCGCGGGGGCTAGTTGGACCGGACGACAAAGACGCTAAATGGTTTGGTTGTTTTTTTTTCTTCTGCCGGTTCAAAATATACCTGAGATCCGCCCCTACACAGGCATTTGAGGTGTTACTTTATATATATTTAGGATAGTGAGCACGTTTAGGACAATCTAAGTTATTTAATTATGATGTCAATGCAGCAATTCATGGATTGTGAAAATATTTTCATGACAATATTGATGCTAGTAAGGAAATAAATGGTGTTTTAGATAATGGGATAATGTTTTGAAGATTATTACTCCACTTAGGAACCCTGTTCGAAGTGATCGCGAAGTAGTTATTGCATTTGTCCAAAACATATTACCGCTATTCGCAGTTTTTGATCGTACTAATTATTTGCGAAGGGAATTTGCATATCTAGAAAATGCAAGAATGTTGGAAGAAATGTCATGTCTACAAAAAGTTTAAGGGTGAGGCTTTTGTAGTTCAACGATCTACAAAAACGTTGCCGATATGTGTCTAGAGAAAACAATAAACAGAACCCAGACGACTGTTTCTGGTGTTATTGGAGTCACTTGAAAAAAGCAACAGTTACAAAATGGGATTTGATATACCATGAAATCCTTGCCAAAAGTAAATTGTTGGGGATTGTTACCGATGTTTCTTCAGAGAGTGATGAACTAGAGAACACCATGAGTCATCATCATATCTAACAAAGAACATGGAAAATAAGATTAAAAAAAGTTGTTTTAATTACATATAACGAAAACCTTTTTTCTGAGAGAGCAAAAGAACTTAAAAACTTTATTACACGACAGATAGTTAACGATGTTTTGAAAAATGAATTGCCCCAATTTTTTCCTTTCAGGTGTGAATGGCTTCTATACAAAGACAAACAAGAGCACTAAACTGGAAAAGGTATTAAATGAGGCAGTTGCCACTACAGAAAACCTGTCAAATTTTGCAACTTCCTATATTGTTAATTTCATGGCTTGCACGAGAAGGATTTCTCTGAAAGATTTGGGAACATTTGGAGATATTTACAAGGCTCAATTATTGTACATGAGAAATATGATACCAAATACGGCAACAATAATAGATTTCATATTTGATTCTTACTTCGAGTTTTGATTGCACTCGTCGTGCTACATTTGGATCAATTAATCTCCACTCTATTACAAATACAACACAGATTCCTGTACAAAAAAAGAAATTTTAGACTTCGTGATTTAACAAAGTGAAACTTCAAGACTGTTTCAGATTATATCTTCTAGATGAATGCAGCAATATGTGGCCAAATGTGATAGTATTCTGCAGCGCAACATCTCTTCCAAACCCAATATCATGCATCTACATACAGCAAACTAATGTAACATAACCCCTCGAAAAATTACAGTTTGCCACGTTACAAGAGGCTTTGTCAGAAATGATTTTGATGAAATAATTTTATATATTTGATCCTCACCTCTCTATTTTGTGTCTAAATAAATTAATAATGTACAATTTCGTATTAAAATTTGTCAGCGAATTATCAACAAAATGATGTAATTTTAGAAAGTAAAACAAATATTTATTATTATTCTACCGGATTTTACTCCTACGAAAAATATACAATGCGGGTTATTGATTTTGTGCCCGTTATTTACAAAACACGTCGGTAGATGTATATCGTATCACGGTGAATAGTTTAATGTTTAATACACTTCACGAAATTTTGTATCAACTATCATATGTTTGTACTTGACTTAAATCACTTGAATTAAAAATTGCTTCGATTAGTAGTAATATATAGAACGTAAAACAATTAGGTAACATAATTAAGTGATTGTTATTGATTGGTTTTGTCTACAAGGTTTAAGATTGATTAATTGTTTTTATGTTTATTAACTGTATATTTATGTATATTATCTGAGCTCAGTCGTCGTTGTTAATAACATAAATCCTGTTTTAGTTTGGGGGTTTGTCTTAATTTGAAAAATGTGAGTAATCTATTATCCCATTAACGAAAACGGATTTATGAAAATACGTTAGCGATGTTAAGCGGATAATAATGGGTATTCATTACTGGCCCCAAATTAATCAACTGTGAAATAACTGAAAGCCGCAGCCAACACAAATTTGACTGAAATGAAATACAACGCCCACCGATCACTTCTACAACATATCCGTGCATAAAATCGAGAAGCATTACGGCTCAGGCAATCTAATTTTCTATCTCAGATTGTCAGCGACGCACATGCGAGTTTCCCGATGATGTGGAGGAAGGAGGGTGGGGGGCAATCCATCCGAGTAAGCATTCCACGCGCTCTGAGAAACTAGCGGGTAAACGCTTAAGGAATTCCATACTAACTCAATTAAGTTTCGCCCGGAGGAAAAATCGATGCACGTGGAATTTCTCGTGCATTTGATGAGTGATAAAAATATGGGAAAATGGTAAATATTCGCCGAGGAAACACTGTACACGCACGTAGAAATTGGATACAGAAAGCAATTTGGAGCGTATCAAAACCGTTTCCTGCTTGAAACGCTGAAGGCTTTGCGGCAATTTGTCGCAACGGAAAAGAAACACCGCAAACCGCCTTTCATTCCTCGAGCAAACGTTAGTAGTGGGATTATGAGGAATTTACATTTATGATAGATGGCTACTTTCCGGTCGATTATTGAAGTTTGAAGTTTCAATTTTCAAACTGAAAACTTTTATAGTAAATTTATTATTAAATAGTTACGGTATTTTTTAATCAAAATCCCAGATTTACCATTAAATAGCAAGGCATAATAATTATTACAATTATTTCTCTGTTGACAAGTTACGATTAGTAATTTCTCAAGAAATAAATTAAAATTTAAGATTTAAGTTCTTCTTTGATTAGAAAAAAAGTAATTTTTGATTATAAGTTAGATTTAATTCAATATTAATGAATGTAGAAATTGTCAATATCGAGGTAAGATGATTGTCAGATCTTCAAATTAGGTTTAGTTAGTTCACAGGATATTTTTATGTACTATTTTTACATTTGAAGACACGATGTGATCACTATCAATAGTTAACTGACAAAATATAAAAGTCAAAAATTGATAGATAAGGCTGCTTATTTATGTCAATAAAATAAATAGAATACTTAAATTGTAATTAAGAGACTTGGCAATTTTACAAATGAGGTTGAACTCTGTTCGATTCAGATAGTGGTAAGTTGGCTGCTCTGTGGATCATGCTGTTAAAGGCAGCGAGTTTGTGTTTTATACGTCTACGTAATAAAACCATGTTTTTGTGTAATTATAAAATGTGCTTATGGCTAGAGTTTCAAGATGATTTTAAAAGATGTTTGCTAGAAATACAAAACAAATACCAAATTATACCTATTTCCAATAGGCTTATCGCAGATAAATTATTTCGCAGAATGCTAGGATTCATTTAAAAGCATTGCAACTTATGTTACTCTACCATTTCTTAGCTTTTTTTCTTTTATTAAACCTCTATGGGCCGGTGGAACTTTCACTTTCATTTACACCGGCAAATTGATACCTAGAACCCCCTAAGAAAGTTCTCGAATGAAAATTGCTAAAAAATTCTAGATATCTACATAAAAAATTGAGAAAAATTCTAGAACCCTCTATAAAAAATCTCGAAAAATGGAAGTGTTTGTGAGAAGTACTACCAATCTGTAACAATAATTAAGAGATATTCTAGAACTTTTTAAGAAAATTCTCGAAAAATGGACCGAAAGTAGGTGGAAAGTTATAAAAATCTACAAAAATATAAAGAAAAAACTACAACCGTTTAAGACAATTCGCACGAAACTTGAAATAATAGTTATTAAAAAGTTTTAAAAATCTACAAACATTTTTTTTATAACCCTCTAAGAAAAATCTCATAAAATTTAATTAAAGATACGGAAAAGTTCTATAACCATAAAAAATAAATTGGGGAAATTTCTGGAATTCTTAAAAAATTTAATAAAAATTCTGGAATGTTAAAGAAATCTACAAAAGACATCAGGAAAACTCTTGAACTCTGTAAAAAAATTCTCGAAAAATTATATTAACATATTGAAAGTTGGCGGAACGTTCTATATATACTGAAAAATTCTAAAAATCTACCAAACAAATTGAGAAAAATATTCTTTAAGAAAATTATTGAAAGATGGAATGAAAGATACTTGAAACTACAAAAAAAATGAAGACAATTTTAGAATTCTAAAAAAATTCTTGAAAATAAGGACAATTCACGAACTATCAAAAAATTTAATAAAAGTCACTGAAAATTTTTTAAAATCTACAAAAGAAGTTGAGGAAAATTCTTCAAAGATGGAATGAAAGTAATTGAAAAGTTGTAAAAAAATCTACAAAGATTATTAAGAAAGTGGCCGAAAAATTCTAAAAATCTACAAATAATCTAAAAGTTTTATAACTTAGAAAATTCTTGAAGAATTTAATGCAAGATACTGGAAATTTCGAAAAATCTACAAAAAATATTGAGATCTGGTTCTGGATTGAGTGTGACAAGGGTGATCAAATTATTAACCAGAGCACTTAGGCCTCACTAGATCCGTTGTGCCCCAAAATATTGAGATAACTGACACCCTAGCAAAATTCTTCAAAAGTTTGATGGAGGTTTCTAAGATATTCTAGAAATCTACAAAAAATATAGGAAATTGTAGAAGCTCATAACAAAATTTAAAAAAAACATGGAGTGAAAATTACTGGAAAGTTCTAGAAATCTATGAAAAAACAAACTGAAGAAAATTCCAGAAAACTCTAAGAAAATTCTTGATAAACTAAAGAAACTTTCTAAAAATTTCTAGAAATCTACAAAATTCAAGAACCCTTTAGAGAAGTTCTTCAAAAATGTGATGAAAGTTGCTAAGAAGTTCTTGAAATCTACAAAAAATATTGATTAAATTTCTAGAGGCCCATTCTCGAAAAATGGAATAAAAGAAGCTTCTACAAACCAACAAAAATAACTGAAGAAAACTTTAGTAGTTTTAAAACTTCTTAAAATTCTAGAAATCTACAAAATTAAAAAATTCATTCTAAAATGCAATAAAAGTTGCTGAGAAGTTCTGGAAATTAACAAAAATATTGATTAAAATTCTAGAGGCTCATAAGAAAATTCATAAAAAATGTAATTATAAAAAGGTTCTACAAACCTACAAAAAAACTAAAGAAAATTCTAGAAGTCTCTAAGAAGAGTCCTGAAAAACTGTATGAAACTTTCTAAAAAAATCTAGAAATCTGCAAAGCAAAATTAGGTAAATTCTTGGACTCATAAAATATAAAAAAGTTACCAAAACGATCTAAAAATCTACAAAACAAATTAAGCAAAATTCTACAGGCAAATAAGGAAATTTATAAAAAATGGAATGAAAGTTAATGCAAACTTTTAGAAATCTATAAAAAAAAACTGAAGAAAATTCTTGAAACCTCTAGGAAATTCTCTGAAAAACTGTTGACAATTCTAGATAAAAAATTTAGATATCTACAAAATTCAAGAACCCTTGAAAAATTGAATGACGAAAAGTTTTACAAACCTACAAAAAAACCGAAGAAAATTTTAGAAGTCTAAGAAAATTCCTGAAAAATTCTAGAAATCTACAAGATTTTTTTTTGGATTTAAAACAAAAATTCGGCCTATATAAGGTGAAATAAATACATAATCGTTGTAACGGATTTTATTTAGACATTTTTTCGTTTCAGTGAATAAGTCGACGCTTATACATTACCAAATAACACACATTTTATATTCTACAACGAACTAAAAGATTTTAATAGATTTTATTAAATAACAAAACATATTTAATATTAGTCTTAACTTTGAACCGCATTTGGACCGAGGGATATCAGAATTCTTAAAATCAGTAAGGTAAGAACAATAGCCTTTTTCTTGATATGACTGCACTTTGAAACAAAAGAACTATCAATCGCTATTTCTCCTAACTCTAACCATCAAATTAACCAGGATACATATGTCTACCATTTTTTGATTGCCTACAAAGTACACAAATTAAGTGGACATTATGTCTATGTTGCAATAGATATGCATGATTTGGCAACAACAATGGATGCAAGATGTTACAAACAATTTAAAGACTAATAATCTATTAAAAAGGTTACGACTTACAGGTGGTAAGCAATGGTTATCAAAATGGAGAAATTAAATTAGAATTGAAATTGATATGGTTATTTAAGCCAACATACTTGAGGTTTTTCTTCTAAGTAGCAAATATCATATGATGTGCTCTATCAAATTGCAGACAGAGTTAACAACGTATTATATATGATTTAAAAACCACTCCGAGGTACACGGAGAGTTCATCATTCATCATTCTTGATAATGGCCTTGAGCCGAAACTAGTCAAATAAATTATTAATTTGTGAAACAAGCCAAGTGAATTTAATTTAACCTAAAACCTACACACGAAGAGTTGTTTATTTCAATTATCAAACAACTTGTGCTGGAAAAAGAGTGGATGGTGTAATTCGTTCAATGCTGTAAGAGAATAACGAAGAAGCATATGAAAAATTCACCGCATAATATTCTTTAGGATAGAAGAGTTAAAAAGGTGTAACAATATGACCTATACTCAGAACTTACAGGTTATTTACATTTTATAGTGTTTGCATCAAGAAGAAGCGACTTACGCTAACAAGTTGTATGACATGAGAATTCAAAGCTTTTTCTTTATTCCAATCTTCTGAATTGAAGCTGTATCTATTATATTTGTGAAAATTAAATCTCGAATAGGTTTTGTTGAGAAACCAATCTCTTCATTTCCACCAGAGTAATAAATCGAAGAGTACTCCAAAAACAGTTATCATCAGCAGAATTATTATGAAATCGATTGCAAAATTCTTAAACATAATTAGGAACAGGATACTGTCAATAAATCATAAAAATTCTAAAATATAAATAGTAAATGTACATCAGTACCAATTTATTAACTCTATTTACATATTTTAAAGCAAAGAAGCATGAATGTAAAACTTAGCATTTTTTTAAATTATTAACAATAGATTCTTAAAAGTTAAAATAAATAACTTTAACTATAATTTATTTCTCAATCATTTAGTTCTTAAGTATCTGCCTTCTAATGTTTCTACCTAGCGTTATTGGCTGCAATATTGATAAACCGCTAAGAATTTCAGAACCAGGAAGGCGAGGAGGAAAAAGGCAAAATCACTTTAAAGTAACTATCACTCCTTGTAGATATACACTGGGGCAAGTGTCTGCCCGTCACCTATTCGCAAGTTCGTATAGAACTAGCAACTACTGTCCGTCCTGTGCTGCGGCAGGCGACCTTGTCGCACTGCAGAGATATTCAGTCTGTCCAGCTTTGCATGTCCCTTTCTGCAAGCAATAATTAGGAGGTTCAGTTACTAGCTTACTTAGCTGATCAGTCAAGTGTGACTTCAATGTCTTCAAATACCTTCGAAGTCAACCAGACTCAAAATGGTACCCAGGGGTGGGCGAATTTTGAGCCCGAGCAGTAGCCTGGTTTTGTTGCTCTCGTCCAAGTTAAGTGTTAGACTCTGGAGTGTAATTGGTTTCAATGCTCTACCATTCATCCTCTAGGATGAATATTGTGCATATATATGCGTGGTACCTAAGCTCCCGGGTTAGAGTAGGTTCCGCCCGAATCCGCTAGAATGTCGCCAGTGTTGTTGCAGTCTGACGAAGGGACGTTCTTGAACAGATCCCTGATATATAAGGCAAATTTTTTGTTCGTGACTGTCGATAAAAGATACCCTGTCATTTATCCATCCTACTGGCTAATCACCAGATTAGCCCTCAGAATAAATAAATAGATAGATCTATTCATAGTGCGGCCATGGTTCTATAATATTTGATAAAATATTTTCAACATTACAGAAAATCCATTAAGGTGATATATATTGTCTAGAGAGTTGCATTGATACTAGTCGTTGCTGGCATCGAAGCAATAATTGGCCTAGGTGTGTTTCTTTGAAACTACACTTACTACTTACCACACAGACTCTTGTTGTAGATATACACAGATGGCTGTTAGACAAACTTAGAGAAGCAGCAAAGAAAATTAAAATTATAAGAATATTTCAGAAATCAAAGAAATCACAGAACTAATAAAAATAATCAATTTGACATAAAATTATTCTAAAAATAGTGACTTTATTAACATTAACTTTAACATTGTCAAATTGTTGTTTTCCTCTCAAAAATGGCTACGTATATAATTGTAATATATATTTAATTTTTTTATTGTTACTTATCACTGTCTGTGGTTGGTCCTCTCAATTAGGGAAATCAGTGCCACGCTTAAACGATAGATGATACTTTAATGATATCTCTTTCCCTAACAAAGAATGTTAGGTTTATAAACTACGTAATGATATTCCACTTTCTTGTCTTCAACTGCTCTGCGTTGACTAAGCCCAATTAAGTTGAAGATATTACCGACGGGAAAATAATTGTTAAACCACTTATTATTATAACAGAAATAATAAAGTTAAAGAGGTTAGAACAGAAATAGTAAGTAAGGTAGAAAATGAATATGTTTTAAAATAGGTTATTATTACCGTGGTTTTCCTCTATTTCATATCATTTTCAGATGCAACGTAATGTAGTTATAATGAAGCCGAACTCTTGTTTTCTTTTAATTCATTAAACTTTTCTATACGAGACGCTGGAGCATATTTTCTTTGTTTATTACTGAATGCAAGCGCATGAAGTCGTATAAATATTATACCCTCTAAATACATGAACTTCATTACGAACCTTGCGGAAATTAATTAAGTTTTTTCTTACCCTCGCACATCAGTCTTATACTCGTAAATAAATTCACAACTTTAATTACCATAGTTACAATATTATATACATGCATAATGAGTAATATAGATGGAATTAAGCTCTTCTATTCGCGGAACGCAGTTCAGTTTTCAGTGGAGAGAACTTTGCCCTTTTTTTCTCTAAATATAAGTTGGAAGTTGAGAGATGGACGCATTTCAATCCTCTCTACATTCACTAGATGAAGACCCTTTTTAGCTACTGTGCGAGATCAATGTTAATAAAGAACTTCGACTCCGGGTTTCGTGTTGCGAAATGACGTTTAAACATGTCAGAAAAGAATGGTCACACTCGACTCGACCTAGTTTGTGACACATTTTATAAAGTCACTTAGTGAATTCGTGTGTTGTGTAAACACAGATTTCGTATAGATGTAATGGAAAATTATGGTTGCTCATTGTATTAAGGTGGGTAATAGTGCAATACGAAATTCGCTGTTCTGCATCAAATATATATACTATTCGAGCAGTTCACTCCAAAAATCACGATGCTTCACTATGAATAAATAAATGAAAATTCTACACAGCTATTTCCCTCGTTAATAGGAAATTGTCTCGCGATGGCAAGGAAATCGATTTTCGCATTACCTCCGTCATCCGCGTGCTCGTAAATTAGAGCTCGACGATGAATATGTTAAACAGCGATATCGCAACACTTTATATACAAAATCTGAAAATCCTAAATCTAAAATAACAAGTACCTAGGCGTTGTAAATTTTAAGCTGCTCTAAGCATCCCATTACAATTTATTACAACGTCTAAAGCAGGAATCGTCTGGAACGGGATTTACGATTAAAATCATGATTTATTTCATATGGAAACTGCGCAAATTTAAATATAGTAATAACTACATTAGTTACAAAAGAAATATTACATATATTCAAATACTAAATCTTTTAATTTATTATATTAATTGTACTTTATTTTCAGTTTCCCATGACGAAATATTTTTTTTACTCAAGTTCAAATCTATTACTTTCTCCAAAGGGCACGCATTGAAAAAAAAAAGATCATATAGACGTGTGGGTTGGATTTTCGTGCTTCATAGGTCCAATTTTCAGATTCCCGAAATTGCCTTCATGCAATAGTCATGGCCGCCTGTGTCGTCTCGTCCTTTCCCTTTGATCTAAAGAGCGATAAATGTGTATCCAAACATTGTATCTCTATATATTGAAAATAAAAAGCCTGATAAAGTGTCACCTAAAGGGGATTGAAACTTTCTCCCTATATTTTCGATGTCGCCAATTTGCTGGCAAAGTCTGGTCAATGCTGTTGAATTAATCGCTTTCGAAATCAACGTATTACAGTTATTAATTATGCAGGCTCATTGTACACTAATTACTCTCATTGTTTATCATGTTGGCACCACTGATTTCCCTCTAATTGCGATTATTGTCGATTCTATTTATAGTTGTATTGTGCGGTTTGCAATAGTTTAATTTATTGATATTTCTCGAAAATTATGTTTTGAATTGGACCGAATATACCAAGTTATTTTTTATTGTAGTAGTTTATTGATTTGACATAAACTGTAATTATTTATTCTAAAATCAGCTTCATATTGTACATCATTCAAGTTTCTTTTGTTTTTCACTTGACATATAATATATATAATATAATAATAAATTCTACAATTTTGATTCTTTAAAATACAACTTAAATACCACAATTATAAAAAAATAATTTGGAAATATTTACAAATCATTAATATACTAATAATATATAATATATAATTATTACAAATGAACTTTTAAATTCTAAAGTTTCTTGTATATGCATATTAGATTTATTTTAAAAGTGTATAGAAAAGCATATAAAAAATAATCCACACTTACTTCTAAAATTAAATAACTTAAAGAAATTTGCAACACCATAGAATATCATATATGTCAAGGGGCACACTACCGATAGTTATCTGGATAGTTTCCAACAATTACAAATACTGAATAATTTGTGTTTTATGATGATCTTGTTAATACAGGGCACTCATCACAATACACTATAAACAAAAACATCCCTTTGCATATAATATTTTAATACATAATTCGATGCAGTATGCATAAGCAAGATTAAGTCCCACGCCCAACGTTTTTATTCATTTTACTTGCAAATTACCCCTGCCGGAAACTGAATTTGTATGATGCACTTTCATAAAATCCTTTACACTCCATTGTTTGAAAACAGTGAACATCCTTGTATACTCTTATTTGTATTTATGGCTGACTTTATGTATGAATTATTGTTTCTTAGTTTACTGTACGATAACTGAATGAAATAAAAAACTAAAGCTAATTAATTGTATTCCAACTGTTGAGTGTATGCTAGTTTGGGGATATTTTTCCTATCCAATAAAGTAAAAAAATTTGAATTATTTTATTGTTATATATTTCATTAATTTATTTAAAAAAAAAATAAATTGTCAGAATTTTTTTAACAAACTATTCAATACATCATATCCATATGGAAAAACACTCACATATCAAGCTGAAACTGCCAAAATATTAGATGTAGATTATTATTCGTAAGCATAGGTAAAGTATTGTTAAAAGTAGATATCAGCAGTCAAATTACCACAAAATGTTTTGGATATATATAAACATAATAATCTTTATGATGTAGTAACTTTCGATTTATTATAGGGTTGCTATTTGTGTATTGATAAGGAAGAATAAACATATGAATTTTATTGCTTTTCAAAAAACCTTTAAGATCTATACTCTTCTGCATGCGACTTAACCACCCTTCAAAGCACTTTAACCAGGCAGACGATGGTTGCTTTAAAACATGGCTTTGAAGGCCTTAACCGCTTCTTCGGGCGGTAAAAATCTTTGTCCATGTAGTTTATCTTTAATTACTGAGAACAAGAAAAGTCATTGCTTTGTTTTGGTTTCTCTCAATTTAACTTCCGACAAACAAATGGTTGTATACCGAGCTGAAATAACTGCCTTTTGATTTACGAGAGCCACAGTTGTCAAATGGCCGGTTTTCGTTAAGAAAACCCATACCGTTTGCTTATTAACGCTTTAATAACGAACAGCCTTTGTTGGCATTGCTTCAACCAAACTGCCGATTGGCTGTTTCTTTCTGGCTTATACGCATAAATCTCGTCACCTGTGACGATGCTGTATACGTCTATGGATGCACCACAATTGTTCTTTCAAATCATTTTTTTTAGACCAAGTCGAAAGTCATAATAAATCGTAGCTCGAAAATTTTCTCGAGTTATATTATACTACATTCAACTGATTTACTCATCCAACTTTAAAAGCTTCCAAATTATTACTCTTTTGGGGATAGAAGTTAGTTGTGTTAGGGATTGCCTTGTGCTATTCATATTGTCTATAAACTTTGAAAAAATAAAAATTAAATCCATTCCTTCATAATATTTGAAAGTTTGTAGGTCAACTCTACAATGCCAACAAATCGCTTATTTCTGCTATAAAGCCTGGTTTTAATTCCAGTTGATCAACTGAAGTTGATTTAAATGGAATATCCGAAAAGTCGTACTCGTTTGCAGGAGCGGTGCCGAATAGGGTAGCCGCCGGATTTATACTTTAGGTGCCTGTTTGCAAAGTTACATCTCACTGGTATTGACTATGCTGATTTTGTGATAATGTTTAAGAAAATAAAGAACGCCTCCAGTTGTGAAGTTGGGGATATGTTTAGATTTCAAAGAAAAAAAAGGTGCATCCTTGCGATATTCATCGTCAATTGAAGGCTGTGTATTGTTACGTTCATTTTTCGCAATTACTTCATTTTTGGTCACTTTCTATAATTTAATAAAGGCACCTTTATTTATGTCTAATTTTGAAGATTCTATTTATTCTATTATCATTTTCTTGATCGGTTAATTCATTTGCTAATTATTCGGCGCAATAATTATTTGCGCTACCTCGATTATTTTCCTGTTTTGACTCTCGCAGCGAACGCGTGCAGAAATAAAAGAATGATAGCTATTTGTAAATTAAATTTATTACATTTATTGTTGGTTTCCTCATTGTTCGAGGGTGATTGGTTTATTTCACATAATTATTGTAAGATTCGTTGTGATTTTGGGAGAATCCACTATCGCTGTAATAAGGTTAAAGTTAAAGTATCAAACATCTTAAGATATACAAATTAAGTATTGAAATTTCTAGTGCAGTAATTAATGATAATTAATAATGAGAGAAATAAATCTCTATGAGCTTCTGCACGAATGTTTTACATAATAATGCTAAAAACTCCAGCTAACAGTTAAAACAACTACTCCCCGTAGTAAAGCACCGCCAGGCATTGAATGATATAACTGTTAGCTGTCGTTACATGTCTAAAATTATATTTAGCACTATGTAACAATTTTGTGGTGTTATCGTTTTTTAACCGTTCGAGACACGGCTAAAAAAAGATAACACCATTTTTAGTTCGAGAAAATTAATTTGAAATAGGTTAATTAAGTTGCGACTTATTTATTTATTTTATATATAAACAGAACAGTTTCAATTAATTCCTTTGGGGTTGGTAATCATACTATATTTTGTTTTGTTGTAATTGCTACCGTAAATAATTTGTCGTTTCTTAGGTATTAGTGGGTTCGTGATAGATAATATTTGAACAGAATAGATTTTAAATTAGAAATAGGTTATCTCATGATCTCATGATGGGCATGCTTATGAACTAGGAATTAGAGCTGTCACTGATCAACTCTCTGTTTATTCATAATGTAAACCTTTACATTCGTTATTGAAATTAAAGAAAGGTGTTAATTCTTCAGCTTATCTAAAAATATCAATTAAATTGATACATATTTTAATAGAGTAAATCGATAACTATGTAAGAAAAAACGAAACGTTCAACTGGTTCAAATTGTCACTTGTATTTCTGATCTAAAAAGTAAAATCAAACAATTTAAATTACAATCAAATTTAAGTAAATCTCCATTATTTTGACTTTAAATATTAATCTACAACTTGCTCATTCGACAGATGAAACATCAGCTAAGGAAGCTGAATCTTACATTCAAAGTGATATAAAATAAACAAGTTGAAGAAGATTTTCGCGGAATGTATCGCTAAATAAGTTGTTTATCTCCGAAATATATTTAGCTTTAATTTGGTATAGAGCAAATAGAAAATTATTTAATGAATGTAAAGGATAAATTAATGGTTTTAAACTTCTTTTTATATGATGATAAATTATTAGAGAAAATTAAAGTGCTAACACAGGGTCTTAATGAATCAATCGGTGTTTACCTTGCGAATATGAAAAACCTATTCAGTCGACTGTCTGTTAGTTTATCTGAAATTGCACAATTTAAAGTTTTGTTTAGAAATTTCTTGCCCATGTCTTATCTCTAAGTCTTATTGATATTACATCAATTTCTCAGTTGTTAAAATTAAAAAATTAAATTATTTTAGAATTGCCAAAAGCCAGAACATTTTGTAAAATATTGTCCTAGTGCAAAGAGAAAATATTGCTATATTTGTGGGAGACCCGGTTTTGCAAAAAAAAATAGCTGCCCAAAGTGCTCTAGTTAACATAGTTGGAAAAATGAGTAAAAGAGATATCTGACCCAGTGATAGCCTCTAACAAACAAATCATTTTTAGGTTTAGATGATACAATGAAATTCTGCCTTGATTTCATTTTGACTAATGTTCGTCATGATGAACGTGCATTCTTACGTGTTGATATATTTGGAAAACTTTTGTTAGGTTTGTTAGATTCTAGTGCGAATCGAACAATATTAAGAGGTGAAGGATGGAAAAATTTTTGAATCGCTTAATTTAAATATTCTTATTTCTTTTGTATCACATTGTACCGTTGCTAATGGTAAATTCTGTAGGACTTTGGAAACGGTTACTTTACCTCTTTGTGTTGAAAATTTTATGCTAGCTTTAGAAGTTTTAATATTCCTTCGGTTTCACAGAGTTTAATTTTGTGTATTGATTTTTGGAAGGGAATAAAATTTCGATTGATGCAAATAATTCTGTGTCGGATTTTTCTCCAAAACAATCTAGGCAACGTAACTTAATGCTTGCGAAACAGTTTGAATAAATGGGAAATTCGTTAGGTTCTACAACATTGGTAGAACATGTAATAAAGACAATATCTAATCCTATTAAATAACGATATTATCGGTTGTCACCCATCTTATAAAAGCATGCTTATGTAGAACTAGAGACAATGCTGAAACATGATGTTATCGAGAAATCGAAGTTCCCATTGTTATGGCTAAAACGTAAGATGATAGCTATGGGGTTCGGAGAAAGATGCTTACCCCATTCTATATATTCATCATACTCTTAACAGGTTTTATGATGCAAAAGTTTTGACTAGATTGGTAGATACCAGTACAAGAGAAATGTTACCCTATTACGGTTTCCACCGTACCAAATCAGGGATTGTACGAGTTTAAAAGAATTCCAGTCGGCTTACAAAACTTACCAGCTAATTTTCAAAGATTAATTGATCAGTTAAATGGCCCAGATCTAGAACTGTTTATTTTTTCCTTACCTTGATGACTTAACATGTATGAACCACAATCATCCAACCATAATTACTCAAGCAGGCACGCTCATTATATAAGTATTCAAATGATTATTGAAATCAAGAGAAGGACCAAATTACTCCTCGATTAAATTATTTATCCTCTACCAAGAGAGATGCAAGAGATAGATGAGGTTCAATTTAAAGCATTATTAAAGAATATTCTAATAATAATAATAATATACTTTATTTCAGTGTTTACATAATACATACATAAAGAAGTATCATATCCACATGAAACATCGTCAAAAGAAAAAATATAACTAAGGTGCAACATATATATTAATTTATTAAATTATAAAATTCTTGCATATTGTAAGGTTCAATATCAAGAAGTTTTTTGAATAGTGCTTTCTTCATTAATGAATAGGAGCTTAATAATGTAATTGTTTTCGGCAACTTGTTATATAATTTTATGCAGCTATTTTTCAAACATAGTTAGCTTATGTGGAGAGTACTCATATTCAATCCCATACCTTGTGTTGTTCCTACTTTGTAGTTTGTTATTATAAAATGAAGATTTATGTTTCCACATAAATTTTATACATTCGTATATATAGACTGCAGTGCAGGTCAAAAAACCTGCTTGCCTAAATAGAACCCGACAGCTGAAACTTGCTTTTACATTACATTTACACAGATGAGTCTAATTGCTCTTTTCTGTACAATGAATACTTTATCAATAAAGTTTGAACTACCCCAGAAAATTATTCCATATCTCAGATATGAATAAAAATTAGCGTAATAGAATATTTTTATTATGTTCTTATTGGTATTTGTGGCTAATATTCGTAGCCCATAGCATGCTTTGCTGAGTTTGGTTACCAAATTGTCAATGTGAACGTTATATTTCAGATTGTTATCAAGGTAAATCTCTAGAAATTTTACATTATCAGTGAATTCATAGATTATTTTATTGATTTCTATTGTTTCTGATGTCGGTGTATAATTTGCTTTAAATAGAACGAAAATTGTCTTATCCGGGTTTAATATTAGTTTATTACAGGCACAACAATATTCCAAATCTCTCAGAATAAGATTACCATGTTCTGTAATATCTTTCAGTGAGGATCCTGTTAAAAGAATATTAGTATCATCAGCATAAGACGTTAGTTAGATCTTTAGGGCATTTGATACAATATGGTTTTCATGTATATCATCTGCTATTTTTACAGATTGCTTCTTCGATGTAAAGTATGATTTAATCCAGTCATGAGCTTTTCCTCGTATGCCGTAATGGTTTAATTTAGTTAGTAAAATGTTATTATCAACTGTATCAAAAGCCCTAGAAAGATCAAGGAAGACACCGCATGCTAGTTTTCCTTCATCGAGAGCTGAGTATATTGATTTTGAAAAATGAAAAATCGCTGTTTCGATGCTTTTTCCAGTTTGAAAACCATGTTGGTTTTGGGATAATAAGTAATGACTTTTAAAGAAATGTATAATACGTGATGCTATTATAGATTCGAGTATTTTTGAAAAAGTGCATAAGACACTAACTGGTCTATAGTTTTCTAATAAGTCAGGATTTCCTTTTTTTAAGGATCGGAGTTATTAGTGCATATTTAAAATCAACCAGCGATGAGTTAAAAATATGTAACAGCGGTTTAATTATATGAGGCATAGCTTCCTTAATGATGCTGATAGGAATGCCATCATAGCCGCATGTACTTTTATTTTCAGATTTATTTATAATATTAATGATTTCTGAATATGTAGTAGGTTGAAAAAATATGGAGTTCTGGTAAAATGGAATATTACATTGGTATTGGGTGGTCGAGGGGCTTAACTTTCTTGAAAGTAGATTTAGTGCATATTCTTTGAAGAATATATTGAATTCATTGCACAATTGTAACATATTATTTGTTTTGGGTAATTTGTTATTTTTTTCTGCTTTATTGCCTACAATATATTTGATAATATTGCATGTTGACTTTGACTTATTGTTTGATTTATTTAGTAAATTTTCAAAGTGTTTATTTTGTTGAGAATTTAATAGTTTATTATACGTTATTTTTAGTTCCTTCAAAACGGATTTGTACTCTGGTATATATGTAGATACTGTTTGACATATTTGAATATTTCTTTTACACTCTAAAATGTCCCCTGTGTTGAAATCAACCTTCAGTTTTGACTTCCATACAGTTTGTTTTCGGTAAGGGAAATGTTTATTCAGTATAACATAAATATATTTAAAAAACCTTTATATTTTTTATTTACATCAGTATAATTGTATATATCCTTAAATTTTGCGCCGTATAAATAATCACAGAATTGTTTTAATAAGGTGCTATTTACTAACTTTTCATAGATAAATGGTTTAGGTCTATGTACATTTGTATGGTAATTGATTAATTGAACACTATGATCAGACAAGCAGGTTTTTATTACTTTTGTGTATATACCAGTGTTCATATTTGTAATTACATTATCCTGGCTAGACATAGAACATATATGGTGCGTCCTTGTAGCCTCATTAATACATAAATTAATATTATAAGATGTGAGAAGTTTTACAAACTGAAAACAATCATTCGTTTTTTTTAAAATATTAATATTGAAGTCTCGAGCAATGAAAAGTAATGAAAAAAGCACTACTCTTCTCCACTAGAATTCCTAATATTTTATCAAGGATATCAAGAAAAGTGTTGATATCGCTCTGTGGAGGTCTATAAATACATTCTACATGTATTGTTATTTTAGAAAGTCGTATTTGCACTCCTACACACTCAAAGATTTTATATATTGATAAATTATTTATTCTGTTTACTGATATGGCGGGGATATGACTTCTACAATAAATGGCAACATGTTCGTTTCTAGATCTACAAAAATAAGCAATTAGATATAAATTTGGTATGTTAAAGCACTGAAGTTGATCCGCTGTTTGCCAGTGGTCACTAATGCATATAATGTGAACGTCCAAAAGAGTACCCATTAATGCTTTTAGTTCATTGATACTGTTCGTTGGGCTTTGCACATTATGATGGATAAGTTTGAAACTGCTTCCGGCAATTGTGTTGGTTATTGAGTTGGCTGATTCTATTATCGAATGTGTTTTATTCATGTGATGAATTCTTTTATATCTTGATAAAGTACAACATAGTTTGTAAACCCATTTTCTTTTTTTTTGAATTGTATAAATATCATGTATATAATAGTACCAATAAATATATTATTATTATTATTATTATTATCCCTACCATAGAGAAATATTTAGAAGTGGTTAATATCGTTTTATCTCGTATTATTTGGGCAGGGATAACCTTTGGAGAGAAAAATGTCATTTTAGTAGAAATGAATTAAAATATTTAGGTTATTTCGTGAACGAACATTGATTACTAGTTGATCCAGAGAAAGTATCAGCTATACTTGATCTTCCTGTCCCTTCAAGTGACGTACGTCTTATTGTTAGAATGACTAGTTATATGCGCTTGATCCTAAAATAAAACTTAATGTTGTACAAGACGTTGATTATGATCGAAGTTGCGAAATAATTACGAGAAAGATTGACCTTCACACTACAGGAAATCATCAATAAACAAAATTACCGTTACTAGGGGCGAAATAACCCAAACTGGTGTAAAGAACTGTATTCACAGTTCCCAGAACATGTTAATGCCTGGGCTAGATTGTTTGCGGGACATGAAATTGGACCCTTTTTTATCGAGGAAAATTTGAACGATATCTTCAACTCCTTCGGCAAAAAAATAGTTCCAACTGAAAACTTGAACTTGAAGAATTATGTTTATCAGAACCAATCCAGTAATCTGGAAGAACTGAGAATTAAAATTTTTAAATGCAAATGAAAATGAAAATGAGAAAATAACAAGGGAAATGCTTTTACATACTCAACAACAGTTTTACAACAATTTATATCATTGTCAGTTAGTTTTTATGCCAATTTTTATATGGTAACTTATAAAATTGTATATTGGAATTTATATTGAGTTTTGTAACTAATCAAAATGTTATGATATCTAATAAATTTATGTGTAACGTATGGTTAATAAAATGTTCAATTAGTTTGTTTGTCTAATTTTGAGAGATCTTGATTTTTTAAGGCAATACCTAATGAATGTTGGTCAGGTATGTACGATTTCCTTCGAGTATCGCATTGTAATTCTTAATTATTTGAAACGTCGATACTAATGAAACTAATGAATTTAGGTATAATATATAATTACACAGAAAATAATTGTAACACATTCTTTATTTTGTAGATTCTCACAACCACGTTTTCTGTTAGGAATAATGTATGGTTAATAAAAATTGACTGTCAAAATAAATAGTAATATAAGGGGCGTTCCATTTAAAAAATATATAACATTAATTCACCATAGTTTTGTGGCCACCCTATATAATCTTATTTATTGCATATAAATAGATTTTTTAAAGCCTTATAACTTTTATAGAAGACTTTGCTAACTCCTGTATCTTTTGTAACTACCGTTCTGATAGTTTCTCCTCACCTTGTATGTCACTTTAATAGTTTATCTCTATTTACACATAGCTGAAGTTAATTAGCTTCATGGCAAAACTCTAACCGCATACAATCGAAAGGCATTAGCTTTTCAATGAACATATGTATATATCAAGTGTTATGTCTTTTAGGAATAATATTGACTAAAATAATAGGTTACTATATTGTTTACGGACATACATTTGCTTTTTGAAGAGAATAGAATACAGATATTGTAAAAGCAATTGAGTAATTAATCTTCTTACATATCTAAATTAATTGATTTATTTTTAAGACTAAATTATAATTTGTTTATAATCTGAAAGTAAGTCTGTTCAAAACATACTATCCTAATCTTATAAATATTTGCCTTATTTTCGTTGCAATCCTTGGCTCCATATGCTATATGTATATCAGTATACTCAGCGTTCATATAATGTTACAACCTACCATCACTCTGTCGTCAGGTGAAATGAAGCTTTCCGCCGAGTCCTGGAGTAATAATAGTATACACCGTCATCAGCTGCTTCAATACATGTGGCGACATCTATCGGCAACACAAGCCATTTAATTGCATTGCCATGTGAGTTCCCTTCACCTATGAATATTTTATCTCTTCCGTAACGTTGCAACCACTGTACTAGTATACCCTGCCATAAAATGTATAGATAGAGTTTTGAATGACATTTTAATCCTTAAAGATTTTTTAAATAAAATTATATATGAATAAAATACAAAATTCTATTGGCAGAAACCTTACACATATATTACTCTTGACGCTAAAAACAATGAACTCAAGCCTCTTTCTATATTAAAATTACACCACTGCATGTTCAAAATATTCAAAATATTCATGCATATATATAATAAATTGCACATGAATATAACCCTAATTAGTAGGTGGCAATAATTGTTTATATTGACAACTTCGATAGGTGATCTTCCAAATTAACTAGCTTTAAGGTATTAAATTAGTAGTGTGTTGATGTGTATTAAATATTTATCATATTGAAAGTGTATATAGTTATAAATTATTGCTTTATTAAGATGTCTCCTACTTTCAATATGTCTTTAGTCAATTTTAAATAAAAAGGTAAATATTATTAAATAGAACAATTATTTCGATTTAATTAAAGACAAATCTTATATTTAACTTCCTTATTATTTGTATTTCTTTTATCTAAACTTGATTTGAAGAGTACACAAATTTTGACTCTCACTCTTTTGGGGAATAGAGAGTATAAAATTTTGTAGAATCATATGTCCTCTTCTGTACTCTGAATATTTAGAATGAGAACAATATCTCATTAGATCTGTATTTTTCTAAAATATTGTAATTTATAACCTCAAGTTAAATAGCAATTACTTTTAGTAGTAGTAATTTTTATGACATAATATCCTATCGATTTATTCTTAAATTCTAGCAAATCGGATTTGCTGATGCTCCGCAGAATACAAGAATTTAGAAAATCCGGGACGAATTGTCACTATTTATCGACCCTCCTAAACTCGAAGCGAGATAAGGCGAGGGTAGATTTATTCGCGTGATTGTTGGCGAGTTTATTCGTTTTAAGAACTTTTTCTTTTCATATCTTGCCACTAAACGTACCATAACTATTGTCTTCCTTTAACGATCACATTATATATGTAAATATTTTTATACCACTTATATTATTATTTTTCAATAGCCATTATAGTTCAAAGTTTTGTATTGAGTTTTATAATAGTCGAAGTAGTTATTGTCTGTCAAACACTTGGTTATTTTAATAAGTTATTTGTTTATTTATATGCATGTAAATTAATTTATTTTAAGTGCCAAAGTGCCCTTAATTTTATTAGAATAGTCACCAACGATCCAGACTGACTTGTTTACATTTGACGGTACTTACCTAGAAAATATAAGCAGTGTATCAGTTTTTATAATTGTTGTTAATTCCTTAATAACCCTTATAAATATGATTATAATAAAATAACTAATGTAAAAACAATTATGAAAATTTATTTTTGTTTAAATAAAAAATATTGGCGTAAGCCGCAGTACCGTACTCGCAGTCTACGTAGTCGAGAATTTAATATTCATTCAAAATTGGAACAGAGGAGTGCCGATCCTGCAAGGGAAGCCTTCCATATTTTTTTTTTTGCGAGTGAACCGGCGCGAATAGTCTGCAGATTAAAAACAAACACCTTTCAGTGCATAGCATAGAGCGACATGAATTTCCATATCAAAGTTATAAGGAAATCGCACATTAAGCAGAAATTAAAATTCGATGGAGCAAAACAAACGAATTACTCACTGGCGTTGTTTAAATGTTTGTAAATCTTATATTTTAATTCGTATAAATCTAAATTTTAAGAAAATAATATAGATAGTACTAAAAGTTTTTTTGTTCAAATTTAACAAATATGTGGAAACATATAACACACGCAGTAACATTTTTCGTAGTGATAGTTCCTTGAATATTTTAGTCAAATACTGAGCTAATTAAATAGATGTTTTCAGAAATGAATATAATAGAATGTGTCAAGGAACATCTAGAAGCAACTGGACTAATGCAGGTCGAAGCCATGTTTATAAATACGGGCGAATTTAAATGCGCATTAAATTGACAACCTTTTAAAAAGAAACAATGGTTGTGTCCATAAAGAATGAAACATATTCAATACTTACCATTATAGAGGCTGAAAAGGCATATTCGTCTATAGAGCCACGATAAATACGATTAATTAAATTCTCACTTAACCCGTGGTGAAACATTTTTATGTTAATTAGAATGATTAATGAAAACACTTGGCCTTATTTCACTATTTTTATATTTCGATCGTTGGCCATTCTCAATTCTCATATAATTGATTTCGATTTTATAAAATCGCCATACATTAGGGCAAAAAAGTTCTTAATAAATTTAACGAAAATTAGAAACGGGATATAATGTAGCCGTAACGGTGTCACAATTTACCAGAAACTGCAATAAATTTGAAACCATTTGCCGGCACTTCCGCATTTTCTTAATGTTCATCGATTATGGCCGATCCGTATTCATAACGTCGCTTCGAGTAACGTTCAAACGGCTCTAAAGATTTCGAATGTTTTCCCGTGGCCGCAGAAATGGTTTCGCGATATTATCGAATTTTTATTGTCAGTTTTATAGGTTTTTTTTTGTGTGTGTTTGTGTGTGCATTGCGCTATTCGTAACAACGAGAGTTATAATTTTATGTTACAAGAGATGCCCGCCTAAAGCCCTCCCCCGACAATGATTTATGCCGCCACATAAATATTTTATTACATAATATCCTGCCGTGGTAAAAGTCTCCCCATTTCTTACTTTTGTATTAGTGCTTTTACGATGACGAAATCTCGCCAAATCCGATTACATAGTTTTAAAGGTAAAACTAATACTGTATCCTTAAAATCTCCCAAGCTGAAATTAAATATTAAAGGTGACACAGTGGATTTTAAATGTGACATTCGAGAAAATAAGTTCTGGAGTTTAGAATTCGATTTCGGGTATAAATATTTAGCTTATGCTATTTGAGGCTCATTAAAACCCCCTTTTAGCAGGATCAATACTTCTTCGCATGTTACGTAATATATCTTGGCATCGCTGACGTGACAGTTTTCCAATAAATTAGGCAAATTCAAAAGTTGCTTAATAGATTACCCATATAGGTATTAATGTCAAACACCGTGCATGTTTGTAATTTATTTTCCTCCTTTGCCGGCTTGCTCGCCGTAATACATCAATTAATCTATAACGTGTTCCATAATTTCTGTCAAATCCTTGTTGATCTTCCATTTACAATAAGCTCTATGTCTGGATTTAAGCCGGGCGCACAGCTACACGTGTACAGCCTGTGCGAACGTGCACGCGTTAACGGAATATATGTTCCGCAGAGTGAATATGCAAATATGCGAAATTGTTTGCTGTAATTTACATAAATTTAATAATTTCACCCCCGCCCAAACCGTCCTACGATTGTAAACATAAATATCGCGATTATTGAGAATCCGCAATTCCGTATCCACAAAAGGTAATTTAGCCTCCCTGACCGCGTAATTATTATATGGTTTTGTAATAAAGCAGACCATGGATTTCTATGCTATTGTTCCCATAGAGTCGCCCTATGGTAATTACAACTGGTCATATATAACCGATCGCAGCCGCTTCTATTCAATTCGATGTGTACATTACACTCGTTATTGGATTTCTATAATTGATAGTTCCACAGTATATTTTCAATTTATACATCCATTATAACAATACTTTAACACTTATATATTTTATTTTTTTTAGAAGAACGTTTACAAAAAATTTCATTCATTGATCTCCGTTTGTTGATAATGAAAGGTGCATATACTAAATGACGTAAGAAAAGGTAAAAGGTTCGGAGCGTTTTTCACTTTATGTCTACGTTAAGATTATTCGATTTAGATCAAATATGTGCCTTTTGTTCAATTATTTTGATTCATTTTGAAGACAATTTCATAACTTTGCGATTGAGATTAAAGAGTTATGTTCCTATTGGTAAACAACTTGACTTGCCCATTTTCATAAGCCCCTTTTAAGGATTATTTAGTACCATTAAGAAATTTTATAAATGCTCAAAAATTTGAACTATACGCCGGATAATATAACTTCTGAACTAAGTTTTCGCAGCTGCGAAAAAGCTTCTGGCGCGTCTTTAATTATGTGGGCGACTTAGAGTTTTTTGATGGAAAACAAGATCCTTTCTATTGGCCATTTTTAAGCGCTTTCGGTCAATTTTCTTTTTAATCTGGTTACTTACTGTATTTGGCTTAATGCGAGCAGCAAATAGTGAATTATTCCTTTTCAATCACAGCAAGCACATAGGAAAGCCTTTACGACCTTACATTATATATTAGGTGCTCGGAAAATCGGTCGGCACCAGCAGTGGAGTCGCATGACCGGCCTAAACCAGCTGCCGCGAACCAACTCCCCCAAGCTACGGCGTACAGACATCGTGCCTAGGGCTGCATGGCACAGGGTTAAGTGTCGCGAACGATTCCGTTGGGACACCGGGCGACCTCCCAACGTAGTTGAGCCTTCTGTGCGTATCGGGGCACTGCGCACAGCGACCACTTATTTCCTCCGTACTCGTGGGAACAATAATGGACCACCAAAAAAATATAAAAACAAAAACTACCATAGAGGGCTCTTCGGAGAACCCTACCTCCCCTGGTGCCGCCACGGCTGAACCTGAACGACCTAAGCAGCGTTCAGGGGCGGCCAGACGACGCCAGAGGAGAGAGAAACTCGACCAGAGGGCAGGGACGCCTAAGCGCACCCGCGACCCCCTGCACCAGCGTCAGCACCCGGCTCGTCAGGGACGCAGAAGCGAAACCTGTCGAGCGACAGCACACCTCCGGGACTCCAAAAGAGACCGACAAAAACCCCGAGAGGGGGCGAAGGGCCTCCGGCAAAGAGAACCTTCAGTGACATACTGACGGGAATAGCGCTCGCTATAATACCGAAAGGATACCCAGAGACGAGCATAAATGCAGAGGAAGCCGAGGCTATCAAAGTCTCGATAATCCAAAGCATTGATGCTACGGTGAAAGGACAAGCCTCACCGAAATTTCAGGAATGTACCCATAAAGGGGGATTCCTGAGAATAGTATGCTCCGACCTTCCAACCAGGACATGGCTCGAGAGCATAGCCAAGGAGAAGAATTTCCTGGGGAACGAAAAGGAACTTCAGATCATTGATTTGAAGGACCTACCGGAACCCAGGAGAGTACTAACGTGGGCTCCAGGACCACCAATAGAGGCCACCACCTTCCTCAAAAGAATATCGGTGCAGAACAACGTAAGCACCGATACCTGGAGAGTAGTCAACCAAAAACCGGACCCCAAGGGAACTCAGTACATCATACTGATGGACAAAGTCTCTTGGGGGAAGGTGAGCGAAGGGAAGAAGTTGTACTTCGGCCTTTCAACCATCACCCTCAGGGCGCTGGCGGCAAAAACCGTCGGCAGACCTGAGGAGACCGAAGAGGTAGCAATGGAAGGAATTCCAGTGCCCGGAGAGGGAGCAATGGACGACAGTCCGTTGCCCGAATCGCCGAAGGGTAAGTAATGTTCAAATTACTACAGAGGGCAAGTGAAATGGTAAAACACTGGCATGTATCTGAGGAACCATCACTCTCAGATCATCGATATATACGATTCGATATCGAATCAGAAGAAGCATCTGAAATCCAAAACAGAAACCCGAGGAGAACTGACTGGGACCTATACAAAGAGGTACTAGCCAGCCGAATCGGGGACTGTCCAACAGTAGCGAGAACAACGCATGAGTTAGAGCTCATGGGGCAAAGCATCACAGACTCTATCAATACTGCGTTTGAAGCAAGCTGCCCAAGAACTACCAAACCTACCTCAACCAGGGTCACCTGGTGGAACAAGGATCTTGATAGGGCTAAGGCACGCACCAGAAGACTGTTTAATACAGCCAAGAGAAACGGTGAATGGGCGCAGTACAAAACGGCCCTCACGGCATATAACAATGCCATTAAAAAAGCCAAGAGGGAATCTTGGCAAAAATTCTGTGGGGACATAGAAAGTGAACCCACAAGCTCCCGTCTACTCAAGACGCTCAGCAAAGATCATGCTGGGAACATCGGCTCACTGCAGACCAAAAATGGAAAGTACACAGACTCGGTAGAAGAGACCCTGCAGGTATTACTGCAGACGCACTTCCCGGGTTCTGCAATACTTGACAATCCTGTTTCCGAGGAATTAACCCGCAAGTCCGACAATGGGTAAACAAGATGCTCAGAATTCGGACTGTGACGACTACCCTATATGGAAAAACAGCAGAAGCGTTAGTCGCTGGCGGGTGCCCGCAGGGAGGTGTTCTCTCGCCGCTCCTATGGTGCCTCGTCATGGACGACCTTCTGTTGCTACTCGAAAGCCAGGGCATATATGCACTGGGGTATGCAGATGATCTGACCATTCTAGTAAGCGGGAAGTTTGGGACCACTGTATCAAACTTGATGCAGAAGGCACTAAATACCGTAGAAAGATGGTGCAGGAATGAAGGGTTAACTGTAAACCCGGTCAAAACGGCGATCGTCCCTTTTACTAGGCGACGAAAAACCAATGACATAAAATCACTACGTATGTATGAAATGGAAGTTCCAATCAAAAATGAAGTAAAATATTTAGGGATCATACTTGATACCAGATTGAACTTCAACTTCCACCTAGAGAGCATCAGCAAAAAGGCCATGAGAGGACTTTTTGCGACCCGAAAAATGGTAGGACGCACATGGGGACTGAGACCCAGTATGACCAAATGGCTATACACTGTGGTCATAAGACCTATAGTGACATACGCGGCGCTCGTTTGGAGAGAAAAGACCCAAACCAAAAGTGCAGCAGTAAAACTCGAAAGAGTGCAAAGACAGGCGTGTCTGCTAATCACTGGGGCAATGAGGACAACGCCCACGGCAGCCATGGAACACATATTATCGCTACGACCACTACATTTATTTGTAATGATGGAAGCTAGACAGGCAGCCTATAGGATGCACATAAATGGACATACTTTAAATATGGGGCCTTCAAGACCGGCAACATTTAAAGTACTACAACAAGAAGAGACACTAACAATGAGGTCCGATTTCACCAAAATCGTACACCCATCCCGCAGATTCAAAACGATCATACCACAGCGGAGTGAATGGACAAATGGAACATACCCGGGAACAAGTAAAGGAACCATCTGGTACACAGACGGGGCCAAAAATACTAAAGGAACCGGGGCTGGTATCTATGGAGGCTGCAACCGGAGCAAACAATTCGCGATTGCTCTGGGGAAGCATGCCTCTATCTTCCAGGCCGAAATAGCCGCCATTGACTGGTGTGCTCATCACTTAATGGAATCGGGACTTAAAAAAGAACCAATTACCATTACGACAGATAGCCAGGCAGCCATAAAAGCGCTAGCCTCACCGATAGTGCAGTCCAGGCTGGTCATGACTTGCATAAACAGACTGGACGCACTGGCGACAACAAGAGAAACACAGCTAGTATGGGTACCCAAGGACCAAAAAATTATTGGACACTTGGGGGCCGACTTGCTGGCTAAACAAGGAGCAACAGGTGAATTCATAGGACCTGAACCCGCTTTCGGTATACCCCATGAAACCGGAAAGGAAATAATCCGACGCAAGTTAGCAGAGGAGCACAAAAAGGCATGGCAAAACCAAAATGGAATGAGGCATACAAGACTCTTCCTAGATGGTCCGGTACCTGACAGCATGTTGAAGCTGTCTAGACTGAGCAGACTGAAACTAAGAAAAATCACAGGACTAGTCACTGGACACTGTGACCTGAACAAGCACAAACATAGGATGGGCATTGAGAAAAGCCCCCTATGCCGTGGGTGTCTGGAAGAAGAGAAAACTCCCGAACACCTACTGTGCACTTGCGAAGCATACAAACAAGAACGCAAGGCGAAACTCGGGAAGCCCATGCTTCCTGTAGAACAGCTAAAGAATATCCCCTGGCAGAAACTCCTGGACTTCTTAGAAGATACAGGAGTTCAAAAGGAGTAAAACAGCCAGAGGCGCACAAAAGGACCACGGAGACCGCAGTGCAGGGACGCTAAGCGACACCACCTCGTGAGGATAAAAAAAAAATATATATATTAGGTGAGTACTACTAAATCAGTTAGAAAAACGACATGTAACAGTTATATAAATCAATCCCTGGCGGTGGTTTAGTTAGTTGGTAGTTCTTACATGATATATAATGTGAGACAGCGGTGTATGAATGCTTAAAGAAACTATTATTCATTTAACTTGAATAATTAATCAAACATTTAACTTATTTACAACTTGTTGGCTAGTTATGCTATAGATTTTTCTCTCTTTTTCACACGTTTTTTCGGAATTTTTCTGAATCTGAATTTTATAGAAGTGATATAAATTTTCAGAATTTGTTAATTCATATTTCTAAAAGATTCTAAAATAACCCAGAATTCTAAAAAATGCATGCTTTAATTTTTCAGAAGTTTTTAGCAATTGTGTTCTTTTATCTTATCGTAATTTTCCAGCGATCCATCTTTTTAATTGTGAAAATTTCTACAAGAGCGTTAAAAATATCTTGGGCTATGCTTCAACAATATTTACAACGAACAAAATAATTTATTTTTCTTAGGGCATCAGATATTTTCTATTAATATTTTTAGCCTTCGATTAAAAAAAAAAAATAGTGTCAATTTTAATTAAATTTGAGAAACTAATAGTTTGTCAATAATACAGTAAAAGGCAGACAGAACATACAAAGGAGAGATAATATTATAGCAAATAGATGGAGAGGCTGATATAAGGCTTCGCAAACAGGCAGTGGATAATAGAGAGAAGAAAAATAGAAAACAAAATATTTAAAGAAACAAGAGTCAAAAAGTAAAAAATTAACAAGAGGCAAAGTTAAAGAAGAATAGAGGAAAATAATGTACAATACAAAGAAAACAGACACTCAAGTAGAAGACAAATTATAAGTGCATAGAATCAATCGCAGATTGTAGTTTGATATAAGGAGGAAGGAAGAAAGAAAGAACGTAGTCAAAATAGTCCAAAGATGAACCACTAACAAATGAGACACAAAATGAGCGCAACTAATAGTTCAGGGTTTCCAATAAAACGGGACGATTTTCTAAATAATTTTATTGTGAAAGACTTATTTTTCTAACAATTTCTAAACCATTGATAGAAAATACAAGAGTTATTTTATGTGAAAAATATTTTTTGAACACTACATCAGCCAAATATTCTCCATTGTCATTTAAACATTCTTGGAGCCAAGATTTAAAGTTTTGGATAGCCCTTTTTAGTATATTATTGAGTTGGAATACTTGAATTTTCAGGTAACCCCATAAAAAGAAGTTGCAAATTGTTAGGTCGGGAGACCAAGAGAGCCAATAAATATCGCTTTTTCGAGAAATCACACGCCCCGGGAAGCAAGCATTCACAATATTCATTCAGATTCGTGCTGTGTGTGGCTTCTTGCTTCGTCTTGCTGAAACATCGTGTATTCATTCTCTGGAAAGTGAACCATTGCTACGTATCGCTGCAAACTAATAGTTACTGCATTTTCATCCTCATTTTCGAAAAATTGAGAAGCTATAATTTCATTGGCTGATATCACACACCATACTGGGACTCTTTGAACATGAAGAGGTGATTTATGAATTAAAAGTAATTTCCTTCGCCCAATATCTGAAATTCTGTTTACTAACAAAACATTTTGATAAATTTAACTGCCTAGCCTCGTTGTTCAACCGTCCAAGTATTTATGGTAAACTAAATGGCAGACCAAGCAGGTTATGACAGATCGCCAACTGAGTTTTCCACTATTTCGTCACGATCTGCTAACCCCACCTAAAATCTTTCCGTACACTGGCGGTGTTTCGAGAAATCACACGCCGCGGGATGCAAGCGTTTACAACATGTATTCAGATTCGGGGAGTGTGGCTTCTTGCTTCGTCTTGCTAAAACATCATGTATTCGTTCTCTGGAAAGTGAATCATTGCTACGTATCGCTGCAAAATAATAGTTACTGCATTTTCATGCTCATTCTCGAAAAATTGAGGACCGTTAATTTTATTGGCCGATATCACACTGGGATTCTTTAAACATGAAGAGGTGATTTATGAAGTAAAAGTAATTTCCTCCGTCCAGTATCTGAAATTTTGTTTATTAACAAAACATTTTGATAAATTTAACTGCCTAGCCTCGTTGTTCAACAAATATTTTTGGTAAACTGAATGGCAGACCATGCACTTTATGACAGATCGCCAACTGAATTGACCTAAAATCTGGTCAGAATAAAAATAACCAAGAAAAACAAAATTTAAAAAACAAATATAATCGAAAAAATTCCTAAAACACTAGGCAAAGAGTTTATGATAGAAGATGAAAAAAAGGAAAGAAGAAGTGGTAGAAACATACGAGAACTTGTATTAGAAAAAACGCAGAAAAAGGAGCCTAGGAAAAAAATGATTATATTAGTGAAAGAAAATTAGAGAATGTTAAGAAGAAACTTTGAAGCAGGTAAAGAGATATGATGAAAGAAGATAAAAAGCTGTATTAAAAATAGTTTAAATTATCCAAAAATATAGTCCGTGAAAAAAAGTAAAAATAAAAGGTTCTAAATTTCATTTAGAAATACAAGAGAAGAAAATATTTAATCATTAAAAGAAAAAAAAATGTGCGGGAAAAGGAAAAATAGAATAAATTAAATAATGAGGGAACGGTAAGAAAGGATATTCAAACACACACAAAAAATATAGTAAAACGGAAAGATACTATACCTGGGCAGTAAAATAGAAGGCAGATAATATGTGAATAGAAACTAACATATATTATAGAAAGAAAATAGAGGCAAGGAAGTTATGTAGACAAAAGAGACAATAGATAAACAAAAAACAAACAGCAGATAAACCGAACAAAATTGACCTTATAAAGAGAATAAAAGCACAGTCAAAATTGACAAAAGAAAGCAATAGGTAGAAAATAGACAGATTAAAGTCAGATACAACAATATATTTAAAATATGAAAAAAAAAATCACAATATTTTAGAAAAAAATTATTTATGAATAAGAGGAAGAGAACAAAACGAAACAATAATAATAATAATAAACGCCTTTATTTGCTCAAAAAAATGGGCGACGCTTAGCCATTAAGGCTACTCTACCACTTTACCCATAAAACATTACAATTTCACAAAAAGAAGAAAAATAAAATGTTAGAGACATGGGAATATAAAACTTAAGCCAGAAGTAGAAAACAATAAAAAGGAGAAGATCGTATTAAAATAGTTTATATATTTCAAAGAAAATGAAAAAAACGATAAGAAAACACTAGAAACTATGATGAAAGAAAATAAGAATCAAAATAAATGTTAGAAAGGATGACGAGAAAAAAACATCTTACAGTATTATAGACACAGTATTTATGAGAGAAAGAGAAAAAATGAAAGATTCTAAAAATAACTAGAGATATAAAAGAAGAAGATGTTTTTAATCATTAAGAGAAAAAGTTGAGGAAACGCTAAGAATAAGGCCTTAAAGCAGAATAAAAAGAAACATTTTGGTAAAAGGGAAACAGAAATTTCTTAACAATAGGTAAAGAAATTGATAAACTATTGGTTTGTTGCACTGATTTTTTTAATATTTACTCAACTAGTTCCGCTTGTTACAGCATTATCAAGAGTGAAAGAATTTTCTTGATCAATGAAAAAATACCCATATACTGGTGCGATACGACGATGTTCATCTTTTTATTCACATTTTTCGACAAATGGCCTTTTAGTGTGTTCCTAACCTTCGACATCATTATTACCAGAACGAGATGCTAGGAACCACCTCTTTCCTTTTACATTCGATTCTGTATTGCGTGCAAAAACAACCTATTATTTTAGCCACTTGCTTCGCCATTTCACATTGGTTGTAGAGTACTAATGTATTTATATTACTTTTTACGTCCATTTTGGAACGGTCTAACACACAACTGGCTTAGCCAAATACAAAACTGTCGCAGAACATTATGTAGCGTAATGTCTCCTTTAAATTATCCTTTAATATGACCTCTCACAACGATTTTGCTCACCTAATATGTTGTTTTAATTATATTAATGTAATGGAGTTTTGACGAATTTAAGTTTGGTAGAAATTTTTACAACTTATTATTTTACTACTTAAAATCTAAAATTTAATCAATTTTATAATAAGGCTGTACTCAAGAGATTGAAACTTACAGTGTGTACAGTGATGGGGTTTCCTATAGGAAAAACTTTTTTAATGTGAATTTTAGGAAAAAAACTTATTCTTTATAAAATGCTACTGGTTTATAGATGGCGTTCTCTGATGATTTACAGATATCTTCGGGAACAATCATTTTATTTTTAGGAGATTTATATTCTACTAAATTTGGTTTGCGACTTGGCTTAGATTGGAGATGTATAATTTTCTCTTTCAAAAGGCTATTACATTCCGATAGTACGTTATTTTTACTTTCTAATTCTTTTATTAGCCTTTTTAAGAGTTTATTCTCTTCTATCACATAACGAAGTTGCACAGTACCTTCATTGGTGGGATTTGGAGACTTAACCTCTTCTTCCTCGTAAACGGTATTGATGTTAAGACGCTCGCATCTCTTGGTGTGGAGATCCAAGCATGCTGGATGGAAGTGCATATTACAGGTTGAACAGCAGACAGCAGACACCACATCACGCTTACATTTAAAACACTTTATTTTTGATTTATTTATGGCGTTTTCACACTCGACGTTTTCTTCGTCCGCCATATTTATTATCCTGTGTGTCTCGGTCGGCGCTGTATCTCAAAAACGAATGATCAGAACTGAAAAGCTTTTGGTGAACAATCATAGAACGGAAGTGGATGTTTATTCGAGGCGTTTTTTTGTTTTTTTCGTGATATTTTTCTAAATATGAAAAATTTTAAAAAACCGTTCAAACAAAAGTTAAAGGGAATGAAAAACTGAATTAGTTTTATTAAAACATATTTTTCATAAAATTCTTAACCTTTGAGAAAAAAAATAAAAATTGAAAATTTTGACATTTTTTGCCAATTGCTGATAAATTATTATAGTTACATGAAACGTGTATTACAAATAATTGTAGAGAATTAAAAACTGGACAAATCATTAAGAATGGCCCTTTTGCGTAAACCTCATAGTTTTCTTGTAAAATATAGGGAAAGTACTATGATGGCCACATCACCATTTTATGTATCTTATCTTAAGTGTTAAATGGATTTTTCTTTGACCATAAGGGGTTTCGAAGCAAGCAAAATTTTTTATAAAGAATAAGTTTTTTTCCTAAAATTCATATTAAAAAAGTTTTCCCTATAGGAAACGCCATCACTTTACACACTGTATATCGCAGTTTCGACATTAAATTCATTGAAATTACAAACCAATTGTTTTATTTACCTTATATATGAAGAGATTGAAAGAAAAACGTGTCTGCAGATGGTTATAAACTTAAGTGTTAAACTATTTAATTGCATTTCAAAATTTATTTTTAATTACATCAACCTAAATTCATTTCTCATTCCAAAGTTTATTTGCCATAGTCACTCACAAACTATATAACGTTCATTCAACCATTTTTAGTTTATTTTACAAAAATATATACGTTCAAACTAGTGTTGCTTTGATAGCTAGTATTTGTATTTTGTATCATTCAATGTCTGTCGAGGTATTAGCCCGAGAAGTAGTTGTTTCAAAAAGCTATTGTTTAGTAGTCTTAATAAGACTTATTTGTTGTAGATTTACGAAATGTTTTTGTGTTTTTTCTAATTATTATTTAATTTTCTACAACGTAAAAGATTTTATTACATTTTTATTATATAATTTAATCAATTTTTAAAATGCTTTACATGTACTTAAGTTACATTGAGATAAATAATAATACCTTTTTCTTTCAAAAACAAAAAAGAATTAACTGAAATACTATCGTTTTTAAAAAATAATAAATCGCCCGGATTTGATAACCTTAATTCCGAAGTTCATAAAAAAGTCTACCCAATCTAACCTATCTAATAATTAAAATATTTCAAACTGGATATTTTCCATCACTCTATAAATCCTCTGTCATTTTACCGATTCCTAAGGGACAAAATATTGAAAATATCGTCAATTATCGTACCATATTTTTAATTACTATATATACCAAAATTTATTATAAAATATCATTTGATTCGCAATTCACAACATGACACTTAAAATCCGATATTCACAAAAATCTGGCCCTCTGTGTTCTTAGAAATCATTTCATTTTTTTTTTCATTTCATCTATTTCACATGTGCCACAATATATAAACTATACAATAAATTGATTTACATATAATTTGATGCGGATGTGTTGTGTCAGTATAAGTAATCGTCAAAGAAAATAAATATCAGCTAATAAAATAATAAACAATAAATAAATATTACTTTTACAGTCTATACATTAAAACAATTTAAAAAACAATAAATTAATATTACAATTACAGTCTACACATTAAAATAATTTAAAAGAACTTTCAAATAAATTCTTAAGTTATTATTATTATATACTATGTCTAGTTCATAAAATCTGAGAATTTATATAAACACTTATTTATGAGAATATTATCAGGTGTTATCTTAAAAGTGTTTATATTCTCATACTTTTTAATTTCCTCAGGTAGTTTGTTATATACCACAGAACACATATATAGTGCAGTTTTCGCGTACATAGAGGTATTGTGCGGAGTTGCGCGTATATCAGTACTGTGTCGCGTTTGATAGATGTGTGCATTATTATTTTTCACAAATAAGTGCTCATTTCTCTTAACAAATAATGCACACTTGTATATAAAGAGACTTCTTAGTGTAAGAATTTTCCAGTTAATAAAGGCAGTGCGACAGGTCTCTGTTCTCTGGAGACCAACAATAAGTCGAATAATTCGTTTTTGCGCAGCAAACACACGTGTTGTATTTGCTTATCCCCATAACGAGATGTTGTGGGCTAAATGTGGGTAAGCTAATGCATAGTATGCCTCTATTAGTGCTTTTCTATTGAATTTAGGTTTAAGTTTAATGATTGCATAATAAGCACTATTTAACTTGGATAGTACATAGTCAACTTGCTGATTTTAGGATAGTCTATCATCTATGTAAATCGCCAAATATTTAACAGACTCGCAGTTTTTTCCAACGTTGTATTCTGGAGGTTTCCTGTTATAATATGATAAGATGGCTGTTTTATTTTCATTTAATAATATATTATTTTTATTGCACCATTGTTTCATTTCGTCATTAATTTTGTTAATATTTGATTGCAATTTTTTTGGGGTTTTGGCAGACACTATAATAGCCGTATCATCCGCAAAATTGACCATGCACTCAGAGCTGACGTTTTCGCTTAGATCATTGATAAAGAGCAAAAAGAGTAGTGGGCCTAATGTTGATCCCTGCACGACGCCCTTCTTTAAGTCGCACTTTTTTGAAACACTGTCATTAATTTTCACAAATATCTGCCTGTTCGATAAAAATGACTGGATGTGCTCCGACACTTTACCACGCAGCCCAAGCGAACGCCCGCGAAAAGTCATAAAAAAGACCCGACACGCACATTCCTTTGTCCACAGTAGTAGTAGTAGTAGTGTTAGGCTATCGACCACGTGGTCCTTCCGCCATGTGTCATTTGTGTATTTGTGTGTGTGTAAATGAGCTTGTTACTTTAAAGGATCGCCCCCGTCACTTTTGTCCACATTTATCGCAATTTCCTGAATTAATTTGACGCTAGCAGTCTCCTTCGAGCGATGGGCCCGGAATCCATGCTGTGTATCTTTCAGTAGTTGTGACCCCCTCCAGGTTTTGCTTCCATTTTTGTGTATTGGGATAATTTTTGATGTTTTTAAGGCGGACGGAAATGATAAATTTATTATATATTTCATTGGTTCCATAATATCCATTATAAGCCGTTTTATTACTTTTGAAGGAATTCCGTCTTGCCCTGAACTGTCTCTTTTTTTTCATTATATATTTCGGTTTCTGTCACCGGTGTAAGAAACATGGTATGCGCATTGAATTTAGATGTTTTGCAGGTTTTTGATTCCTTGCCCTTAAAATGTTTCTGAACTGTTTCGTCTGTGATCGTGGAGAAATATTCAGCAAACGTGTTTACAACATCTAGTGAGTTGTTTACTAGTTGACCACATTTATTTGTTACACTGTTTTGGTAGTGTGTACAAGTTTTTTGTGAATTTTTTTATCATTCTTGTACTTTTCACGTAAATGTTCTGACTGGGTTTCTATCATATGAGTGAAAGTCGTTTTTAGCTTTTGGCTTGAAATTTTTATTTCATTATTAACCCAGCATTTTTTTCATTTTCGCGCTTCGTTTTCTTAATATTAGACATGCAATATTGTAGGAGTGTAGGAATTCTTTTAAAAATAATTCAAAGGATTTATCCACATTCCCAGATTTAATAAAGTCCCAGTTTGTTGATTTCAGATAATATTGTAACTCATTGAGATTATTATCCTGGAGTTATCTAACATTTCTGTATATTGGAGTCTGTTCGATTTCCATGCTCTTAGAGTTAAATTTTATTTTCATAATTTGTACATGATGGTTTGATAGGTGTAAGTTCACGTTAGCACATTTCCAGTTTTGGTGCGGTATATTAGTGACAATGTAGTCATTGTTTTTTTGCAACCCATCTATCTGTAATTTGTATGCGACTTGGTTGATCTAATGTGCATATTAATTTAAAAGCAGATAATATATCCTGCAAAAATGCCATCTCTGCAGTATTTGATAAGTAGTCTATGTTTAGATCTCCACACATAACAATCTGGTTATGTGTTTCATATACATGACTTAAGAGGTCAGTAACATTTTCCATATTCCCTGTAGGTGGTCGATATACACATATTATCGCAATTCTGGTTTGACCAATTTTTAATGAACATCCTGCACATTCTATATCACATTCTTTACTATAATTAGAAATATGATTAAGTTTTACGAATTTATATGAGTTGTCAACAAAAATCATACATCCACCATGTTAGTCTAGTGTATCCATTGAAATGGATATAATTTATATTATTTTTGTTACACCACGTCTCAGTGAAGCACAATATATTGACTTTATGGTGTTTTATTGCCGCTATTATTTCGTCAGTTTTATTTACTATGCTTCTTATATTCTGATGTATGATTTTTAATTGGTTGTCAGTTTGATTATCACGTGATATATTAGAATCGATTATTTCTGTTGCTATTTTTGTATTTGATGCTTGGTCGAAACGATGTTTTCCGAAAAAACTTATATTGCGATATATTAATTCCTTCGGGCCATAAGTTTGGATCCTCTATAAGGTTACCATACTGTTCTGGGACGCTGATTTTAAAGCATTTATGTTTGTCGTTAGTACCTCCGTCAATATGTTCAATCGTTTTAATTGAACACTGTATTCCGCGTAGTTTTGTGGTCAATAATGAATTTATTTTATTTTTACTAGTCCTTAGTATATTTGCCAACATGAAACCATTTTATAGTTTGTGGTTTGTATACTACTCCGTCTTTATCTTTCTTCTTTCCGGCAATAGTGATTTTATCATTCGTCTTATTTTGTATTGGTTTATTGGAATTAATTTCTATATTAACTTGCGAGTCGTTCTTTGTTTCCTTATTTCTAGTTTGTTGACATCTCGTTTTGATCATATGTCTTTGAGTGAGGAAATTTTTCCGTTTTTTTTTCTGCGGGCGTTTTTTTAAACTGTCTCGCCAGACTGTCTGTCGTCGACCATCGAGTTGTTCTTATTATTACTCATTAATATGCTGTTAATGCCATCTATTGTTGTAGTTGGTGATTTACTTACAGTACTCTGCATTAATATAATCTTATTTAGGGACCTTATTTGTTCTTGTAAGAAGGACACGTTATTATTTAGATTACAGATAAGTACTTCCTTCGATTTCAATAAATATCTTAGATATTTTACCTACATTTCTGCACTTCTTTGAATAACCGTATCTCCGCTGTTGAAAGATGTGTCGGGTTCGTCCACCATATCCGTCTCGTCTCCGTCACGTACGTCCACTTTTTCGGAACAACAGATTATAGTATCACTATCTACTTGCACAATGTTCTTTAAGTATTTAACGCACCCAGTATGTATTTGTCCACTTGGGCTATATTATGACACCACTTGCACTTACTATTAAGAACCTTTTCACTAACGTCTACACTGTTCGTCACCATTTTTAAACCAACCAACCAAATCTTGCAAAGGCTCTTGATACAATATGTCAAAAATAACTATTAGAAGTTTTGGAGGATTTTGGGTTTAGAGGAGTTCCTTTGAAACTGTTTCTTAAGCAATATGTTAGATAAAATTGCGTAAGAGTTAATAATATATAGAGTAACTTTCAAACCACTGATTTAAAATGTATTTAAATGGTTTATTTAATATTGAGAGTAATGGAGACACTAAAAGTTATGCGAATGATACAGCTATGGTTTACGACGGTTAGACGTGGAATGGATTTAGAAAAAAATTAAATGTGGCCTATTTCCCATTAAAAATTGTTTTAAATCAAATTTATTAACAATGAACGTATCCTAGTCATAATATATAGCTTTCTCTTGCAACTCTGCTGTAATACTAAATTTTGCGCTATTACCTATACAAAATAATGACATACTTGAAGTCAAAAACATAAAATATCTCGGAATTATTATAGATGGATTTTTGAAAAAATATGAATCTTAATTTTTCACTTTAGTTGGTTATGAAATATCATAGACATGCTTCAACTGAATCTTTTATATCGTGCACTAATAGACAACCATTTAACTTTTGCTGTAATACGATGTCGACATCAGACAATTATTTTATATAATAATATGCAAAACTCAATATATACATAACACTAAGAAGGAACGATTATAATAGAAGACAATTGGTTAGAGCTCATATTTATTTCGGTCGATAATTGTTCAACAGAATGTCCAAGGATATGTAAAATTCTAAATCTTTGTCAATCTTTAAAAGTCTCTTGAAATTGAATATGTACATAATTTCAAGGACTTTTATACGTAAAATAATTAATGAAAACTAACTTATAGAATAACTAAACTGAGATTTGTTATACAAAATAGGCTATAAAATGTATTTATTTTTAAAAGTAGACTATATTAAGTTATAAGTAGTCAATATATCCATACTAATTTAGTTTTTCTTCAAATATTTTATTATGTTTTATTGTTTATCATGAACAAGTTTTAAATCTTGGTGACTTTATTGTTTACATTGATTATTATTTATTTTTTGTTAGTTTTTTTATCTTGTTCCCGTAAACAATAAATAAACTATTCTTATTATTATTAACTTCAAATGACTTCAACTATAAATGTAGAAATTGCAGTTAATTGATTTAAGAAATATATAAAATTATAAATTTGAAAAAATAAGAAAATATTAAAACTAAATACAATTTATTGGAAAAATGATGGTTTAAGGAATTAAACTAATCAACAATTTGTAATCATGAAATATAATAAGACATAAATTAATTATTATAGTTTCATTAAGTGAAAATATTGTGTTATTCTACTTGGAAAGACAAAGAGAATAATAACTCATGTAATCGCGGTAGTTGAGATTTGGACACCCGTTGTCTTAATTAATAAATGACTAGACTGAAAGTAACATTTGTGTGCAGATCAACAGTCTCGTTCCTAAATCCTAGACCGAGTTACGCTAGAATATTCAACATTTACCTTCCGCAATGTGCGCAATTTTACGTATTTACATACTAACACCTCTATTTAAACTTTAAGGAATTGCATACCATCTGAAAACTTTTAATACCCGCTCATTAATAACCTGGTTTATTTCAGCATGATTTCTAAAGATAAACATTATTATTATATAATATTCACCTTATAAAATATGTTTTAATATTATAATAAGATTTGTTCGAGATTTACCGAAAAGAAGATATAATGTCGATATATAAGTAATTTCAATTATAAATAGAAACAATATCTGATTTTAAAATATATTTATTTAAAGTGATTAATTACTTTGCAATACATTTTGAATAATGTAGATTAATTAAAATATAAACCTAGTTCCTATATGCTAGTATGGTATCGTGTGTACTAACAACAAATTATACACCATGCGTAAAAATTCGTATGAACGTTTCATGTTACGTTGTTCATTAAACAAACCTATTTTTACAAAAAAAATTATATAACTTTCTTAGACAGGCATCGAACTCTATATAATTCATAACTAGTAATAGTACACAGGTTTCCATTTTCTAATTCAAGTTACTTAATGCACAAATTAAATGATGATAAACAATAATGTATTATCATTGATTCTTGTCTAATAAAAATGTTTCTTGATATTTATAATTATAAAAGTTTAAATTATCTAAATCTTAAATTTTTAGGCCAGGAAGTAGACGTATCTACAAGCTTTTTTGCAAAGGAATTCTTGTGTCATTTTTAAGAAATATTCACTTGCACGCGAATTATTGACCACGCTGTATTTTTCATCAGTATTTATTGTTTTTAAATCAAGTATGACCAAACCGATAGAGTAATTATAAAAGAGCAAAATTGAAAAGTAAATTTCCTTGCAAACACATTTAGCTAATAATAACGTAAGAAGTTTACTTTACTATATTAAAATTATATTAGATGTTTTCCACATATCATTTAAGAGGTGTATCTGTTTGAATAATTAATTTCTAACAATTAATCTAAAATGAACGTTAGAATCAAAATGCTTAATGCGATGAGCTGCATTAAACAATTAAGACATGCAAGTGTCTAGTGTTAATCTATAAATTTGCATAATCAAGCGCACACATTAAATTGAGGAGAAATGTTAATTTTGGGAACTGGCATCGGGGAATGTCAAGTAGACAGAAAGTATGAAATAATATCCGGTTGTTCAGCCGTGCGAGGAATTCATTAGCATAACCGTGTCACAAACAGGGCCTTCTTCATTTCAGCACATTTCACCACTAGGGCCGTAATGAAGGAGAGACATCATTTATTACGTTTTTGCCGATGCATCTGACCATCAATTCTACTATTGCCAAAGACAAAAGGGAGGATTTTCCACTTGAAGTGCGTGCTTCTAAATCATTAATTATAACTCATAATCGATTAAGTTGTAAATAATGAGTTTGAGAATATTATATATAGTATTTTTGTACATTTTATATTATATTGAAAGCAAGGCACAATATAATTTATTCAAAAATTGTCTACGACATAATTAATAGTAAATTAATTTATATTGTAAATTATCCTTAAAAGCCTAAAAAACAATCTTTTATTTAAATTTATCACACGATTGGCATACATTTTTACGTAAAATTTAAATTTCTAAAAAGAGTTTTGAGATTGTTAAACAAAAACATTTTTAGCTTAAAATTCTCAAACATTGACATTAAGTAATTGTATTTTATAACCTATAAACATATACTGTATCGGGCAGAAATAAGTGCTGTATCTACTATGAGTCATGTCAAGAAAACACCACACAGAAAATTTGACCAGTCAGCGCCGCCATTTGCAAATGCCACAATATTGAATGTATTTTTGTATCAGTGGCTTACTTATCTTGCTGCGTGTTGGTCGTGCTATAACTTGATTAATAATTGAGATAAATTATTTAGGTAAGTGTATTCCGAAGTGTAATTTCGCATTCAAAAGCTCAAAAGATTTATTTCTGAAAAATAGTCAGTACCGATTGCTAATTTATAGGTAAAAATTGTGCACAATTATAAATGTAAAACCCCGGTAATCGACAAAGAACAATTGGAAAAGCCAACAAATTTCGCCACAAATCAATCATTACAAAGTGCACTTTCTTTGGTTTGACGTATGCATGGATGTACATTGGTACTAGAGCAAAAGTCGTCTAAATTATTGACAGCGACATTGAATGTACTAAAAGGCAGAATAGATGTGACAAACGCTGTCAAATAATTCAAACACGAAACACTGCGCTCTTCCGCAAGAGCGCAAAATTTTGTACCAATCAAACAAAGAAGCAAGATTGGAATTATCGTTATTCTATTGTTTTTATTTATTCATATGTTTTCAACACTTTTTATAGGTCTTTACCAAAAACAAGAGGTTGCATTGATAAAATATTTGCTCCTAGCAGCCGAAATATTCTACGGGCTGACGACACGAAATGTTCGCAGTCTTGCGTAGGTTTTGCAAAAAACTCAACCTGCAGAAAAGGGGAACGAGATGGCTTCAATCTTTCATTAAACGCCATCCAAATTTGTCACTGCGCAAGCCACAAGATACGAGCTTAGCCCGAGCATCGGTATTTAATTCATACAATGTATAATCATTACTCCGAAACTAGAATCAAGTAACGGATTTGATGCATTTCGAAGCCACAAATGTTTAGAACATGGATGAAACCGGCAGTGCATCATACCGGCCGAGTTGTCGCACAGCGTGGCACCAAGCAAGTGAGAATATTGATATCAGCGAACGTGGAATATCAATTACAATTGAAGTTGTAGTGTCTGCCATGTGAATTAACACACCACCATTTTTATTTTCTTTTATTTTCGCAAGTATCCGAATGAATCCTCTTTTTTGTGTGGTGCACCGAACGGTTCTCCAGCAGCTGTGAATGGTTCTGGGTGGATGAGACAGAAAACATTCATGAGTCTGTTGGATCATTTCCAGGCAACTGCACATTCATTCCCAAGAAATAAATTCTTCTACTATTGGACAATCGTATATATCGATATATATACTTCAATCGCTATATAACCGCACTATTTTGGGGCCTTTTAAATGTCGAATATCGAGGACGGCTTTAGCTGAACTGGTTGTTTACCCGTCATAATCGAACATTTTCATGGACAGTGATTTCGCACCATCCATTGTTACCGATCGTTTTACAATGCTAAGCGTAACTGAAATGGATGTTGGTGCAGGATGCGCTGTTGAAGACGAAATGCCACAAAGTGACATCGATGGTGTCAACTCAATTGAAATGGGTGCACTCAATTTGGACATAACCATTCAAGATGTTTTTCTATTTCCGAAAGTACCGCCACCGAAAAAGAGTAGTATATTATTATTAAACACGCGACCGCAGACAAATATTAACTACTTTTAAAATTGTGGCTTGGTATCAAAGAATTGGCGGCTGCCACAGCCAAAACATGTGATGTTGGGCGTGGTCGCGGTCGAGGTGATGGTCGCGGATCTGCTGCGGATACCAGAATAACTACCTCGAGTGTCATCAACTCGTGTTGGTGGACGTGGACGTGGTTGTTGTGGATGTTGACATCTGAAAAAAGTGGCTACGTCGACGAATAGTGATTATGATTAGCAAATTGATTTACTCAATTCTACATTCATTCGTTTTAAGCACGAATTCTTTCATTTTCAAGAATAAAGAAAACACTTTTACTTACCACCAAGTGAACGCCGTTAAGATCCAAGAATTCTTTCATTTTCATTTATCTACTCAAAATAAATATTTCAATCGATTAGAATATTAAAAATGCCATTTATTAGACTTCGTTTACAAATGAGAAATCGGTTCTGCCCCATATTTTTGAAACGTCAAAAGATTTAAAGATTTGGTAGAAATGTCATAACTCAGCATAGAAACGAGCCAAAGCAAACCAGTCTACAGCAAGAATGTAGTCGAAGGAACAAGCTTTCTGATGATAATAAACGCATTGTGCTATCTCATCAAATATGGTTTGTATAGGCTTTTATAGTGCTTAATCAATTGGTTCTGCCCCATTTTCAATTCTTGGAACTTTTGTTCTATTTGCTCATTCAGAATCATTAAGAAAGATCAGAAGTTGACAAATTTATTGTAAATCAAAAATATAAATACTACTTTTCGTTTGACCTTCTCGTCGTTGATCTAGACAATAATTTATGGAAGCAAAAAGCTACTTATAACCGGCGCTTTACCGGAAGCGTCGTCAATTGGTTCATTTAGCATTGAATTGTTATTTGTCATAACGTCGGTCGCACGTAACTTCAATTTTCAGTGTATTTTCATAGCATTCTTCACCTTTTTTATTCAAATGTGTAAAGTTTGCCCCACGATTTACTTTACTTAGGCTCTACAGATACTTTAGGTTGCCGAATCCTTAAAACCTCTACTGTATATACCCCAGTGTTGCCAAACGCCGCATTGGAATCGGCCCTTTTTTTACCTGCACCCGAACTGTTCGAGCTTGCGTCCGCGAGGAGCGAGGATCAAAACTGAGAGAATTCTGACAAAAATGTTATAATCGCAAGATCGATACTTGTGGTACCAGGACAGGAGGAAGCGTTCTCTTTTGAGTGGGAATGATGGGGGAAAGGATTATTCACGCGCTTCCGCGAGGATTCACGGAGCAACAAATATACATGAACAATTACCCCGCCTCCCTTTATGTCTGTGCAAAGATTAATCAATTTTGTATGTATAGATTTCTTATAATTTAGCTTTTAGTTTCGTGATGATTTTAACCCCATTTTATATATAACATTTTTAATTATTGTAGCTGTCATTATTTATGGATATTGTTGATAGATATAAGAAACGAAGTGCATTCTTATTCTTGAATTCATGTTAATTTTAATTTATTATATTTCTCATTATTATCCTTGCCTAAAATTATAATCAAACATTTGCCCGGACTTAGAATAATCTTTTACATATTATGAAAAATAAATCATAGGGAGATTTCCTTGATTTATATTTTATTTGAATGTTTCAATTAATTTAAAATGTGAGAGTGACTAAATGGCTAGCCGGAGTTACGTGTAGAATAATTTTCAATTTTCATAAGATTCTCGAAAACCTTCCCCATACCATAACGGCGCCCGACGTGGGGCCCATGTTATGACAAATAATAATTACTTGCTGAATTAAGTGGTTGACAGTGCTTCCGGCAAAGCGCCGCTAACTTACTTTTCATAGATTGTCTCTATTTTATATATAACTCATTTTCCTATTTATTAACTTAATATTTGTCAATTTTATTTGTTTTAAAAAATCATTTTTCAAAAATCATGTGTAAATATTCATTGATGATTAGACCATTGCACTTTTCTAGATGTCTATAATGTTAGCTATCTCACTCCATTCCAATTCGCGGCCAGTTCAGAATAATTACTTAATTTAGCCTTCCTGAACGTGGTGCATCATTTGTACTCGTACAATTACGATGAAACTCAGCAAGCCAATATTTAATGGTTTGATTTAGTGGAAAAGATATAGGATTACAGTATTAAGCCATTCGTTGCATCAACGGTGTTTTTTCTCTGAAAGAATATTTAGTCAAAATGCGAAATTCACTTTTTTCCATAGAAAAAATAAAATTACATGTAGCATCACTGCGAAAGCTATTAATTTTTGACGAGCTAGCGACATTTTATTATATTTAGACATCGCGACGTCTAAATTAAGGTAGGTACTCTATAGGAAGTATACGGATTTTTAGTTTGTGGCGCGATCTATATGCCAGAATTATGAAAATAATTTTAAATATTGTTTTCACTGTTCCTATCAGCAGTTCTGAAATATATTCTTTCAGGCCCCACTTTTGTTTATTTATCAGTTAAAGTTGTATCTCAACTGCTAAGACGTTTGCATTGAAACTTTAAACTTTTTTGTGGCATATAAGAATGGAACCAAAATGGATTTTGGAGTGAGTGTACAAAACATTCTGTCTTCCTTGTACCACCTGCATATTTCTAATAAACACATGTGTGTATCGAAGGCAGCGAGATAGCTGACAGAACTGTCTATTAGGCAGCTCTCAAGGAGCAGGGTGACCATGCCATGTGTCTGTCGAATGACGTCAAGATTGGTGTTACAGTATTGATCAAGAAAACATCTTGATGGGATCTACTGTAAGCTTAAGTTTTTAAAACTCAATCTAATTTCCTAACCGGTAAAAAAGCACTCCCATACAATACATATCACAACTTTCTAATGGCAAAGCATATAATAGAGTTTGCCTTCAAACGACAGTTCCTTTTCATAGAATTTAGGAGCGCTATTAAGACGAGTTCGCTGAGCAGATTTTAATTTGTTGCTGCTAAACATTATCTGTTCATGTACAATTATTACTTTTGTTTGTTCTTCTATTTAGTTTTTGAATATCCATCTTCTCTAGTTGGCACTGTACACTAACTAGGAAGAGTGACTTTATGGTATTCATTTGTTTTGTTTTAGTTGTTGGTTATCTTCTATAGGGTCCGCCAATAAGGGCGCGTGAACTTTAAAATTGAATAAAACAAGTTGTGTGTGAGGTAGAAACGAAATTTATTTTTCATTCGAAAGGGTATTCATTAAGTATGGAAGATAACATCGTTCAAATGACCACCGCGGCTCTGTTTGGTAGCCCGGATCCGGGAGGTCCAATTTTCGATGACTCTGGAGCACATATCGGCCTCAATTTGAGCGATGGCGTTGCGTATGTTGACTTTGAGGTCATCGGTGTTTAGAGGCTTGTTGGCGTAGACCAGCGACTTGAGATAGCCCCAGAGAAAAAAGTCTAAAGACGTTAAATCGCACGATCTCGGTGGCCAGTTGATATCGCCTCCGCGCGAGATGACCATGTCCGGAAATCGCTCGTGCAGAATATCCATTGTGGCATGGGCTGTGTGGTACGTGGCGCCGTCCTGCTGGAACCACATGTCGTCCGTGTCCATATCATCCAGTTTAGGCCAAAAGAAGTTGGTTATCATCGACCTGTAGCGCTCCCCATTGACGGTTATAGCCGCCCCAGCTTCGTTCTCGAAAAAGTACGGACCGATGATGCCGCCGGCCCAAAATCCACACCAAACAGTGACTTTCTGGGGATGCATTGCCACTTGGTGGACCTTGTGTGAGTTGTTCTCACTCCAAATGCGGCAATTTTGCTTGTTCACATACCCGTTCATCCAGAAATGAGCCTCGTCGCTGAAGATGATTTTTCGGCCAAAATGGGGGTCTGTTTCCAACTGCTCCAGAGCCCAGTCAGCGAACGCCCGACGCTGTCTGTGGTCGTTTATCTTGAGCTCCTGGGTCAATTGGATTTTGTACGGGTGCAGACCCAAATCCAGATGCAAAATTCTGCGAGTTGATGTCTCCGAAAGGCCAAGTTCCTGTGCACGACAAAAAACGGACTGCCTCGGGTTCTCGCGCACACTCTCACGGACAGCAGCGATATTTTCGTTCGATCGGGCGTTTCGTCGACGTGTCAGTGTTGGCTGGTTGTTTACTGAACCAGTTGACTCGAATTTGCCCACCAATCGACGGATAGTCGACTCTACATGCCGATCATCGCGACCGTAAAATGGGCGAAGTGCGCGGAACGTTGCTCGAACTGATGACCCATTTTCGTAAAACAATTTAATAATTTGCACGTGCTGCTCGACACTCAAACTTACCATGGTGATTTGGGGTTATATACTGAACAAATGACAGCAACTTTGACAGCTCTACCTCGAACAACATGGCCGCACCCTTCCGGCAAACTTCGCGCGTCCCTATTGGCGAACCCTTTACTTGTCCATTTCGTCTAGTTTGCCATTTACACCAACTAGGTTGAGTGCTTTTTTGATTCTCGTTTGTTTTGTTTCTTACTGTCGGTATTTATACACCCGGATATTTTTTTCTCTCATCCATTTGTCGTCCCTCCACCTAGTTGGCATCCTATACCAATTTGGTGCAATTTTATTTTATCATTAATGTCTGTGTCTTTTTCTGTTATTTGGAAATATACCCGCGTGGTTTTAACTAGTTATAATTTTTATCATTTTTCATCTACCTGACAAAGCCATTGTGTGGTGAAACATTGTCATAGAATAATAAAAACGTTTTTGAAATCATATACTGTGTCGGTATTTTATTAAGTAATATGGAGCTTCAACAAGTAATCCAGTATTTATAATTTGTATCTTTGTGATATCCTTCCATATTGTTGGTCTTTTCCATTAACCTGATCGACTGTTTCTTATTTATTTCTTTATATTTATTTATTTGTACTCTAAAGCCTATATATTGAAACTAATTATGTTGATGGTTGTGACCGTTACTGATCCATTATTTTATTTATTTAACTCTCTTCGTATTTTAAATTAGGGAGACTAGCTTTGTATTAAAAAGCAAAAGAATACAAGAAAAACAAGGCATTATAGTATCCATAAGCCCAAAAAATAATAAATATATTATCTAAAAAAACGAAATTATATGGTAATTTGGAAGGTAATTTTGCTAGTATTAGTGAAGGTCTATGATACAGACATTTAATAAGATCATGTCTTTATTTGTCAAAATTATACATTAATTTAGTTTTATTATATTTAATAAGTCAAATATAAAATAATAAAATATTTTACGCAAATTAGAACTTGCTTGTTTCTTGAAAGTCAAGTTAATAATAAAAGCAATACTGAATCATAAAGACCTAAACGTGTCTGCAGATGATTTTAAAACTTAAGTTGTTTTCATTATTTAATCTTGCTATTTTCAGTAGAAGAAATTTAACCAAATATTAAGTAGATTCTTACAAAATTGTAATAGACTCAAATATTTTATTATTATTTAAATTTTAAATTTAAAACATTTATATAATATTTAAATATATATTTTTAAGCTTAAAACAATAAAAATTATTTTAAATAGAGCATTAATTTAAACTCTATTATATTTTCTGAATTATATTGTACTTGTATCTTTAAATAACATAACTTATTTTGACATGTTTAAAATTTGTTTGCTAATGTGTTTAAGTATTATTAACTTTCCCAATCGAACATTTAAAATATTTATTCTTTATCGTATTTACTTAGGTTTAAAATTTTTAATCTTTTAAAACTTTTACGTATTATTTAATTTAACTTACATTTAAATAACGATGAAAAAGTTTATAAACCTTTTGATGGATCACCATTAATATAGTCTGTTCGTTGGATCTTTCGTCGTACGTCACAAATTATCGCTTCGAGAAACGACGCAAAAACATTCAGTCTGATAAAGTAAACCAAATGCGTTAGAAAAAGTACGCACTCTAAAACTTTCGTCGTTTTTTGAAGCGATAGTTTGTGACGTACTACGAAAGATCCAACGAACAGACTATATAAAGTTTTTTTTCTATTAATAAAATGTTATTTAACATGATCTAATAATAAATTAAGACAAGCAGAAATTGCGCTTTTTAATTGTGAGACAACGTACAAAAATAAAGTTATATTATTAAGTTATAATAAATTACTAAAACTTATTATAATATTATTTCTGAAATCAATATTTCGTAATATTTTATATGGTTATTTAAAATTTAACTCGGAAAGTAACAAAGATTTTATTTATTAGTGGAATAAACAATAATTGTTTCATACTAGTTTTCTAATACATATAATATAGAAACTTATTATAACTTTGTTAAGATAATTTTCTATAAGTAAGATTTGTGTTATTTCTTTAGAGGTTGTTTTTACAAACAATATGTATATTTTCTACTACTTCAAGATCTTGAGTTTCATGGATGCAAGCACTGAGTTCTAATTAAAATACTAGGTAAATAAAATAAAACCGCTCGCTGATTTTATTAATATTCGCCATTGCAAACTATCATCCGAATGTTAAAGAAACTGCGCAAACTGTAATTTTGAATGAAGCCGCAAACCACTCCTGCATGTGTTAGTGATTGTTTGCTTAGAGAACGTGCCCTTAGTTCGGCATGGTTTTGTTTTACCGCAAAATTGTCGAACTGCACGAGTTCATGACCTAAATATTTCGGTATATGTAAATATCATTTAGCAATTTAAGCAAAATATCAGAGTAGATCTAGAAGAAGGTAATTCTGTTTTATTATCCTAACTCTGCAAGACCAGTAGATATAATTATAAGATTTTGTTTATTTCGGCTATTGCGTTATTAGTCCCATTAGGGATGTGTTATTTCTAAGTATATCTAATTGCATGGTTGCAGTAACTTTAAATGCATTTAATCCCTGAATAAATATACACAGTGTAATCCGTTAAACCGCGAACGTATATATATTTTAACATTGCAGCGTTTTATTTGTTGTGGGAAAGCCTCATATTGATGTACTACGTGTTCCACGGCACAATCCCCGATTCGCAAAATCGTTTATCTTATCAGAGTTCATTAGTAGCCAAGCAGGCGGGGAAATAATTGGTTTAATTTTAAATTGACCGTAGCTATCACGTGGAAACGGTTTATTTCGAAATTTGTTTTTCCAGCCGGGATTTAGCCCTTCAGTTTTTCCCTTGGATTTAATTGGTAACGAATCTCGACGTGAATTATAGCTCACTGTGTTCCGTTTAACCAACAAACAGTTCCAATTTTGTTTATGCTGAATACATGCGTTCTATTGCGGACGTGTAGTGAGAGGCAGAGTAATTACTATTTTATTAATTGTATTATAAGGCCAGGATGTACAAATGTTTATTCAATATTGAAATTTTGTGCCAGTATGTTGTTTAGAATGTTATATTATTATGTACAAGATATGGTAATAATTTTTATATTCATAACTAATAGTTGTAATATATTTAAATTATTTATCTAAGAGAATGTGTCTTTAAATTTACAATAATGACGAAAAACCATATCCGGCAGTTTACTAATTTTATTAAAGGTAATCCTCCAACTACCTACCCTTGGTCAGTCCCAAAAAATTGATTTGCATTATTACATACATAATAACGTATACATTACAAAATTATTCAAATGAGACATTAAATAAATCAATTAAAAATTAAGTAATCTTGTTTCGCAGTTACCTTTAAATGCTAGTACACAGATGTGTAATAATGCATAATCCTAAAATAATGATTTAGCTTCTAGAAAATATTTGTTTTGCCTAAAATATACAGGGTGAGTTTTTTTCGATGTTCTCTATGGAAATCTCGGAAACTATAAGAGATAGAGAAGATAGAGAAACGCTTAAATGGGGAAAGAAGTGTAGATTTATGAGACGAATAAAATTCCACGTTCAAAGTTTTCAAAAAAGTCAAGGGTAACTAGATATTTTGAAAAAAGTAAAAAGTGTCAATTTTTTCAAATCAATATATCTCGGTTATTATAACAGATAGAAAAAAACTGTAAAAGACAAAGTTTTAGATAATTTGATGTAGATTAATAAAAAGTGGAATTTTATTCGTCTCGTAAACCTACACTTCTTTCCCCATTTAACCGTTTCTCTATCTCTTATAGTTTCCGAGATCCCCATAGAGAACATCGAAAAAAACTCGGCCTGTATAAATCTTAAAAAAAATATTTGTCCGATCTAAAATCTTTTGATAATACATTTTTTTCTTTCTCCAGTATAAAATTTTTTAATTAACCCTCTGCTCGCCGAATTTTTATTTTAAATCCCAATGTTTTAGAAACAACAATCATCAATTAAAAACCTATATAAAAATCCGTTTAAGTAAGTTTATTGCAAATATTATAGGATGTTTTTAGCATCTTATAATATTTGCAAACTTACGTGAGGAATTCCACAAAACGGTTTACATTTGAGATTAAACATAATTGTGCATTACACTTCATTTTTTTCGCACGTTTTCTACAGGTAATGTATTTGGTCTCCTTTTTCTTTTATTTTGCAATTGTTTATCTATGTGACTTGAAGAAGGATGGCCTCTTTTCTTCTGAAAAGGTTTTTGAGCATATACTGCTTTTCCTCTGAATAGTAGAAGCTGCTCGCCAACACATACATTTTCAGACATTGGAATATTTTTTTTTTGTATACCATCGATATTTACATTAGGTCAATCTGGTCGTTAATCAGGAGAATTCCCAGATTAGACTTGTCTTTAAACATTTCAATCGCTTCTAGTAAATCCATCGTACGTCCTTTATCTGTTAAGTGGATTACCGAAGGGTGATTTGTTTCCAGTAAATGGTTTGCAATATTTAAAATGTAGCACAAAATAAACGTCTCCACAATTATACATTTAAAATTATTTGGTTCATTTGATTCAAATCTGATGGTAAGCCCAATGCGATGAATATAATATTTAGGTAGTTAAGGTTTACGTAAAGAAAATAAAAAAAAATAGAACAAAACTTGATAGGTCAAGGAATGAGACATATAGCATGGAACTTGGAATAGAACCGGTAAAGATAACAGTGAGGGTAGGTAACAAGGATGGGACAAAGAATAGTAAAGAAAGTATCTAAAACTAGGAAGCAAGGAAAGAGAAAAGGAGAGAGATCCAGAAAATATTGACGAGAAGAATTACAAAAAGCAGCGGAAACAAGAGGAATTAAATGGTGTGAACGGAAAAAGCTAACCAGAAACAAAAAAGAATTAAAAATAAGCTGGATAGAACTAGGTAATAAGGAAGAAACCCATTTTATTTTTGTATATAATGAATTAAAATCCGACACGAAAGGTAAACGGAATCTGAAATTTAAAAAAAGTTCACAAGATATTTAATACACTCAATATTAAGTGGATGGATAAATACATATATAGCTATCAATATGCTGATTCATTAACACTTGTTACCATAGATAGACATAGTTGACCAATGATACTTTCTTATAATCTTTGTTTTTCTGTCTTCTTTGTTTTAACGAAATCAATTGGTTCCCTTTTATTATTAATTCCTTAAACAATGTGCTCAATAAACAGAAGATAACTCTATAGATCAAATGTATATTTGAATACAGTCATATAAGAAGTTCTGAGCTAATTTTGTAATTAATCTTGTCTACATCACAGGTAACATGAACTTTTTTGGTTTGAGATTTCACTTAAGGTTCGAAAAGCTATATCAAACATACAAGGACGATATCAGAATTTCCGTCCTTATTGTATGACGGTCAAGGTTCAAGTTTATAGTTACAAAATTCGCATTAATTAGTCAAAGAGACCGAAACCCATGTTCTAATCCTCAGACTCGGATTCCTTTTTCTTCTCCTTCTTCTTGACAGGAGGGAAGGCAGCAGAGGCAGAAGAAGCAGCGGCCGGAGTAGCTACGGCAGTGAACTTGCTGGGATCCTTGATGGTGGCGGCTGCATTAAACTCAACATACGTAACAGCAACGATAGTTAAAAGATTCTTGAATCCATTGGCGATGCTGTGTGGAGCAGATGCCGTAATTGAGTAGTCAATGCTCAAACAAACCGACACCAAGTTGACGACCCCAGCTAAGAACTTAGACCTAACATCCTCCAGCTTAATATTCAGAATTTCAGGGGCGAAGATGGTGCCAGAATCGTAAACCTGTTCGACCAAAAATCCGTACGAGAACGGAGAGATATCCAACATGTTGAACAGGGTGGCCTCGGAAGCGCATACTTTATCCACGGGTATCAAGATGTACACATCGTCAATAATTTCAATGGTACCCTTAGGAATCTTGGTTAGGATGGATAGAGCTTGGAAGAAGGGGGTATTTTCTGGGCTTATGGTACACCGGTGTTTGTGTCGGAATAATGACGGACAATGGGGTGATAGTGCAAGAATGAGCTGGAGCACAAACTTTGTTCTCCAGGAGCTTATCGCGAATCTCGACGAGATTGCCACGGGTGAAGACGAAACTCACGTTACCACGGATGTGCGGCAGGAGTTTCTCGAGAACGCTGTTCCTCTCCAGGTTACTACTATACAACTTTTTGTAACTGAATTTTGTTGAACTAATTAAATTTCTACAACGACGTAAAGGACTTTATTATATTTTATTATTTTGTTGAACTTATTTCAATTTAGGTGAAACACAAGTATAATATGGCCATTTCCATAAATCCGGTTAATAATAAAGCAACACTTAATTCTAACCTCAGAAAATTTAGAAAAAGTGGTGATACTCTTGATTTTCTACATAAAAATTGGCTTATAAGTTTATGGTTTGGATTGGTTGAACTCCTAAATACAAGGAAACTTCATATCGGTTTTAGGTAGCCTTCGATAGACCCTAAATTTTAAGTAAAACATTTCTTATTAGTAAAATGAATGTTAATATATTGATTAATTGATAGTGTTTTGAAGTGTGGCCTACTTTTCATTGCACAAGCAAAATTATGTTTATGTAATGATCTTGCTCTAAATTGTAGTTTTTGAATTTATATTAATTTTTAGAATATTCTCTTTAAAAATACATGTAAAATAGAATCAATAAATGCAATCAATATGTTTGACTTAGCTTGTTTGTAACATTTCACGTTTTTCAAAACCCTGTTTACTGAAGGTAATCACCCATGAAATTTTGTAACTTCTGTAAAACAAATAACTATTTAGGAATTCCTTCTTTAACTACCCTAACGTTTTCATGGTTCTTAGCTTAGAAAGAACTATCACTATAAATATTCACCTGCATTTTCTAATTCCTACGTTAAATGAATTCCCAGTTTATATTATAAGCGTCAATGTATTGTTTGTAAACCTTGACTACCCATTAGAAACTATTCTAATATCAATTTTAGTGGGTTAGTCCTCTTGTTTTTTTTTGTATTCGCTACAATTATATGTGTGCTTCATAAAATATCTATATTCTCTGGTATAGATTATCAGGAACTTATATTGATTTTTAAAATCAATTTGTTTGGCATATAATTTCTGAAAGAACACAATAATATTTTAATATATAATAAGTAGTAGATCGAGATAAGTACTGAGATTTAGAAGATTAAAGTGTTGGCTAAAATTCATCAACTGCCTCGAGAACGTTTTTTAGTCAAATTATTACGTGTTGGAATTAATTCATAGCGTCTTTTTAGAGAAAAATAACAATTTATTTAAAGAAAAAAAATATACCCTAACGTTTTCATGGTTCTTAGCTTAGAAAGAACTATCACTATAAATATTCACCTGCATTTTCTAATTCCTACGTTAAATGAATTCCCAGTTTATATTATAAGCGTCAATGTATTGTTTGTAAACCTTGACTACCCATTAGAAACTATTCTAATATCAATTTTAGTGGGTTAGTCCTCTTGTTTTTTTTTGTATTCGCTACAATTATATGTGTGCTTCATAAAATATCTATATTCTCTGGTATAGATTATCAGGAACTTATATTGATTTTTAAAATCAATTTGTTTGGCATATAATTTCTGAAAGAACACAATAATATTTTAATATATAATAAGTAGTAGATCGAGATAAGTACTGAGATTTAGAAGATTAAAGTGTTGGCTAAAATTCATCAACTGCCTCGAGAACGTTTTTTAGTCAAATTATTACGTGTTGGAATTAATTCATAGCGTCTTTTTAGAGAAAAATAACAATTTATTTAAAGAAAAAAAATATATATTATTGAAAATACTGCCAATTGCTTGCCACTACTTTTTTCCATCTTTCGGGTAGAAGACGGATACCGCGTCGAAAAACGCTTCACCCTAGGAGGCAATTCTTGAATCAATCCAATTTTTATAATTTTCATGATAAGTGAAATTTTCCTCTGGCAAACCATGAGCCATAGATCGAATTTTCAGGGTTTTGCGGCGTGTGGTCGAGCATTGTCGTGCAGTAAAATGACTTTATCATGCCTTTCGCTCGATTTCGGACGTTTTTCTAGCAATGCACGACTCAAACGCATCAATTGTAATCGATAACGATCTCCAGTGATGGTTTCGTTGGGTTGTAAGAGCTCATAATAAATCACACCCTCTTGTTCCCACCAAATACAAAGAATGAGCTTAGACCCATGAATATTAGGTTTTGCCACTGATGGCTAAACCCACGACTTTTTAAACTTAGGATTGTCATAGTGTATCTACTTTTCATCACCAGTAACAATCCCGTGTAAAAAAACTTATTCTCTTGTGGCGTTGAAGCAGTAACTCACATGTCAAAAAACGCCTTTAAACGTCTCTCGGTTTTAATTCATATGGGACTCAATTTCCTTCCTTTTGGATCAATCTCAAAGTTTTAAGGTGTTTTCCTACAGTTCATAAATCAACACTCAAAGATGAAGGCAAGTCTTCAAGAGTTTGAGATGAGTTTTCTTCTAGCAACTCCTTCAATCAAACTTTTTTGGCTGTCTAGATCATTCCCTGTCTTGCAAATCAAAATCACCACTCTTAAAACGTAGAAACCACTTTCGACACGTTTGCTCAGCTAGAGCATGTTTTCCATAAACTTCTCCCAAAATCCCATGACTTTCCGCAGCACTTTTAATCATATGAAAGTAAAAAACACTTTATTTGGCACAAATTGTAACATATTCAAATAGTCGTAACTTATTATTATTAAAAGGTAGAAATTAAGATGTCTCGTAAAAATAACACTTAATAACAGCTGGTTCACGAGAAATTTGTTTCTGAAGGTAAAAACAGAATACTGTAATACACCATCTTTCGTAAAACGCTACGAATTAATTCCAATACCTGATATAATTTGAACATTAATTTTCATCTGTTTGTATTATTTGATCCAATGCCTTATTATTTGATTGCAATTATTTATTTACTTATTTACTATTATTAATTTAATGATGAATACTTAAAAATAATATTTTTGAAAGTAACAATTATTCTGCCAGTAATACACAGGTAAAAATAAGTGTCGGTATTTAGTTCTAATAAAACTGATTAAAAAGCTTTCATTCGCAGTATTAAGTATACTATAGAAATACACTGCATAAACCACTTTTGAAATGATAAAGAAATGGCATAGAAAGTCAAAATTTGCATGCAGCTCGTTTACGTTTTTAATAACTCTATTATATTTATATATTCTATTTATTTATCTGGTCGCTTATTGTTATTTTTCTCTAGAATGGTATTTGGACATATGTATACCTTAAACTAAATTTAGTTAACTCTTTACATTATTATTCAGTATGTTATAATAAAAGCATATTTAAAAGTCAAGGTTTTTTAGCTATAAGGTGTATACTGAAGTATCTAAGGAGTTTTTTATAGTCGAACCATTACACTTAACTAATATTCGTTGTACGTGTTCAAAGGGATACAAATTTTAAGTTTACTAAGGTGATTAAATAATACAATAAAAATGAAGAATATTTCTTATTGTAGATGCATATACACGTATGAAATTATTTCTCTCTTTAAAAACTTACTGATCGATCAACAAGAGAATCAAAATGCAGATCAAATCCAGATTTATGGTTATAAGCAATACCTGTATAATAACAATAATTTTTTAAACTTTATCTATTAACGGATTATTTATGCTGTATAAAGAATATTAAGTATATAATTGTATTGGTTATATACCTAGAAAATAAGTTTGGGGATGAGGCTCTATAGAAATGGCGTTAGGTTAGAATATCACTGTTCAATATTCTCATATTTCACAGATGTATATTTTTAAGGCTCATAAACAGAGACTTCCCTGAGTTGCTCTCTAACGTAATATACAGAATCCCTTGTGGTGACTGTGGTCGCTCGTATATGTCAAACCTTACAATGAATCAAAATTCATAGGACACAACATAGAAGCGATTGTAAGATCTGCAAGAAGAGTTGTGCTCTTGCAATTCACTGCAATGCACGCACACCCCCAATTTTTCTAATGTGACCATTCTCGATACATGTTTCAAATGAATCTCGGGATAGCTATGAACTCCTAGACGGATACTGATAGCTTAAGCAACATATATTCTTACCTAATTAGCATAGTAAAAATTTGGTTAACTCATCGGTTTCGGTTTTTGATGTTTATCTAGCATCATGGGTTTCACTTCGTTATCACTAACTAGATAGCTTCTCATATCTTTAACTCATTTTCAACCGTTCATTCGTAATAATATTGTATTCTAATAATTGGAGTCAACACTACCATACATATAGATAAGCTTTCAAATATATTATAACGAATATATCACATTTAAGATAAAATTTCTTACTTCCCATCCTAAATATATAGTAAATTCTTAAATTCTCAAATTCGTAAGAATAATTCAGGTCTTTGGTAAATTATTAACAGTATTATTCATTGTTTTAATTAATTACCATTCTCTATCAGTCCAATATCCAATTTTAAATTTTACCATCTACATCCGTTGTGTTTCCCCAAATAAAAATGGCTAAACATATGTGATCATTGTTGGCAAAGTTTTTGACTTATTCCTGACCTTTCTCACATTACTATTTACAATGCAATACCACCGGACTTGTTAGATGACGTGTTCATTAATTTTCGCACTAGGCAAATTCAAATCCTTTACCATCCACGTTAGTATAACCGTTTTTAATATGTTATATTATTCTCTAAAGATATCTATTTTATATAATAATTAATATAGTTTGTGTAGATTAAAAAACATATTAGATATTTAGTAACATAATTTAAAACTAACCTTAAAGTTAAAATATTTTTACTAAATATTGCAATAACATTTTTAATTTGTATATTTATATACATAATACATAACATCTATTTAAATAGTAAGCAATCTCTTGTAAATATATTTTCGACTAAAACAACTACAGTTTATTGATCAGATAAATTCATAATTCACTCTGTATTAAAATCCTATTTTGTGACTAAATCGTACATCAACAAATGCAATGTTTGCTGTCCAAAGACCATGGGAATAATAGGGAACCTCTGTTTCATGTAGGACTAGAGCAAGTTTGGTATTCTGACTGTTCAGAGTAAATGCATATTTGAATGTTTAATATGTGCAAACAAACAAGTTATTTGGCAAACAATGCAATGCATTTCATGAATTTGTGAATATCATAGGAAACAATATCGAATATGCATGTATCAAAAATTTGGATGATTACTAAAAGGGATACACAAATTAATAAACATATTTTTTAAATCTAAAACTTTTTTTAATAATAGAGCATGGGTGAGGTAAACTAAAGTAATATTTATGCCATATCTTATAAATACCGTTTTCATTGCATAAATCAAACATATATAATTATTTATTTTTAAATATATTCACCATTTAATATCAAATGAGTTTATAAACCCTAATTGCATTTTTTATCCTTGCCTGCAGAGAGCTGCGCTGATGAGATTCAAATATATTGAACTCAATATTTTTTAAAATTCAATATTATCATAATTTGCTTCTAAAAGTATCTAAATTTTTATCACTTTTACAACTGCTATAAACTTTTTAGCAATTACAAATTAGTATGGTGTTGTCGACTAACATCTGTTTGTTAATTCTATTTTTCTGTATTTTAAATTAAATATTAAAAAGTATTAAATAATAAGGAAGAAACCCATAAGTGTTTTTGATAGAACGCACAATAAATAATTTTATAAATGGTGTATTTTATATACGTTCCTCTATCTTATATTTTCAATATAAAAAGCCTACCCATTTATAAATCGCGAGAATATTTAAGTGAACAAGCAACTAGTATGAATTATTGATGAGCGTGTAAAGTGCATTCTCCACACATCGTTCAGGTAGGGTTAAAAATGGGTCTGATAATAGTTTTATCCCCCGCTAAAAGTTTCATGCTAACTCTGATCCGAATAAATATCTAACTATACTCAGATGAATAACTTGCATCAATATCCTTTTAACTTTGTAATATGCACTAAAATTAAAATCGCTCATCCACAAAACTTATCATGCTATTTATACATAATTCTAGTGAAATTAGAATACAATATTCTTTTAATAAATATGTCATTACAACTTGTGTGATAATTCAGTCGAATTATATTTGTTACACATTACATATATAAATATAAATGACGGAAATTATATATTACACTATCTAATACAATATTTTAAACAAATTTTATTGACATATCAACTACCTCAAATTGCACTAAATATATCTAAGGATGTTAGTGTAATATTATATGTAACCGCCAGAAAATTATATATATATTACTTATGAACAAGTAAATGAATTCAGCGTGTGAAAGGCGCTAGGGAAGATTAATGGCCGTTGCAGGAATGTTAGAATTTAGAATAATATATGCATGTTGGGGAAATGAATACCATAATATGCACTTTAAATCAATTTAATATCTCTCAGTGCACTGTCGGAATAATTTATTCACAGCACGCGAGGCAAACAACTCCTTTATAATAAAACATTTCAAATAAGCGGGTTTAATTACAATGTACCCTTATAAAGGTAGGATGTAGTTGAGAAAGGCACGTATACAGTTATTTATAATTAAATTTTATAAATTAGTTAAAGAAAGCAACAGCATTTTTACATTTTCTTGGCATAAGGTTTTAGAAAACAAAACTCGTCTACTCTAAAAAACGATACACTTCGAGTTAATTGCTTTTGGGATTGTTTGTTTTGTTTACTACAAATTCTTGCACTCAATAGGGCTCTATATTAATTATGTATCAATTTAGTTGTTACTTCGTTTTGTTTTATTGCATCCGGAAATGGGTTAAATAGTTTTATAGCCATAGAGTGATTACTGTTTTCTTTTATTTTTGATTTATATTTGGGATTAGTATAATAACAGATCGTCTTTATGCAGTCGTATCTTTGGATAGATCTATGAAAATTCCTAGTGTCATCTTTTTCTCCCCATGTTTATTTATTATGGTTTCAAAAAAGTCATAAATAGCGGTTGTTGTAGACTACTATTTAGCATTTGATTGCGTTTTAAGAAGTTTACAAGCCTATCTATCATAATATATTCAAATATTTTGGAAAACACAGGTAGTAAACTAATGGGCCTAAAACTCCCAATTTTACTGGGGTCGCCTTTTTTAAATTTAGGCTTAATTATTGCAATTTTAAGTCTTTCTGGAAATATTCCAAACTGCAATGCGTTATTTATTAATTAGTTAAGGGGTTCTGCTGTTATATGTATACATCTCTTAATGATGCTATTTGAATTGTTATCGTATCCCCATGCAAAATTGTTTTTTTAGATTATTTGTTACAATTTTTAACTCTTCTGTTGTTACATGTATTACAAACATACTTTTATTACTAAACCATTAAGAGTATTAAACCAGTGATAATGGTCACTTTGTGTCCGAAATATATATTTTGGTGTGAAGAAAAGTTTTTAGTGTTTTATTTTATAATCAAGTTTATTTTCACGCAAATCAACCAATTAATTTACTATACTTTTATTATTAGATTTAATGTTATCTAAATATGCCATAGGAGTCATTTTTGCAACTAGTTCTGATGTAATATTATTACATCATTGAAATTGTCTGCTGCTTCTTTCGTGTTACCGTCAACTTTCATTTCATTTTTCTTAGTAGTTTTTCCCTTGATTTCTCTTACAATTTGCCAAGTGCATTTTCTTGTGTTATTTGATGTTGTAATTCTATTTATATATGTTGTGGCTCTTTGATTTACGAGTAAAGTGTTATAAGTTTTTTTTTGCATATAGATTTGTTTCCATATAAATATTATCATGGCGTGAGATTACATAGAGATTATCTAAATCTTTTTTGGCTTTTTTTATCTCCTCTGTGATAACAGTTTTTGCTTTACCATTCGAATGTTTGACTTTTTTTGGGAAAGTGAAGGTTTAAAGCGTTTAAAAATATGTTGCCAAAAATGTCCATTGATTATTGACTGTATTTGATTTGAATATAAATTGGATTCCAGTCGGTACCTTCTAATGATTTATTAAATTTTAATATACTTTCATCATTAAAATATCGTTTATTTTTATATTCTGTTTGCTCATTTATACAACACGAAAAAGTGACTTTTTGGCACAAGTGATCTGATACATTTAAATTTATCATATTAGCTGTGCAAGTTAATTATTGATTTGTAGGAATGTTATCAATGCAAGATTTTGTAGTATTTGTTTCTCTGATTGGTTCATTGAACAATTATATCAGTACATAGGAGTATATAATTTGAATAAAGGTATGTTATAGTTGCATTCATGAAAACTGGTTTATTTTTGTTATGAATAATATGATAAGTAAAACTTCTTCAAAAATTGTAAAGAAATCTTCTATGCATCCGTTAGGAGGTTTATAAATTGTTACAATTATTATGTTATTTGTTTTCTTTATAATTTCTACTGCTGCACATTCAAGTATAAATGGTCCACTAAGTTTACTTATTTCATTAATTACGTTAAATCTAATATAATTCCTTACATAGGTCGCTACACCTCCGTGTTGGTTATAATCCCTGCATAACGAATCAGCCAAGCAAAAGTTGTTTATTGTAATATTTTCTAGTTATTCTTTTGTTTTCCAATGTTCACATACGTTTACTATATTTCCAATGGATTGTACGTGTTGGTGTATTATTGTTATTTGTTTGTTTTCTTCTCATGAGTCGCTTTAAGACACAATCAATGCACACACATTACGGCCATAAGTTTGGATTTTTTATTAAATGACGATATTTTAAATTACGAGTATTCTTGTAAGTACTTTGATTTAATCTATTTGCATTTAATGCCTTTAAAGCCTTTACTTTTTAAACATATTACCAACTCTTTGGGTGTTAAATTTGGTTCTAATCTATATGCATGATGGTGTTCCATTTTCGTTGCTCCTTTTATAGGTAGTGTTTCATTATAGGTTCCTTGTCTAGGGTGTTTTCTCATTTCTCTTTTTAGATGATTGAGTTATCCACTCGACATTATCATTAAATTTCTTTCTTTCATCGTTTTGGGTTGGTGTACTATTTTGATATTACATTGCTGCATTTGGTGCTGAATTACTGGCATGAATTCATTTTTGATTATCTATTTTCATTAAGGGATATTTCTTTCTACTCTTAGATGTTGTTGTGGTATCCTTGTTCACTAATTTTGCTATTGGTGCTTGTACTTCACTCTGTATCTTATTTTCATTTTCTTTGACACTTTTTATGGTATCTACACTTTTAGGCCCAGAATGATAACTCTTACACTTATTTATGGATAATATATCACTTTTTAATAGGGCTATTACCTTAACTAACTATTCTGTGTGTTTTTTTGAACTAAGTTGTTAATTATATTTGTGAATTCTGCACTTTTAAGAAATAAAGTAACAGATTCCTCACTTTTGGATCGTAATTTAGGAGCCATTTTTAATGGCCGTTTCTACCTGCATAATCTGCTTCAACACGTCCACTTTCTTCGACAGCCGAACTTGCATTATAGCAATTGAGAGATGCAATATGTCTAAGCATTGGTTACTTTTATTTCTACTTCTTAAAAGGGATGAATAACTTCTTCGTTTCTTATATCAATTGATATCTCGTAATTCATGAGGTGACGTTGAGATTTATTTGAAGGATCTAAAATATTTTATTGTAGATAGGTGCTTAAAGGACTGATAATAGGATGATAAAATTATGATATAGAAATCGCTATCTTGTAGATAATAACGGAAACGTTTTACTGTTAAATAGATGACTAGGAACTCGCCAACAAAGGTACTGACCATTCTTATGTTCGGTTCTTAATAAATAAGTGATAGGCCTAAAAAATCAATCTGAAACACATTCTTGTAAAACGGCACATTCAACATATTTCAATGCATCAACCATTTTTTCAACCAGGTTGTTAAAATAAAAAGAAGTAATATCTATTGGAAGATATTACCATAAACGTAATAGTAATAGTAATTTATTTGGCCAACAGAAACCAACGAACTTTTGATTCATCTATCACCTCGTGAAATATATTGTAGCGATTGGGTAAATGTGTAATTAATTCATTTCATTTGGTTTTATTTGATTCACAATTTTTATTTATTTCACTTCCCTAACTAGATTCGATCACACGATCATTCTCAAAGGGTTTTACAAGGATTACTAAAATCTAAGAAAAATATTCCTCGCTTATATATCTAATGTTTTTATCAACGGGGAGTTTGGAATTTCCAAATTATCATTAGTGACGATTTTACAGTTTTCTTAATGTGAAAAACTTCCCAGTAATTAAGTTTTTTACATTTTAGCATCTGTCTCAAAATTTTAAATTGAGATGGATCAAATAGGTGGTTATTATCAATGTAGTGTCTTGCAAATCCTGTTTTTGGGTTTTTATCTAATATATATTTTGTTTGTTCATTTAATGGGGTTTTGAAGTTTCTGCCTGTTTGGCCGATATAAATTGATAAACAACCAGAACACTGTATCTACCGTATCTTTGTTAACAAATGCCTTTGAGAAATCCAAATAGACAACATCTACTTGATTATGGGAATCAAGAGCTTCATTAATAAATTAAGTAATATGCACTAGATTTGATACAGTGGTTCTTTGGTACATACATCCATGTTGAATTTCTGAAATATAAGGCCTTATGTTTCTACATACATTAGAGTAAATAAGCTGCTCGAAGACTTTAGTTGTTGTTTAATATTATAACAGCTCGGTAGTTCTTTACATTTGTTCTATCCCAGCTTTTATGGATAGGACAAACTTTACCTCTTTTCCAAATAGTGGAAAATGACGCCGTATTTAAAGATAGATTATATAATATAGTTAGTGGACGTGCAAATACATGTGCACAATCCCTAATAAAATAACTTAGAAGTTGATCCTCATCTTCCGCTAGGTCTGATATTTGTATTTGAGGACTGCTCACAAATGTATCATTAAAGTTAAAATCAAAATGTTTTTGGTTCTTATATATTTCTGAGAAAAAAATAGCAAATTCATCAACAATACATTGTGGATCCTGTGTAACCCCATTTCCAACTTTAATCATATCAGGTATCCTGGATGACCTCTTTTTTGAAGGTATGTAGTTAAATAATTCTTTTGGATTTGCACGGATTCCTTCCTCCAGCTCACTCAAATAAATATTATATTGAGTTTTTATATTTATTTTAATTAGATATCGCAGTCGTTTAAATTCATGAAAATAATAACTTTTTTGTTTTTTTTTGTATCTCCGTTGATAATATTGTTTGCATTTAATATTTTCATTTATAATAATTAATATTGAGAGTAATAAATCTCTATGAGCATTACTGCACTAATGTTTTACATAATAATGTAAAAACTCCAGCTAACAGTTAAAACAACTACTCCCCGTACTAAAGCACCGCCAGGCATTGAATGATATAACTGTTAGCTGTCGTTACATGTCTAAAATAATATTTAGCACTATGTAACAATTTTGTGGTATAGAAATTATGGATGGGATCCCCTTGACATATTTAATTCGCAGGGTATTTTCTCCTTCATTGACTCGCCTAGATAGCCCATTCTTAACACTACAATAATATTCCAGCTGCTTTGGTGTGTTATCTCTCGAGATTGTTATGCCATTAAGGGCGTTGTTATTTTTTAAAGAAGGAAGGTTTTATAAATTTTGTATACGCATTGCTCATTTCTAAATCGAAGTCATAGCGGTCGCTTATTCTGCTTAGTATTATTAAATTTTCCTAATCTGAAGATAGAAGGAATTTCATCAATCGATACGTGTTCCAAAATGCATTTAACCAATTTTTCATCATTTTCCCTTTTTGTCTTTGCTTCTCCTGCTTACAAAATTTTTTGCTTGAGTTGTGCCATTTATTTCGAGAGAACCATGTATAATAATATTGCAACGACGTTTTTCGCGTTCCATTACTTCCTGAATGACCATTTCTGTACCTAGTGGTGTGGTTAGTATAGGAGCAGATTTTAACATTTTTACTTCGTTCTGGAGAGCCACAAGTACCGCCTTTAAACCGTTAATATCATCGCCGAGCTTCGAACGCTTTAAACATGTCCACAGTAGTTTTTTAATTTATTTTACGGGCCTCCGATTTTGTGATATCAACACAATTGATTTTATATCTGTTCTTGCAAATGCAACAATGTACCGTATTGTACTCCTCAGAGATACTATTACAACATATGCACGTTGGCATTCTGTTAAGTATATAAAACAATAATAATAAATGAAAAGTGAATTATCGGATTTAAAGAAGTATGCGAGCGCTAACACAAAATAGGAGATTCTAATTTCGCACATTGACCCATACAAAAAATGGAGATCGCAAAAAAAGGTCTGGAATTTCGAATCCACTAGGCTAATTCGAAACTGTATTTACACACAATACACTTAGTTGAATTAATGTCAATTACTCACTATGCAATGGGCAGATAACTACCAAATTACACACAACTGTCAGATACACAATGTGTAACACAACTAAACAGTTTATTTTTGATATGAAGCACTGCAACCTTGTTTTTGACTTATTTATTCACAGAGCACAGGATCATACATCTGTAAAGCAAAAGGTGCCATATATTGTCTCATAACAGTCGCCTTATTACTAGGTTCAGACATTGTAGAATAATTATTATTATGAATATAACCTGGCATTGACATTTGCGACATTGTTATAATTCTGGATAAAAAAGAGGTTAATTTAAAATTTTCTGTTGACAATTCCAAAGAAAAGGAAATGGAGATATTTATAAATAAATATATAAATCAAAACCAAGATATTCAATTCCAGGCGTTTTTAAATATTTGGTTCTTCTGCAGAAAATGGTATAATAGAAGACGGGTATTGATTCCAGAATTCCTATATGAAGACAGGGGCTTAAATGTGTTTGTCGTTGCGCCATTCTTTCTTCACCTGTAGATTTAATGTTGCTTGGTGTCAAACTGGATAATGGCGTGAAAACATTTTTGAATAACTTTGAAAGGTATCGAACTATCTGTTCGGAGTCACTATGTGTCACTTCTATGTTTACTTCTTAATACATGAATCATGGAGATCTTTGTCATCATCAATTAGGGAATACTTTTTTGATACTATTTTATCTTATTTGATGGATCAAAAGCACTATATCATAGTGGTTTTGATCTATTGTTTAAAGTACTAGATTTTTGAGGAAAATATTATCATCCAAAGCAAGCGTAACTTTATTTATTTTATTATTACAGTTAATTATAACCCATTTTATTTGTTAGGATCACTTACCAAATTAGTTCTTTTTTATAAACTTATTACGGCGTCTTAATAACAGATAAATTAAGTAAATGGGTTGATATATACCATTTCTAAATAACGAAGCTTAAACTACACTACTTTCCTTAAAGCTATATAGAAAACAGGAGAAAATATAATGTCTATTTTTTTGCGAGAGGTAAGCAGAAATTAAAAAATTAAATAGAACAACTTATATCCAAAATCCAATGGAATGATAATCAATCTTTATCTTTCGAATCATGACAACTAAAGAAACTACGAATTTCATTATCGGTTTTTATTTGCCTACTAAAGCGCAAATGATAAAACAACCAGAAAATCACTTTTAAACATCTTTATGGATTGTGTACTACAGTTTCCTAAAATACGATTTATTTCGCTTTTCGTGACTTAGAAAAATTGATACCTTTTAATTTAATTTTATTTGCCTGTAAATAGATTTCTTTCAATAAAATTTATGTTAACAAAATATATTAAAATCTTTCAGTTCGCTGTAGTAACTTAACTAATAATTTTAAAATACAACAACATAATTTCATTCAAATTAGTGTTTCTTTGGCAGTTGTACTATTTGTAACACGCAAATTACTTTTGTATCATTCAATATCTGACGAGGTATTAGCCAGAGAAGTAGTTGTTTCAACAAGTAATCTGTTTTGTAGTCTTACTAAGACTCATTGTTGTAGATTAACGAAATGTTATTTTTTTAAAGTAAATTAAATGCATGTCTCGATATTTTCTCTGTGCAAGTTACGCAACATCGATTTTAATAATGATGATTTCACTAAATGTAAACAATATCGGTATTTAAACAGAGCAGAATTTCATTTAATTTAATAATCAATTTGTTAGCTATGAATGCGTGTTTGCATGAATTTCGATATTTCATTATGGACATTGGAAACTTAAAAATTGCTCCAATGCACGGGCATTTGTATTTGTTCATTACCGGACGCAGTTTGTATAATTTATGAAGTTCCGAAACAAAATATCAATCAGTTTAGCATTAATTGAAGCGCAAATTAAACTACGCATGTTAAAATCTCTGCCTAAAATATTCGCGCACTAAATTTCCATAAATATAAACTAATTACTGGGCGATAATCAAACAGTGTTTAATGTTTCCCTCCCATCAATATATAACACAAATCAATTTGTTTATCGACTCGAATCACCCAATTCAGTCACAACGGAATACGAACTATTGTCGATCAGCATGCATAATTCAGATCACTTAATGTAATTTTGTTTTAAACTGTACCCCATGTTGCGTCCATCTGATATTTGTTTTGTGCTGAATTTACAACGCCATGTCCGTGGGTTTTATATATTACCCCCGAATGCACTGCCATTTGTCAATAGATGCGGATCGCGCCGCGCCCAATTAACATAAGGATTATAAATTTATTAATGCGCAATTTATTACCTTCCTGGGAGGCATAATTTTAATAGCCATTTAAATACTCTTTATAGGTTTCCTTCCTTATGCTTTGCACAGATGAATAATTAAACGCATAACTTTTCCAATCTATACCTAACCCCCTGCTGCAATAAATTATAAATTATCGAAGTCTTGCTGACACACTCTGCACGGGGTTCTTGTCCTGTATTAATTAATGGCTTATTTTGCTTTGAAATTCAGATTAAGAATTGGTGATAATAGAAACTTGAAGTAATTTAAACAATAAAAGTATTGAAGGAAATAAATTTGAAAATGCAAAATTTGTTTTGTTGAAACATGTAACATAAACAGATACTGTATAATTTGAATCTTTATACTTATTAATTAATGCACTGCAATTGATTAATATTTATCTATTTTTTTATTATAACGTAAAAGTTATCATACTGAGTAATACAATTACTTTACCGTCATATGATTTTAACCTGCATATGTTTGGTTTTAATTTAACTATATTAAACTTTGCTTTGTGTATAATGAAAGGCAAACATGACACATCGCCACAAGTATTCATTTTCATGATTAACAAAATAATGTTCACCTTAAAATTAGATCAACAGATTTAACTAAAAATTATTATTTTAACCTTAAAGAACCACCTTGTTACTTACGGTGACATTCTATGCTTAGGTTAATTTTATAATTCTTATTAAGGGTTTATTTATATTAATAAAGAAAATATCAATATATCTTCTCCACTTCGATTGAGATGCCTGCAAAACATGCATTTTGAACGAATCAGCTCTTTCAAGCGTCGAAAAAACTTTGACCGGATAATTTAGTTTTGATTTTCGAGAATGAACCAAATAAGAGGTACAAAGCGGATGGTCCATCAATTCAGCAAAGTTTCTCAAATGTGTGAGAGTTCACATAGTCCGGTGGGAGTATAATGCGTTTCCGGCGGCTGGTTTCCCATATTTTGGAGTAGACTTCAAAAAAAGCAAATAGAACTGCACTCTATTATTTTTGAGCATTTATTTTATCCAAACGACGCGGGTCTTTCTTCAAGTAAAATATTTAATATTGAATATATGTTGTATCCACTAATGACCAAGAATGCCTAAATTTCACTATGTCTCATAACCATCTTGCACAGTCAGATTACGCACAGAATAAATGTTTTCTGAAGCAATAACTGATTTTGGACGACCTGTACAAATTTAACATTGAGCGAAATACGGTCATGATTTAATTTTAAATATCATGGATATATCCATTAAAATGTGTTGGTTCCATTTCGGAAAACAAAGTTTTTGAGTGCGCGGGTGTAGAAGTCCAATTTGGTTCCAATAACATTTGCATTGTTTGTATTTATAAACCCCCCCCAATGTGATTTTACAATATTTTTAAATAAACTGGAACAAATATTGGATTTTGTAACGACTAGGTATTCGTATTATTACATCGCGGGAGATTATAATATAAACACTATGTCTGACTCACATGAAGCTAATGAATTTAAACATTTGTTAACTTTATATAACGCTATGTTGAGCATTAAAGATCAACCTACGCGCTTACATTACAATGGTACCTCAACGTGCATAGATAACATTATAGTAAATAGTAACTCGTACAATTACAAAGTCAAAGTAATCGATACGTTCCTATCAGATCATAAGGCACAGATAATATCACATCTAGAAACACACTTAAAACCATCTCAATCCTATTCCAATGTAAGATTATACACCGAGCATGCGTTGGGTACTTTTCTAGTAGATTTACAGAATGAACTATTTCAGTCTGTTTTTGAGTCTACAGATACCAACATTAAATACACACAATTTATTTATATATTTCTAATGTATACAAATAAACACTTTCCACTTAAGAAAATTAAGAATCAAAAGAAAAAGCCCAAAGATAACTCGATAGAAATTATTAATTGTAAAAATCAAATGCATCTTTATGAAATTGCCTCCCAACGCATGCCCGTGTATAAATCATTGCTAAAAAAAGAAATCGCAAAGTATAAAGAACTACTACACAAAGAACGTTGTGCACATTACGAAAATAAGCTATCTAGCTCACAAAATAAATCAAAAGTTGCGTGGTCTATCATTCGCGATGTAGTCGGTACTAACAATAAAAAACAAGAGTATTACCAAAAACTAATAATGAAAGACAACTGGCAAACGACTTTAATTATTATTTTAAAGAAACCTCATTAAATATATTAAAGAGTAAATTGCCGGTACAACAAGCAACCTATGTATGTAATATACCTATACATAATAATACCATGTTCCTAGAACCAATCACCAGCACAGAATTAATAAACATAATCGCTAATATGGAAAATAAAAAATCGTTCGGTCACGATGGCACTCCAATATCTTTAATAAAACATTCGATCCATATTATTGCTGAGCCACTTATTAATATTTTTAATAGCTCATTTTCTACAGGTACCTATCCTGATCAATTAAAACGGTCCATTGTAACACCCATATATAAAAAGGGCAACGCCGATGACTACGACAACTATAGGCCCATATCAATATTAAGCACATTTTCTAAAATACTAGAATCAATTATGGCCAAACGTTATCAAAGGGGGAAAATTAAGGTGTTGGCTTCTGGGAGACAATCACCCCGATTTCGAGAAAAATAAAAATAAGTTATTGGCCTAGTTCTCAAAATCGGATCACCCTCGATTACCTGGTAGCTCAGGGCAGAGGTACCACACAGTCACTGCTTAAATTGAATGTAAACAAATACAAAACAATCACTCACCCTATAGCATCTGGTCTGGTCAGGAACAGCTTGATTCGGTAACTACTCACTGTATATATATATTTCTTATTGTGGAAAAATTAAATTGCACGGTTGATTAAATGAGAACACAATGTTCAGAAAACATTAACAATAGTTTAATTTAAAAAAAAAACAAAGTAATATCAACTAAATAGACTACAATAAAACATATATATACAAAATGAAACTAATACCTTACGCGTATAATTAAAACTGAACAATATAAAGTCACGTAAAGACAAGCTCGTTTTACGAAGGTTAAACGTGGACCGCACAATAACAAAACTCTCAAACTCTCTGACTCAAAATAACTGTATCACCGTCTGAATAATAAAAAAAAACAACTGTCTCTTCAACCCTGTGATCCGTCAGTTTTGTTAACCAGCTTCTCCCTACTCACGATCATCCCTTCCCGGGTGATGTGCGAGATGGAGGTGGTTAAGAGTCCACTAAGTGATTGGTCCAGCGGTTAGGGGTGACCTGCGCAAGTATGTTGCGCGTCATCATTTTTATCTTCCCTGGCGCAAGGGGACGATGCAACCGGCAACCCGAATTACTAATGATAATTCTTAATCATTCTAGCTTGTAAGAATTAAAGTAATGCTATTAATTATCACTAATACTGGTATTCCTCTACAGTATAACTCTGCATGTAATATCGTTTGTTACCCTAATACTAACTTATATGTGATTATATGTTTGGGTAATTATAAACAAAATATATTTACAAATTGGCAAAATTAGAGTGGACGTTATTAATATTTACAATATTAATATTACATAGCAAATATGGCTGCGCGATTGACGTAATCGAATTCAATTCGCGATAAAAAAAAAAAAAAAACATGATGTGAATATTCAGTAATTTCCCTTAATCCGAGTTCCAAGCAGCCGAGCAGTAAAAGACGCCTCTCCATTGTACCGGAGGGCGGTACCCAACTGTGAGCATTTCGCGACCAAATCTGTTGCGCCTTTGTTCTGATCACGAAATGCCGTAATGTTGAAATTTTCCCGGATTAGGGCCGCTTCTTCTTAATTTGAGTTTTACAACCCAAGAGAGATTTGTGCCGCGTAAGGTAATAAATCTAAAACTATGTACCCTAAAACTAATAATAAACTAATCCTATATTTACAAATAATATTTACATAACCCGAACAATCAATAAGAAGACGAACTTATTTCATTTTATACTAAATGATTATGAAGGTAAATTAAACAACAATTAGGGAACCGTGATAAGATGAATAAATTGCCCGAAATAATCATTGTGCCGGCGTTTCCGGTAAAACGCCGGTAACAACGTCTCACAGCATTTTTTCAAAAGAATAAATTTTTCACAAATAATCAGCATGGGTATACTCCTGGTATAATACTTCATACTGCTCTTTTTCAATATCTCAACTCCATTCTATTTGCCTTGGATAAAAAGGAATGTGTGTGTGGTGTGCTATTGGATCTGTCTAAAGCCTTCGACACCATAGACCATTTAATTCTACTTATCAAATTAGACCACTATGGAGTACGGGGTATTGTAGGGGAGTGGTTCAAATCATATCTAGAAAATCGCTCACAAACGGTAAAAATAAGTAGCAGTAACCATGAAACCATTTCTGATATGTTGGAGATTAACACAGGCGTCCCGCAGGGGAGTATTCTGGGTCCGTTGCTATTCATTATATACTTAAACGACATATCTCACGTTACCAACGATAACTGTAAACTCACCTGTTATGCAGACGATAGCAACCTTCTGCTATTTGGAAAAACATATCACCAATTGACTGATATAGGCAATTCTGTTATGGAGAAACTCAATGAGTGGTTTATCAACAACAAATTAATTCTTAATACAGAAAAGACAAGCGTAATTAATTTTAAAACAAATCAATCTACAACAACTCCCTACAACATCATACTAAACAACACACCTTTTGAATTCACAAACACAGCGAAATTTCTTGGAATCACGATCGATGAAACTCTCAGCTATAAAAAACATATTAATAATCTTGCCTCTACACTTTACAAAAGTTGTTACGGATTAAAAATACTAACAAAAAACCAACATGGCGATATCGAAAACATTTTATTTTGCAAACTTTTACTCACACTTAAAATATGGAATCATATTTTAGGGTAGCAGTATTCACAATAACATTATCTTTAAAGCTCAAAAGCGTGCGATACGAACAATCTGTAAAATGAGACAGCGTGACAGCTGTATAGGTATATTTCAAAAATATGGGAATACTGACTACACCTGCTATTTACATATATGAATGCATAAAATTTATAAGCAAAAATAAACATTTATTTTCAAAATATAAGTTAAACAGTCGCCACAACACGAGGCACGGTGATGCATATGTATACCCATCTCACCGACTTACAATGTTAGAAAGAGGACCCCTATACAACTGTATTACATTTTATAACCATCTACCAGAATACATAAAAAAAGAAAATAATTATAACAAGATCAAAAGAATGTCGTATGAATTACTATGCACGTTGGAGCCATATAATGTGGACGCGTATCTAAACAACACATGTAACATTTAATCTAAGTTTTCTCTTATGATGACGTATTTCCATACCTTTGTTGTGTATATAAATTATATTTGTATATGTAATCTCTTGCACTGGAAATAAACATTATTATTATTATTATTATTATTATATGATATGATATGATAGTTGTTGATAGTGTTTCATCGAAATAAGTTGAAATAAGTTCACATAAGGAAACAAATATAATATATTTGTTAGTTAAATTTAATTTATAGTATCGCAACAATTTAAAAATCAAGAAGAAATTATCAATATTTTTAGGAAACAATATTGATATAAAGTAAGTGCATCTTTCGTTTGACCAAAAACTATTCAGTTTTTCGTATTAACAATAGAATCTTAAGTTTCAACATACAGCTTCTGAGAATAAATACGTTTCAAATATTTTTATTATTTATATCAAACTAAAATGTATATTACCGTTAATTTTGTGATTACAAAGACAACATAGTTCAGAATTGATCAGGGAAAAGTAATAAAAAAGCTAACAGAGTCTATTAATTAAATTCTAAATTGGAAATTAGTATAAAAAGAAATATATAACATATGTAGAAGACAAGATTTTTAAATATTTACTTGTTTGACCGCAAAAAGTAATGCCATGCATAAAGTGTGTAAAGGATTATTACCAATAGAACTTCTAATTATTAAAAATACGTGTGAATTTTACTATACAAAAATTTAAACATAAAATAGACTATATTTGATAATTTTCTTATTTTCAGCATTTTAGAGCATTTCTGTAGTTTTAAACAAGTTTTTAATTACAGATTGTTTTCATTTATTTTTTTAATAGACTTTTTAATATTTGAAGTTTCAATGCTGTTAGAATGAGACGTTGAAAATTTATTTAAAAACTAATTTATGCATTAAACTGATACATTTTGAAAATACTTGATTAAAAAATAGTTTTACGAAAATAAATGAAAATTCCAAAAATGTATTTGGAGATAAGCATTAAAACAATCGACAGCTTAAGACGATTAAAAATAGATGATATTATGAAGAAGAAATATCACAAACCGCTAAAATTTTGAACTAAGCAATTAAACTGTTTGTTATTTGTGAGAACCTTTCATAAAGCCTATTATAAAATTTTACAAAATGTTCTTAAGGATCATTTTTGTTTTTACAAAAATAATTAAACACAGATTAATATACAATTTAAAAAAACTTATTAACCTCGTTAGTTTAAGATTTTATTAGAGCATTCATAATTTTGCAAGTTTAGAAATTAAACTCTGCGGAAGAAATTATAATAGTAAAACCAAACTTTGTTATCATAGAAATCATGGCAATTAAAACAAAAATAAAATGTTGTATATATCAAAACAAGAACTGTTGGTGCAGATTCACTGTTATATACAATAATATTTTCGTTGTCGGTGACTTTAACATACAAGGGGAATCTTCTGGAATACAGTCGAAACCTTTACACGCCTTCCTTGATTCCTTGATTAGGAGTTTGTTTAGCATAATAAAGTGCATAATAAAAATGGGAAATAAAATGTATGGGAATTAAGTTGTAATACCAATTATTTTAATTTAATTTTATTTTATTTCTGAATAAAGCCATCATCAGCAGAAACTACAAGAAATTTATACATATTATAAAATGTGAAATTAAATTTTAATAGCTAATAATCTAAATATAAATAGTGAGTTCTAAACTAAATATAAATTGTATTATATCAGTTACATAAAATATCAGTTACATAAAAAATGGGAAACTCTTAGACCATGTTATCTTAAGTAATATTATATCCAATATTGGAAGAAATACATATGGTTACAGAAGATGGTCATTACCCCAGCATTACATTTAATCTACAATTTAAAACAGCAACACCGTTAAAATTTAGTACCAGTCAGAACTGGAAAGATAATTTTAGACAAACTAACTGATTTATATAATAATATAATTACTACAGACTAGTAGCATATATATGAGAGTACTGATGCTGGCATAGTACGTGATAGTAGAGCTGTAAAATTTGCATCACACATAATTTAAAAAAAATATCGAAAGCTCCATCGTAAATACGAAATAAAGGTATTTAAATCCCAATATGAAGAATTCAGAAGTTTTTACAAACGTTCCATATCAGCTGCCCATAAGGATTATGTGATAAAGACTGACCATGAAGTAAAGAAGAACCCTATTATTTATGTATAAACATCAACACCAAACAAAATTCTACACGTATTCCGGCCGATTTAACATTTGGTTATACTAATCTGTCTACAACTATCAACATTTCCATTGGCTTTGCAGATTATTTTTATTCATCAACACCATCTCAACTCCACCTAGGTGATCTACCTATAATTTTTTCCGAAGTAAATACCACTTACGCAAGCTGAAACCAAAACTTACATCAGGGTAATATGATTCCAACATTAATTATACAGTGTGTCCTAATTCCTATGTTTATAAGATTGAGACATTTTTTATATTGATTCTTTGTTAGATCTTCTATTCATGTTGTATAAGGTTTTTAATATTTTATTTTGCTGGTTTGTATTATTGATATTCTTCTTTGTTGTATCTCCCCAGATGTTACATAAGTAGTTGTTTTTTGCTACGAATTATGCGTTGTAGATTTGTTTCCTTGCTCCTGTTGGTATGTACTATTTTATTTTGTTGATTGCAGCTATAGTTTTTGTGTTTTGGTTTACTAAGTTTCTTATGTGTTTGTCCCATTTCAGATGTTCTTTTCGATAAAAATGTTTACTGCTGTAATAGATGTTACAACAAGTGAATATTCTTTTCCGCACATCTATGACATAATGATGCTTACTTTTGCATTTACGTGGTAATTAATGAGTCCTGTTTATTTTATAATTGATTTAAATAACTCATTATGTATTAGCTTTTAAAACCTTAAGAAAGTATCTTATTTAGTATTTGTATGAATGAAACAGATGTTAAAAGAATTTATATTATTGTAAAGTTCTCTATCAATGGAACACTAATACCTTATTATTTATATAGTAAGAAACTTAGTTATTTCAGGAACTAAGCATATTTTACAAATTATACTACACTATATTATAACTAAAAAATAAAATATAAATACAACTTTACAAAATATGTATATAAAATTGGAAAGCAAATATAAAATATTCATGTTTCATTTGCCGATGGAAAAGCTAATGGAAACAATAGTTATTAATTAACTCATCAGAAATTTTCATTGTATATTTTAAAAATCCTTGTATATTACATTCTAGGCTATGATTTTTTTTAGATTATTATTTTATTTATAACGAATATCGAAATATACAGGACATGCAAATAATTTTGGTATTAATGTTAAGATATAGTTTTCATAATTTAATTTATATGTTACGTTTTAATTTTTAATATACTGAAACCAATATAGTTATTAAACTTACTCCTAGTTGCAATTTTGATAAATATAGCTTGCCATTATAAAACTATGCGTGATTTAAATGTAAATTGTTAATACATTAAATTATTAATTCACAATGTACTTGACAGCAAATTTTTATATTTTTAATCCTCACATTTTACATAAAATATTTTATTAGTTGTAAGCAATATTAAGCGTTTTTTTACAACTTTATTAGATGTTATTATTTGACAACAAAAATCAACATTTTTTTTGTTTCCATCACGCACAATTTTTTGATAAATTTTCCTTATCTATGTTTTTTTAAATAGTTGCGAAAATTAAATGACATTCTAAAAATCACTACGTTACTGATATTAAATGGTATACAAATCAATAGATAGGGGAATTCCCAAAAGGTAAAAAAAAATATTGCTGGGATTCCTTCATTTGCAATCAGACCGTCGGCGAGTTATAAATATACGTCTTTGTGTAACAAGCGCATTTATTAGTCTGTGTTCTGTCTAAGCAGTAGTTGTTTAGTAAGTTTAGTGAGCTTTTTGCAGTTAAATTCGTGTTTAAAATGACATGACTTTGTCAAAATAAGCGAGATATTTTTTGTGTGGTTGTTTTGTGGTCAAGAAATTTAGACTGAAAATTACATCACTGTTGAAACAGCAATACTACGCGAATAAAAAGTAAAAATTGGTGATCAGGACAAACATTGGGCATCACATGTTGTATGTTAGATATGTGAAGATGGTATAAGGCATTGGAGTTATGGAACAAGGAAATCCCTACCCATTGGAATACCAATGATCTGGCTAGAGACAACAAATCAGACTTAGCTCTTCCATAGATCTTTCCGAAATGTTCCTGACTTTAAAGTAAAAATTTACTGACTAAGATGGTAAATTCTCGTATTTTAGGAAACGCGAGTCTGAATATTCAGACTACTTTGAAGAAAGCAGTTGTCTAGTTTATTGAACCGATATTTCCAGTCTGATAGGGCACATACAATCCCGATGATTGAAGTATTTTATTGGTTCCTCCAAAAGAAGCCATAATTCTGTTCTCTTGCACAATGGATATAATTTTTCATCAGTACCGGTTGCTCATTCTGTGCAAATGATGGAAAGCTACGAAAATCTTAAAGTACAGCTACTGCTGTAATCAAATACAATGGCCATAGACGGAAAATTTGTGGAGATTTGAAAATTGTGAGACTTCTACTAGGGCAGGAGTAGAAGTAAACATTAATATTGGAAGAAAAAGAACTGGATAAGAAGAGAAAATTTAACTCCTGGATCAAAAAATGTTCTTGTTGGTCCATAAAAATTTGTTACCCCCACTGCATATTAAATTAGAATCAATGAAATAGTTTCAAATACCTTCGTGGATAATTTTCCGCTATCGCAGATGCTAAATTAATGTAAAGAATTTTGTCTTTCCTGAAATAAGGAGATTAACGAAAGATCAAGAATTTGTTAATACCATGACCGAAATTGAGAAAGATGCATGGATTTTATTTGTTTATGAATTGGGATATAATATAGGCATAAAATTTCACTTTTTACACTCGCATCTTAATTACAACGAAAATCTTGGTGATGTGAGTGAGGAGCAAGGTGAGAGGTTCTACCAAGACATGAAAGAAATGAAACACAGGTATCAAGGTCGGTGGAATGTTTCAATGATGGCTGATAACTGCTGTTCAATGAAAAGAGACAATCAAAATTCACTAAACGAAGTTTTTCATCCAAAAGGGAAAGATCGTCTGGAAACAAAGAAATTAAAGATTGTGTAAGACTTTTTTCAGTTTAGTTAACTATTTGTAATTTGTTTTTGTCTCTGTATCAATAAAAATAGGGTTTATTTTAATTAATTTTTTTATTAATTTTTTTTTAACATTGATATTTCCGATTTAAATTCAGCGGATCAAAATTATACAAAATCAGATGTCAAATCGAAATCAACTTAAAAAAGGCAAACTTGGTTAGCCTGTGTAATTATTACAGCAATTATACAATAGGTAGGTGCCACTATATTTATCAGAAAACTGAAGTTACATTCTCTTACATCCCTGTTTCACTGACCGAATCCATAAGTTAAATTTTATCACAACATGCTGGTGAATTAAACTTTTCTCGATGAACGTCGGTATCCTAGAATTTTGGGTCATATTTGATATTTTCAAGACCCATCATAGAGGCACTGCCATTTGCATGAAGAGGGAAACAGACCATTTCCGTTTTCAACTGAACGTTTTCACGAAGATAGAGGCAACTGCGATTAAGGTTAAATCTGGCATTGAACTGCAAAGATTATGTCAATTTACCAATTGCCAAGTATTCCAATGTTTAAAGACCTTTTAAAACGTGTGTTAAATGACAACATGCTTACAGTCATGGTTGATGATCTTAATTACAATAGCTGTAATTGGAAGAGAGATTCGTTAGTTAAATTTTGTAGCTTATTATTAACATAAGATTCAATTTATCTGTGCAAAACCTTGCAAAGCTCTTTACTATCATAATAAGGTCATAGCTGGCTTGCATTGCATTTATTTGGGATTACTTTAGCTCCTGTCAATTAGCAAACCTCCAGCTTATGTAATACGTCGCTCTAAGATGCGTACTGAGTTCTACGTCATACGTGATAATGTACATGTACAATTAGATGAAATTCCTACTTCTGGAATAATTTTCCTGAAATGCGATGTTACGACTGATGATACACATCAAATGAATCGTACGATTCTCAAATACTTGAAGCACCTTAATCCGCTCGGATTACTCTTACTACGCTCCTTTCGAGAAGAGTGTCACTTAGACAGACTGGATCTCCCAAATCTTGATTTCGTGTGAGTTTCGACTGGACAAGACCGCTTGTACTGGACTAGGCCAAGCACCAATCTCGGAGGAGAGGTCTTAGTCGATACTATCCTATTATCTGGGATATCTTATTATTTTTCCTCATTTCTAATTGCTCTCCACTGACGGGATTGAATAGATCAATACCAATCCATAGTTGTTATAAACAGGAAATAATCATTTAATGTTTATCATTACTATTGGTAATTGTCGCTATTGACATTTCCCTAAGTGTCGGTAGTTTATTTACATAATAATCAAAACTCACTGTAACAGTTAGACAAAAGAATTTGACTCAATTTTTACTGTTTTACGGAGGGAACATTAAGTCCGCTTTGTTAACCATGTGTTTATAAATTTATTAAAAATATGTATTATTAATAGTATTACTATTAGTATAATTATTATAAAAAGCATATCATTACATTATAAATACTGAATAAGATTTATATTTCAGAAAATATGTACATAATCTGCGCAGACATACACACTAAGAAAATTAATTTGGGTTATACACAATCAACATAACTGGGTTCTCTCTCTTTCCAAATTACAAACATTTTTTTCATTTGTACTGCTCCAAATATTTAAACAAACATAATTTCGTTCCGAGAAAATTGGTTTAAAAACAAATTCCGCTGCGGAAGCAAAGTTTGTATGTGTGTGTGTCAAGTATTGGCCTTTATTAAATTACAACTTTAGAAAACTTGCCCCCGGGACAATTTCCGCGAGATGAGTTTGTTTTATTATTGAATTAAAGCCTTGCTGCATAATTTAATGCTAATTATAATCTAAATATCAAATTACGGAAAAAAAGTCCCGGAACGGGGAAAAAAATATCGGACCTCATGCTGGGAGATGAAAGAAATCTAATTCTCCGGCAACTTCAGGAAAGGTTCTTAATGTAATTTTCCCAATCGGTTATTCGGTTTTTTTTTTCAGGTTAAAAACGTATTTTAATATTTATACTCGTTTAATGTTTTATAATCGCATTTTTAAAAGCGGACCAGAAATCGAGGTTAATTAATATTTTAATTAAACCGGAAGAGTTAATTGCTTTGAATTTTCGAGTACACTTGAATTATGCACGAATTGATAGCATTCGTGGTTATTATTTTTTTTTTCTCGTTGTTGTTATCTAATCGAGTTAAAATATAGAGTTTTTTTACGTATATTTTTTACGGTGCTTTACTGAAAAATGGGCTTCCTTGCTGAAATGTTGTCGGTGTAATATATTGTAGTTAATTTATTAATTTAGCGCCGGTTTTGTGGGTTACATTGTTTTGTTACTAGATTTTGTAGGGTATTTATTCTACTTTATGTTATAACGCTAAAAACTGCGGGGAAATCTCGTCGCTGGAAACCGCATCGCGAAAAACGGATTCGAGGGAAAAACGTGCTTACTTTGCGGTTTCATTTGTACATCTTTTTATAATCCAAGATTGATGACTTTATTTATTTAAATGGTGATACTATGCATAATATTTTAGTTGATTATAAACGTTGTTTTTTTTACAAAATTACTACTCAAAATTTAATTATATGTGATTTAACACAATTTTATTATTATAATTGATGATAAAAGCCATTATTTTGTCATATTAACAAAGATCAGTTTTTCAAACTTTCTAATTTCATTACAATTATTCTAAACTTAAAGAGATTTATGTAATATTTTAATAAATAAATTTTGTATTAACTTTTTTTTCGATTATTAATATTAACTGTTAAAATAATATTGTTTTAACGCATATCTATTGTTATATATATATGTATGCTATTTTAAGCCATTTCACAGGTATCTTAAAAGTTTAGTCGTTACTTGAAAATTAATTGTAATATCTTACAGAAACTGTTATGACATCGTATAAGGTTTAGATAACAAATACTCCCTTAACGATATCCCTCCTATTATACTTGAAGTGAGCGAGTGTCGTTACTTTTAATTATTAGCGTAAATAATACAAACTCACGTTTTCTACTTGCTATTGTACTTATCAAGCAAGGGAAAATGAAGGTACTAGCGCAGAGAGGTAAGATATTTATTTCGGTTGGGCCGAGTTCATCTAATCCAGATTAGTTAATTAGGCAAGTACAGGTAATATGTCTGCGAAAAATGGCCCCTGGCAGCCTTTGCACAAACTCAACCGTAAAATCAGTTTAGGCGGTATTAGTGTAGCGAAACGCCATAACTTATATATTTGTTTCGGGGATGCAGTAATTCCGTACGTAAGTTCTAAAACCGGTACCCGTAATTTCTGGCAAACTGTAAGGTTAACTGCGAATTTATCGTTTGTTCTCGATTCGGTAACATTGCTACCAGTTGTGTGTTTAAATCAGCCAGGGTTATAACCTCTCTGTCACTTGCACGTGTTTCCTCCTCTCTGAAATCGACTTGCAAGAAGATTTACGTCACGAGAATGCAGCAATTGCTCGATTAAAAGTGATATGATACTTTCCTCCTGCTATTGACAACACGTTGATTACCTTACCGGGTGCATTCTCGTGTAACCGAGGGGTTTTCAATTAATGCCATTCTACAGCGTTTTATGTGGAAGATTAACTTTCGTTATGTGGGTTACAGAGAGGGGAATTATTGCTTGTGGTGAATGTTTGATGTATATTCACGTGACAGATATAAGTTGAATGACAGGACAAAACATTTATTATCGGGATGATGTTGCATTGGACTCGTATGGATCAGGTGTCGGTGTCAACATAAATGAGCTTTGATTATTATTCATACGCATAATGCATGGATTGACAGCTATGCATTTGATTTAAATAAAAAATATCATAATAGAAAATGATTGTGCTGGCTTGTCATGTATTGTATGTTTTATCTTCGCAAAAATAGACAACTAAGACATGTGAATAAGCATCAAAATGCAAATTTAATTTCTTTGATATCAATTGTTACGCTAAAGTTCTCACTTTAATCACACATACCTAAGTAAAGGATTTTTTACAAATATATAAAGTATACATTAACGATAACATGACTCTCCAAACTTTCGTGGTGAATACGTATGGTTGATAACAATTAACGATTGAAATTAGTCGAAGGATAATAAAAAAAAAGATGAAACAAAAAAAAAACAAGTATTTTACCTATTAGAGACAATTAATTTCCCTATTGTATTATCTTTTTCATTTATCCGTTATACTCTTGACTTTAAAAGATGGGTTGACCTAGTTTAATATTATATTATATTTTTTGATATACTCCATTAATTATTACTTAAATTACACTCTTCAGACGTCTGTTTATGGCCTTGGCACATGTTCGTAGGTTAATACTGATTTGAAATTGCTTTGTATGTTATTTTTGTCTTTCTAAAATCCACTTGCTTTTTTTAAATTATACCATTTAAGTTCATCTCATTGGCGTTGTTTAAAAATAGTATAGACAAATATAGTTAAAAACAATGATAAAAATAGTTAAAATTTTAAAATCTAATAAAATTACAATTATCTGGTATACAAAATTTGTTAGTTAAAAAATTCAAAAACATATGACTTTTTTACATATTATTTGTTAGAAAAATGAGAAAAAATGCGTTTCTGCATTTTTGATGAACGACACGATATCAAAAGCTACAGAAAGGCTAGATTTTAAAAATGTTTGAACTTTTGAAGTTTATATCCGTTTTTAACTCAGATGGCTTTCTTGTTAAGTTCCTTATATTTTTTTTTTCACTTGGTAGTGTTCTTCCACTCAAACCAGTATTTCCTGTTGCCGTTGTTGTTGATCAGGAGGTGATTATTACCATTGAGGCAATATTTTTGCTACTACTACCGGCTATTTTTGTCGAATTTACTTGGAACCATTTAATGACATATATGTCAACGTGACATATATTAAAAATAGGCAATACTATAGTTACTTAAACAAGCTGTTATCGAAACTAGTTCAAAAGCAAGACCAAAAATAAAATTAACAAGCATTTATGGATGCATGAATGGAAAGCTACAGATTCCGATGAAATTAAAACGTTAACTTTCACTTTTAAACAGTCTCAAATACATTTTTATTTTATCTATTACTTTATCCAATAGAAAAAATTGAATTCAAATTAGGTTTGATAGTTTTACTATTTGTAACACGAAAATTACTTTTGTATCATTAGGTATTAGCCAGAGAAGTATTCGTTTCAACAAGTAATTTGTTTTGTAGTCTTAGTAAGACTCATTATTGAAGATTCACGAAATGTTTTCGTATTTTTAAATTATTAGAAATTGAAACGACTTTTGAATTGCTGATTTTTAAAGCTTCTTGAAACCAGAAACTAAAATGTATTTAACTCAATTCGAATCAATTTCTATGCCATTTTTTCTCATATAATGACTGTCAAGCGTGTTTGTCTCATTCAGAAGTTTATTCACTTTGGAAATACCGATGACTATGACCTCAGTCTGTTTAGGGACAAACCATTTAAAATCAATCCTGTTTTAACGTCAAAGTAAGAGAAAAATATAAGTCTCATTGTATCACTTTTTTGCTTGAAAAGAAAACTTAGCATTGAAGCACTACATAACATCAAAGAGAAAGCTATTTTGCATGAAATTATTTGTGAAACCGAGTCACTCTCTGTATACAATTTTCTAATTTACACTGGAATACAATACGGAGATCGAAACTATCCAGATCAACAACTTTTTGTCAGAGTTTTGAAAGTAACCCTCTTTTAAGTAAATAATACTACATATGCGTAAATAATTTCTACAATAATGCGAATCTCTTCAATATTCTAGAAAAACGTAGAACAGATAACGTTGGAATAATGCGAATAAATAGAAAAAATATTCCAATAGGAACAAAGAAAAAAAAGTTACCAAAAGGAGAATATATTTCCCTACTACACAAAACATTTATTGTACTGAAATGGTTAAGTTAATTTCATGCTAGCGTTATGCAAGTATTAAAAATAAGAGACGATAACGAAGTAAAAAAACTAATAGTATAAAAATATGGGCGTAGTCAACCTAGTAGACAACCAGTTACATTACTATTCTACTGCAAAAGTTGTATGAAAAAATATTTTCAGACACTTCTTGAATTGACAGCTTGAAATACTTACATTATTTACAATAACCTTAAAGGTATGAAGACAAGATTAATTTCCATGCTGGAGCTTGTATCTAATTTACGCAAACATCAAAGCAAAAACCAATAAAGCACTATGCTATGTCTAATGCATCTAGGTTTTGCTGTGCAGATTGTAAAAGAATACTTTGCCCAGCTATTGAAATGTAGTTTTAAATTTATGGCATAAATAAGTGAATACAAACATATTTTTTATATCATTGCACATAATAATACGTCAAAATAATAAATGATACTAAGCTTCTTTAACAGTTGGCTTCCTATGCTTATGATAAACTAAGTCTAAGGCTATGTCTGTGACGTACAACATATAAATAACATATAAATTAAAAAAAAACAAAGTGTTTGTGAGATATTATTGAACACGTTGTTATCTATGGTGGTTTAGCCTCAGCTCCTGGGTCAGTTGAATTTTGTACCTGTACCCGGTCCAGTCTTGCCGACTCTAACGGATAGCAGCGCTGTTTTCAGCAGATATTGCGTTTCATTGTCGAATAGGTGTTAGATTATTGTTTACTGAACCGGCGGACTGATCAACCATACCGCGAATAGTTCTCTCGGTAGGATGATTAAAACACCTATTTTGATAAAACAATTTTATCACTTGTACGAGTTGTTAAACGCATAACCGTCGATGGTGATTTGGCAAAATAAATAAAACTATAAAAGCCAATTCAACAAATGTAGCTTTAATTATATGACCGCTATCAACTACCAAAGTTTGGACGTCCCTATTTGAAGACCCTTTACTATCTCTAATGAATATCACGTACGAGTATATATACGCATGTGCCAAAAGAAAGCTGCTGCTGGGGAAAGTTCTTTTTATTTACGGGTGGAACGGTAAAAAATTTAAAGAAATATTTGTAGTCATAATTGTTTCCATAACTTGTTTGTTTATAACATCAATATCATAAACAATTGAGTTATTGCGCAGTAAATTATTGGTTATAGTGATATTCATGTTACAATGATAAAAACTACATCAAGAAAAACTCATTCATTAGTAGGAATAGTTTTCAATTGAAACATATTCAAAACTGTACAGAGAACAGTTATTTTTCGACGAAAGAGGAGACCCACCCCACATTCAAGCCGAGTCTGGACTTAGTATCATCACAGATGAAGTCAAAGCCGCCAAAACACCCTAAAAATGGAAGGGCTCCATCACCAGATGGGATACATTTAGATTTCTGTAGACTTCATAACGATGAATCGGTCAAATTCTTAACAAGCATAGTTTTTTTCAATAACATGTAGAAATAGACAGATGAAGTCAAAGTCGCTATTAACACCCTAAAGGATGGAAGGACGCCGGGACCAGATGGGATACATTCAGAATCCTTCAGACTATATAACAATGAATCCGTCAGTTTCTTAACTAGCATAATTTTTTTAATAATATCTAGAATTTCTGTGCAAATATTTAAGTACGTCAAGAATACAATTGGTATTAAAAGTTTAAAATATACAGTGAAGAAATTGCTATTTTAAAATTTTACTATTAACATTTAGAATACTGGTAACATGCCAAAATAATGGCTCATCTCAGAATTTGTAATGTTACCACATATAGAGGAAGCCAAATCATGTGGCGACTATAGAACGATTAGCCGCATGACTTACTTGCTAAAGCTGTTTTTGAAATTTATTTATTGGTTTTTATCGAAAAATATACAATCTATGGGAAGAAAGAGTAACAGGTACACAGTTTGGATTTATGAAAGGTGTGGGTACAGGGGATGCCCTGTTCTATATGCAGAGATATGAATTGTGATATTTTCGCCTCTTTTATAGACTATCAGAAGACGTTAAAACACATCAAGAAAAGTCTAAAATTTTAGTTTTGTATTTAATGCTAATCCATTGATAATGGTCACTTTGTGTCCGAAATGTACATTTGGTAAATCAATTAGAATTGTGAAGAATGGTTAATAGTGCTTTATTCGCCAAATAAAATTCATAGTAGTTAGTAAAGAGTCAAATGAAAGGTAAGAACTAATGATCAACAACAAACTAATAGATAGAACCAATCACAGAAGCATAGGTGCAGAATTGAGAAAGTAAGACCTGCCTTTAACTTTTCAAAAGTGACAGTGTCAGCTTTGATATCAAAATCAAACTTCTTCAATGCTATATTTTCTCGACAGTTTTCCATGGAATGGAGTCATGCATAGTAATCAAAGCAACACAAAGAAGTCTCAAGGCTTTCGAAATGTGGCCATACAGAAGAATATTGAGAATATTTTAGGTAAAGAAGAAAACTAGCTATCTTAAAAACTTAAGAACATCATTCTCAAAACCTACCACAAAACTGTTCAGGCCACCCATGAACAAAGAATCATATCCAGAATGATCGCCAATATTTGGAACGAATAAGCACCCGAGGAAGAAGAAGTACGTTTTAGAAATAAATCGCGTGCATTATTAAATGATAGAAAGTGCAAACTGCTCTATATCAGAATTATCTCAGGTCGCAGGGGAATATTAAAATCACCAAATATAACAATTTGACGTATTTTTTATTGGAAATAGATTTAGACAAGCAACAAGGTTCTTAAAATTTATACAAAGGAAAATTCGGAGGAAAATACACATAATGTTTGATTTCATAAAAACGTTTTAAAATTGACCATTAACCATTTTTCCAATAATTATTTCCTTATGCCTTATATTAGCTCTGTGGATAATAAAACTTTTTAGCTATCAGAAATATATTTATTTAATCAATTAAAAAAAAACTACAATATCATATGTGCATAATTTAAGGAAGTGAATAAGTTTTTAACATTATTTCCAATATTATCCACGTTTTGAAAATAAAGTCTTAGTTCTTTTAATCACTAGCTCGTTGCTGTAGATAAAATTCAAATTTTGAAGCATTTTTTGGTACATTATTATGTGAAGATCAGAGTCGCCATTATACTTCCTCTCCCTACTTCAGACCCCATATATTGTAATAAAGTGTTTGTTTAACAGTTAAGTCACGTTTGATTTTAATGTGTGAATTCAGAGTTATATCTAAGTGAGAAAAAAGGGTACAACAGTGTTAATATATACATGGTGAGTTTTTTTTATATGTTCTCTATAGGAATCTCAGAAACTATAAGAGATAGAAAAGCGGTTAAATGGAGAAGGAAGTGTAGATTTCGAGATAAACAAAATTCCATTTTCAAAGTTTTCAAAAAAGTCAAGGGTAAGAGAAAAAAATAATCTATCGAATAAGGCCATAGCCAACTATGGTAGCTAGTTCTAAGTCGTGCTCAATACGAATGGATGAACTGCTGTAATTTAATTGAAAGAAATTAATAGTGTTAACATTTATAGATTTTAGTTTTCTACCATCATTTTTGTAAATAATTATATCCTTGGGATATACTACGAATAATTAATTATTTTTGTTTTAAGATTTTAATTTTAATTTTCTAGTACATAAAAAAGCAATACAAACCATTTTAAATAAGTATAGATTTTTTTAGCGTCGTCGGTGAAATTCATATTAGGCGAAATATTTAGTTAAACACCCACCTTACTTGATACATACAGGGTGAGTTTTTTTTCGATGTTCTCTATGGGGATCTCGGAAACTATAAGAGATAGAGAAACGGTTAAATGGGGAAAGAAGTGTAGATTTACGAGACGAATAAAATTCCACTTTCAAAGTTTTCAAAAAAGTCAAGGGTAACTAGATATTTTGAAAAAAGTAAAAAGTGTCAATTTTTTCAAATCAATATATCTCGGTTATTTTAACAGATAGAAAAAAACTATAAAGAACAAAGTTTTAGATAATTTTATGCAGATTAATAAAAAATAATTAGAAAATTTATATTGCCATTATTTTCCGAGATATGACGCAAACTTACATTTTTTTTAATGGAAACCATAGTTGGCTATGGCCTCATTCAATTCATTTTTTCTCTTTAATCCAATATGGCATACGACATAGTTATTTCTAAAAATAAGTAAGTTATAGTCATTTTAAATTTTACTATAAATAAAAATGGGTAGCCATGAAAAAGGTGAAAGTAAAACAAATGCAGTTGTTTATAATAATAGCAATATTGTAATGATTCGTTTTACAGAGATAAACCAAACTGAAACAACAGCATAAAGTAATTCTGTAATTATCAAAATATTAATGGGAGAGAAATTTTAACATTAAAAAATATGGTCAAAGAGTCCACTATTAATATTATTATGACATAAATTATATCTTTTTAAAATTGAATTTATGGCTTTTTGACTATTCTGATGTAAATTGAATTAAATGTTTCAATAACAGCTAGTTTATGATCCTCCACGGATTGATATGATTTTTCATATACTTTGTTTTTTACATAACCCCACAGAAAAAATTCTAAAACGCGCAGATCGGGAGATCTAGGTGGCCTTGGGATTGGTTTATTTATTCCCACTTATGAGTTAGGAAAAGCATCATTTAAATAATTTATAAAGCCAACATGTTATGAGGTGGAGCACCGTCATGTTGAAACCATTTCAATCTTGCGTGTAATGATAAACTTAAACAATCGATAGTGTTTTCTACAAATGTTTTCTAAAGAAAATGAAAGTAATCATTTTCACTTAGTGAGCTTTCAAAAATATATGAACTGAGAATTATTAATCCAAACACACCATGGATTAAACCCAAATTTAATTTATAGTTTTCTCTGTGAAACTTCTCGTGAATTCTCTTGAGTTCATCTATGTTCATTGTGGCGATTAAAAATACCACAATTAATGAATCGCGATTCATCTGTTCATAATATTTGTGTAAGAAACGTATTATCCTCTTGACAAATGTGTTTATACCACTTACAGAAAGCCATTTGATAATTACAAAATTATTATTCTTATGCTGATTTTTCATTTTTGTTTAACTTTGTAAAACTAATAATTACAATAACAACTTCAATTGTTTTACTTTCATCTTTTTCATGGCTACGCATTTTTTATTTATAATAAAACTTAAAATGACTATAACTCACTTATTTTTAGAAATAACTATGTCGTATATCATATTGGATTAAAGAGAAAAAATGTACCTTTTGAATGAGGCCATAGCCAACTATGGTTTCCATTTTAAAAAAAATAATTTTGCGTCATATCTCTGAAAATAATGGCGATAAAAATTTTTTGATTATTTTTTATTAATCTGCATAAAATTATCTAAAACTTTGTTCTTTATAGTTTTTTTCTATCTGTTAAAATAACCGAGATATATTGATTTGAAAAAATTGACACTTTTAACTTTTTTCAAAATATCTAGTTACCCTTGATTTTTTTGAAAACTTTGAAAGTGGAATTTTATTTGTCTCGCAAATCTACACTTCTTTCCCCATTTAACCGTTTCTCAATCTCTTATAGTTTCCGAGATCCCCATAGAGAACATCGAAAAAAACTCACCCTGTATAATACATTTATTAAAATACTTAATAATTAATTGCCATTTAATAAGAGTATTTATAAACAAAATTAATACCATTTTATTTTTAATATGGGTTGATTTAATTGACTGAACTAGTATAATTTATAATAACGAAAAGAAATTTGATAGAAACAAATGATTTCCTAAAAACCAATCACCCAATGTGTCTTTTTTGCAGCAGATTAAATAAAACAAATATCTAAATGTAAATGGACGACAGTATTACATTTATATTTTCGCTCCTCTTTATACGGGACTTTTGTATAGTCAGGAGCCTAAACAACCGCAAGGGCCTACCATTCAAACGTGGCAATATTTTGTGCAGGATTGCAATATTCGCTACATTTATAGTCAATATGGTTCACGACATTTACTTTTATTCCGCGATGTAGGGATTTAAATGCCCAATTTATTAAAAGGAACGGTTTTTTTTGTAAAAAAGGAACGCGAATAAAGGTTGCTTATATTTCCCCTCCTCGCTCAAACATTTTGTTAGGAATGATTTGTCGCGTAAAGCCATATTCAAGGCTACACCAAAAGGCGCCTTATTTCTATAAGTATAACTTCCACCCAATTCTGTCGTATTGATTTTTTTTTTTTTTTTGGTATTGATGCCGTTTTCCTTACAAATCCATGGCATAACGCTTTGTGTTCTATACACCTTCAAACACGTAATTTTCTAAACTTGATTGAATTGTAATGTTAAAATAATTGTTACGAATACCTTTATTACAGTTCTCACTGAAATTATTCATATTAAGTTTGTAGCTATAATACCAATAAAGCTACCTATTCTTTCTAAACTTTGATCAGTTTATGGTGTAAATACTGCTAATTTTAATTAAGCTATAAAATCTTAAAGACAGTTCACTTGAGACAATTCGTAGTATTCACAACATTACTGCGATTGGATAATTTATAAACCCACACTTTTTCTAAACTAAGACATTAACTATGGTTTTACCACTAAAACAAACACGTTTTTTTTGTGTACGGTTTGAACCTTTGTTTTAATATGACCTTGAACAGGGAAACAGGATCACTTTGTTTTACCACGTTTTATTTAACAAATTACACGTGACTATATTTTCGACTATCAACTAGTCATTATCAAACTAGTCATTATCAAACATAATGTTTGATAATGACTAGTTGATAGATCGAAACTATAGTCACGTATAATTTGTTAAATAAAAAGTGGTAAAACAAAGTGATCCTGTTTTCTTTCTTCAGTATATTCAAGATGTACCACAAAGTAAACGCCTCCACAATTAAACCTTGAAAAGGCTTGAGCCTGTCAGCAATAAACAAATATGTGTAGTATGAACAATGTATTTTACAAAAATGTATAATTATGGTAAAATAGAGTAATTTTGTCACCTTTATTTTTTTCTTGAATAATTTTCTCACTTATAAAATAAAATGAAATAATTAATAATAGGTAAATTGATATACAGTTTTTTATTTTGTTTCACTGATTTTCACGTAAATTTTATTAATCTACTTTATTTGGAATACACAAAATTTAATTGATTTATTTATCCATGCCTAAGATGTACAATACTCAGATTTCAAATAAATTAACACTAAAAGTTACTCATACATCCCAAGGCATTCACTAAGGAAAATTTTACTACTCTGCACTAATTTCAGTAAATATATCCGCAAATCCTGCTCTAGCCAATTAACAACAGTCTGGCCTCACTACCCAATTTCCCAACAAATACAATTTAGTATAGGTCTAAACTTATACCGGCAGAACTTTCATATTTCCATTAAATAAATTCATCTCCTCTGTTTTCGTGTTGTATGATTGCAGAAATGTATAATTTATATGAAGTGCAGAGTGGAGAGATTGCCAGGAACGGAACTTTATTAAAGTTTCAATGCATTTTAAATTTTATTGGGCGCCTTTCAAGGAATAGATATAACAAATTATTTAAATATACGAGACACAATTCTAGAAACGTCGCCCCGAATGATTCAAGAACAACGCCTACAGTTCAACCAATGTATAAAAAATATAAAGTGCGCCAACTTTGTTTATTATAAACTTATATAGCCTTTTCTAGCTCAGAAGCACAATAGCGTTCATATAAAATGAAAACGTTTTTATGACATGTTTCAACGGTTAGCTTAGCACTTATTTAGGAATTTTATTTATTTTGTTTAAGAGACCAGGCCAATACGGCCATTTATACTCTGTTTGTATAATTCATCACCTAATTTAAAGAATTAAAGAAGTAAATAAATAATTATGTTCAAAGCATTAAATGTAATACAATATTTTAAAACAATATATATTTTTATTAATAGTTCTCTTTATTGTTGTGAGTGTTTTATACTAATATAATACAGATACCTTCATTAATCCTAATTTTACGTTTAGCACTTGCGATTGTATTATAACTTCGGGTAGAAAGGGTTAATCTGGGTAAGTGCTTAGTAGTGCTCTCACTATCCTTTTGTTATTCAAAACTAGTTCATCGGTTAAATAATTTACTCATGTTAAACAATTTGTAAGCGTCCAAACAAAATACTCACATTATTTATTTTCAGTGCCCTTTACTCAAATGTAGTAAATATATTTTTTAATTGTAAAAGTATTAGGAAAATATAGAAGTTCTATAATGAAGTATAAATTATGTTGATGCAATTTCTAGTAAGGAAAATAATCTTTAAAAAGAAACACAGTTGTCCTTAAATAATACTCCAAGATCCTTTGCTGCATCTACATGGTTCAAAGGAGAAGGGTGGTTAAGGTATAAGCAACCAACGCATACTTCTTAAAAACACAATTGAAACATGTTTTCGCAATTTGAAATAATTTGAAAGATTTTTTTTTTGTTTACCTCATCTTATGCAAATGTCTTTCTACGGTCCTTTGAGAAATGTTTATTATTTCTGCGACCTTTCGAGACGTGTAACGGCGAGTTGCTTCGATTAATGCCTTTATTTTATCGCCTTCGGCTTCAACCGGCCTTCCTTATCATTGGGCATCTTTGATACTAAAATTACCGGAACTGAATTTCGGAAACCGATTCTGACACTGGCGTTCTCTTAAGCAATCTATACTTTTTATGAATATGCTGCTATTGTATTTTTCTAATTATTAACGATTTTGTAATAACTTTCCTTGGAAATAAATGATATTTTTTTTTTATTTTCATTGCATCAACAGTTATATCTTTAATTTCTTTTTGGAAACTTAAAATTATCTGATGGGGGCATAATAATCATATACATATATCACATAGATATTTATTAGCAAATTAAACTATTTTTTTCGTAAATCACACAAGTTTATTTCAATATTAGTAATTCTGATTTTTTTGCAATTGCACATGATGTTCTATAAGGTTCTAAATAGGGCAATTTTTCTCATAGTTATAAATAATTTCCCAAATTATTTTAAAGTGGATGATAATAATCAATCTGCTTAAGAAACAATTATAATTATTTCTCAAAATCCCCAGATGTTAAACAACGTAACTAAAGCAGCACAATCGGCCATTTTATTAAATTAGGCTTAATTATACAAAAGAATATTAAATTTATTTATTATAAAACTATATTTTTAATCAGAATTATCAATGCCAACTTAAAACCTAATATAAGAATTATTTTTCTTGATTTCCTCAAAAGAAAGTTTGTTCAAATTCGGATAAAATAGTTGTCAGCTATAAATAAATACCCAATGCGTGTAAATCAAGCTTTTTTAATAGGTTTTCAGTTTTATTTTTCTATAAACAATAAAACCTTATGTCTTAAGTTTACGACCAAAATTTATAGTCGGTTTTAAGATACAATGTCCACAAGTAGACCATGCGGATAAACGCGGACAAATTTTAAAAATGTTCGAAATGGGGCAAACTTCAAAATGTTTAATTTTATATTTATTTTGAAAACCACGCTGGCTATATAACTTTTCATTATTTATTGTTAAAATAATGTAACTTCATCATTAGTGTCAATTTCCAAGAGATTTGATTTACCTTAGTGATTGTTAATAGCATCAACTCACATCTAATTTGTAAGTGGGTTTTGTACCTGAAGTACAAACTTCGCCGAAATAATGTTGCTACAGGAAGGTCACTACCTGAAGCAACGTCTTCAGAGAAACCTGGCTGAATCTGCTTCTTACTCCGTTCCAGATCGACTAATCCTCTCGGACCACCTCACACCTACGCCACAGCTACCAAAAAGGTACGTGAATCAAGTTAATATCGCTACCCTTCTTCGCACCTCCTCAATAACACAAAACTTTCCAAATACTTACTAATGATCCTTGCTAACGTCACCATTTTTCCATCTCTCTCCCTCCAACATCCTTGCTTTTATAAAATCTTATAATCCTCTAATCAGTATACATATTTGTGTACGTTCATTTTCAGGGTAAAATATGTCGAATTTGGAATATTTAAGATGGGCTGCAAGAAAGTGTTGGTACGAGTTGAAGAACGCTTTATTGTGAACTCTTCCATATGTGACTGAAAATTTGTTTATATTATTGGATTTTAAGTACAATTTTGGAATATTATGTAAATATATTGGAATAAATAAATGATACTACTTTTACAAGATCATTTGTCAAAATTCGCCTGCGAACAACTAACGATTGCCAACCACGTTTCTAACCTCCCCTCACCTTATCGCCCGCAATATATCGCATGCGTGATCCTTGACGTGCCGGACTTCTATAATGCTTCATACATCGCGAACTTCAGCCACTACCTCGTTTTAATTTCATCTCCAAAGCCAGTCAAAGACTCACCCATTTCTACATACTATATTCTTACAATAAAGATAACATCGACCTTTTAACCCTCTGCCACCTATCCACATCCAGTGCCCTCTACCTCCCCTAAATTCCCACAATGCGAAGCCAATCACCCCACTTTATCGAATAAGTGTCCTAAAAGAAGGGTGTAACCAAAACTCTAACTGATGATACAGTTGTCTCCCTAAAATATGCCTTCATAGCTTACCTCGAGGAAAAATTCATTCAAATAATTACCACGACACACTCACAAAACTCTGCCCCATTCAATCTGCAGCCATCTAGGAAGCGGTCTTGATCGCTATTGCTAAAATCTTCGGCCTCCAAATTATACTTTTGATCTCCTCCTCAGTCCATCTCGTCACTTTCCCTCTCACTTCTCCTCCCCCGGAACCAAAATTCATCCATAACGGAGATAATTTAAACTTTGCTTCAATCAACATCAGAGGAGCCTGAAGCAGAATCCTTCCAATTCGTCCCCTTATAACCAACCTCAACCTTCTTGTCCTATGCTTTCAAACAAATTTCATTGCTCCTTCGTTCCGCCTCTCCATCGCCGACTTCAACATCCACCACGCCGACGACGAACACAATAGATCAACTCCCTTGCAATCACTTAATAACCTTCCTATAGACCATAGCATTTGCATGGCTTCTATAGTAATTTCTTCATTTCTTTCCCCAAATTCCCAGTCTGCCCACTTCATTTACAAAACCCCCTTTTCTCCCTTCCCCTCCAGATTACTTAATCTACTCTCTTCCAAAACCCGCACCATCATACTACGCCTAGTATTTAACACAAGGTCATCCTCATTCGGAGATACCGCAATCAACCCTCACGGCCCCGAATTTGAAAACCTCATCATAATCTCTTAACTCGGTTGCGTACCTAACGCTTTTCCTACATATATAAGCCATAAAGGTCAATCAAATGTGAACCACATTCTATACTTCATTCATTCTATACGGACGAAATCTTCGATTACTATTGCCCTTGCTCACTAAGCCTCTCCATCAACAATGACCACCTGTCCATATCCTTCTACTGCATTTCTTTAACCACCCACTGAAAAAAAAAAAACACTTAACTGAATGGTATGCCTTCCAATCCTTCTAGGAATCCATTCTCCCTCTTGTGTCTCTCTCACCAACGGACGAGATTAACTCAGCTGTGCAAGGTATAATCTCCTCGGTCCAGCTGGCCATCAATAGATATACTCCTCTCTCCCGCCCTTTGTGAACACATACACTTTCCCTTCTCACATAATTTTCTTCATGCGCCAGAAAAGACAAAACTATCAAAAACTTCGTCGCTAAAATTTTTCGTATCCTCTCCTCCTATTCCACTTCCATCCACCACCACCCTTTAATGGGTTCATTTCCTCATATCTCACTAAAATCCACTAAACATTCCTCGCAGACAACTGCTAAATTAATACACATGTCAATTCTTGCTTCTCTCCTTGACAGAATACACTTTACATTCCCTAGACTATAACGACATCATTTTCGAAGGTATAACATCCCTAATCAAATCATCCGAAAATTACGCACCTGGCCCTGGCGGTATCCCATATTCTAAAACACTTCCCAGTTAAACTTATCATATTTCTTGGATACTTCCCCACCCCCTGGAGAGCCGCCATCGTTATAATGATCTGAAAGGAGACGGAACGACTCCTCTAACCCCTCCGCATACCGTCCCATTTCCCGGCTCAACGGCCCTGTGATATCTGCCGAGAATATAGAGGTTTACCAGGATAGGTAGGATAGACTATTCCCGTATACAGTCGTACCGGCCCATCTTTTGTACTGAAGACAATGGATTATGAACAGTCATATTAGAGAGGGGATACTGGTGACTTTCCCATCATCCTAAGATCAATATGCATACCTTCCAGGTCGATCTACAAAGACAGTTCTTCGCCGACTAACAAGGAGTGCAAAAACTGCTCTCGAAATCAAAGAAATTTTACTTGCTGCCTTCTTAAATAGGCGCATTTGATCCTTGAGGAAGCGAGGGTTGGAGGAAACTAGCTGTTGGTGGATTGACTGCATGCTATGACAAAGGATGGTATACATTTACTGATAAGACACTATCATCCAGGGTGGGTGGTGGTTGTCCGAAGGGAGAAGTTCTCTCACCCCTGCTGTGGAACCTAGTCATGGATGGATTGTTAGTGGAACTCAACAACAAAGAATACTCTTCCCTGGGATACGCAGATGACCTAGTCTTTATCGTTGAGGGAAAATTCAACAACACAATCAGAGAGCTCATGCAACAAGCACTGAACGTGGTGAACAAATGGTGTGCTAGATAAGGATTGAAAGTCTCACCCTGTAAAACCACCATTGTACCTTTCACACGCAGGAGAAATTACCGAAACCTAGGACCCCTCCTTCTAAATGGTGATAATCTCTAATTATCAGGTGAGGTGAAGTACTTAAGAGTAATCTTTGACTTCAAACTCACCTGGACATTGCACAAAAATTCAAAAATTCGTAAATCGTAAATCGGAAATTACCCTTGCGGTAATTAGACCTATATACGACAGACAATGGGGGCTCTGACCAGGAATGGTATACTGGCTGTACACCAGAGTAGTTAGACCCACAATTATGTATGCTGCTTTGGTGTATTGGCCCAAAGCCACGCAACACACAACCATACAAATCCTCAGCAAGGTCCAAAGACTTGCCTGCATCAACATAACCACGCTTACTGCAGCAAAGGAGACGCTATTAGACCCCACACCAATTCATATTCCGATAGTGGGGTAGGCAAGACTGGCATTCTATAGACTGCAGCTAGCAACGGTCAAAGTAAAAGTTGACACCCCACACAGAAGACGCAATACATGGAATAGCTTTAGGGAGGATATCTACAAACAAAGTCTGGTACACGGATGGTTTCAAATCACACAGAGGTTCAGGATCAGGAATCTACGAATATGAAGACAGGTCACTCCCTATCACAGGGTAGCCTAGCATCAGTCTTTCAAGCTGAAATATTCGCGATCATTGAATGCGCGAGAACCGATATAAAGACTAATTGATGAGACAGGCGTATCTATATCATGTCTGACAACCAGGCGGCACTGAAGACTCTTCAAATCCTAAAGACTTCATGCAAACTGGTATTAGACTGCTGCCACACTCTGAATGACCTGGCCAGACAGAACAAGGTAATACTTGTCTCGTCGCCGGGGCACTCCGGTATCGAGGGAAATGAAAGAGCTGACGAATCAGCAAGCCAGGGAGCCACGATATCATTTATAGGCCCTGAACTTATCTTGGGCATAACAAAAAAGGCGAGCCGCGAGTCAGAAAGTGGACTCCCAACAAACACAAGAAATACTAGAAAAGCAGGCCAGATCTTACTCACAGTAATTCTAACCAAGCTGCGATAACTAAGGCACAGCTGAAGACCACGATAGGACTGCTTCCAAGCCACATTACTGTTAAAGAGCACCTAAGTAAAATCGGTCCACACAACGGCGACATCAGCTGTAGGTTATGTGCTATGGCACCGGAAACAGCAATGCACATTTTGTGCAGTTGTAATGCGCTGGAAAACAAAAGAGAGCTCACATTTGGTAACAGACAGATGGTACCAAATTATTTCCATGCGCAATACCTGAAGGACATGCACAAGTTAGTATAGGAATAGTTGCGTAAGTAAGGCAGTGCATCCGGATCTGTAAAGAGAAAGGCCGCCACAGAAGAAAAATAAAACAGAAATGGCATCCGCCATGGTCACTCTGTAGATGACGTAATATTTGGCGTTTCTATCTTTTTTGACATCTTAAAAGCCTTTAAAACCATCTCTCTTGAAGGACTCGTAAGACTCCAATTTCTCTAGAATCGTTCTCACTCAGTCTCCTTCTCCTCGGCGAATTCTTCTCCTTTCACTCTTCTCTGTGATGTCCCCAAGGAACCGTACTAATACCCACCGTTTACTCCCTCTTCACATACGATATCCCTCATACACAGTAACCCCCGCTTAAATATCTCAAATTTTCAAAAAGACGTCAACTGAATGATACCTACCCATATACCCCTCAAAATTACAATACACTATCTAATACCACTTTCACCTCTTTAGAAAACTCTCCTTCCTTTTTTCCTGTCCCTTACAATCATAAATCACCCACTTCTTCATCAGAACAACATGTCCTACCTTGGATAAAAGATATCCGCAAGAAACCCAGACTTCTCGACCATACCCGCAACATTTATTAGACCTATCTTCTAATTACCCCATACATTCTTCACTTCCTACACCCCTTCTCAAATTGCCGCCTTTTTTCCTCGATGAAACCTTCTGGAAAAGACTGCCGGGTTCGCCCCGACACTCCCATCGAATTTAACAACATGCAGTCACTGCATCCCTTCAATTGAGGATTATTCAACCACATAAACCCATAAACAAATCCCTAATAGGCTCAATCCCATGACCACCAATGACTGTCAACTTTTGGGGTCGACCTTGCCCCTACTACAAACCTCCGTCTCGATGCACGGAAACGCGTTCTCATCCCTAATTTCCTAGTTAACCATATTCCCATGACGTAAATAATTAATATATAAAATAAAGAACAATAACACGTCGTCCACCATTTCAAATAATCAATTACTCACAAAAAGCCAGATAATGACCTTCTTATTCAACTAACTCTTCCCACACTCCTTACAAACTAGCACAACCGGCAACTAGCACGTCATCACGCCTCGAGAACCCGGGACTTGTTGTTATATCTACATCTGTTATTTCAAAGCCAAGAAGCCAACTGCACGTCTGTAGAGGCTCTGGCCTACAATAAACCATAAAACATGGTGCCAGGTCACCACTGAAAATGTTATTTAAATACTGCCCATCTACTTAATAAAAATAAACCTAATTTAAAAATCAAACAACAATATTTACCTCACTAAAATAGCTAATTAAAAACACAAACATAATTTCAGCGTAATAATAATACTTTAATTAGAACCTCATAATATTAATAGTTAATTCAATATAAAATATGATGAACAACATATATTAAATAATCTATTATTATTTTGACTCCATTTAAAAGCTTTTATTTATAAAGACTAATATAAACAAGTTATTTTTAAATAAGAAATCAGCAGTAATGCAAAGCATATGTAAACGCCAACTTATTCAGTATATTTATAATTTTCCTGATTTTAAAGACGTCGCAAGAGTATTTTAAATTCACAATATTTCATAAAATAATAATATTTCATCCTACATAATTTAATTGTTGCTTTGCATGAGATAAAAGTATTTTACGACGAAACGTTACATTTGCAAATGTAATATCTACATGTATAAATTAATAAGAAGACATATTATGTAATACAATCTGGAAAAAAAAAACAAAGCAGGCTAAGTTTTTATTAAAGGAGAACAAATATAAATATAAATATGAAGGTCATGTATAATTGAATAAATATTAATTATTTTGTGTACTCTAAAAAATATAATTAAATGTTTTTTTGGATGAATTATATGACACGGTATTATAACATAAATGTCAATGATGTAGTTAAGTTAGATAATATTTAAGATTTTATATAACAGATTTTTATTTTAATAGATTTAAAAACAGTGGATCGATAATTTTATATAGTTTCGTGTGTTTCTCTATAGATTGTAGATAGTTTAAATATTTTATTTCAATAAAAATATTTATTTTAAACAATTTAAAAAAACAAAATTAAAACTGTACTGATGAGATCGAGAGATCGAAACACAGGTCTGCAGATGATTATAAACTTAATTGTTGTAGATATTTGGAAACAAGTAAATAATTATGTTTTTAATTTAAGATTGTTGAATTCGTCCAGTATTAGCAATTTACTATTTTGGATATTAATTCGTAGCGATGCATTCGGTGCCCATTGTGCGATAACTTAAACTCATCCCTATCGCATAGTAATAATTCTATTTCAAACGTTTATCAGAGTAATTTTTTAATGCTCTCGCATTTCGCCGTTGATTTACGGTTGTATGCCTGAAAAAATCGCTCATTTTTCTACTTCAAAACGATGCTTTTTATGGCCCACGAACATTTGTCTACTAAATTACTAGCAATTATTCCGCAAACTGGGATGCTTTATAATTATCGCCGAAAGGAAATGGACGTATAAATTCAGGCGGACTTTACTTGAATTTTATGTCAATTCCCACAATTCAGTTTAATTATCCATTTGGCCGATGGCCGCCTGCATTAATAGTGAATTATTGTTTTAATTTGGTTAGTTGGTGGCGTATGAGTTACGGTTTAATTCGAAAATATTGCTGCCAAAAATTAACCCTAACGACTTAGTCTGGTTTAGTCAAGTTTTAATTATTCCTTATGTATGATATCAGAAACTAGTCTTAAAAAGTTAATTTTGAATTGGTACATCAGATTTTTGTAATTATTAGAAGCGTGGGTGTCTTAATCAACACTGTCGTACTGGTAAAAATCTTTAAACTGTAAAACGAATCAAGGGGTTAAATTAATAAATATTCTCAGGGACTGAAAATAAATTTTAATTATTTTAGCCTCTTTGACATTTTGACGGATAATAATAAGATTTTAATAATAAATTGAAACCCCATAACGTGAACGTTAACCTTCGCTTGAGTTATTTAACTAAAAATCATTATAATTCTGTAACGTATTCCGCTGCGCTTTATGTTCTGCTCCGATTTCGAGGAAGTAATCTGGCTTAGGTTTAAGTATTAAATACGTTAGTTGTCTACTTACACCCCGGCTTTTATCATGGTGAATACTTAAGAGATTTCCGTGGAAGAATAATTTATCGACAGATGTCGTAATAAAACGTTGCGGTTCTCATATATGATGTTTGTGTTCCTTGGAGAAATCAGCGCATTTAGATATATACTGGGGGAGCTTTATTGATCTACGCCGACACCGCATGCCAACTCAAGAAATGTGCATAACCCTTCGTTATAAAATGCTGGGAACAATTCCGGGACCAAAAATGATTTTGTACAATGCAGATTCTGTAATTTATTGGCAAGCATTCGTTGACAATCTAATAAAAAATTAGTTATGCTCTGAGGAAAGAATTCACTGGATGATCTTTTAAAGTTAATTTACATTTTCTGAGAGAAATTGATTGTAAATGCAATTTATTTCAGTTATTATGTTAAAATATAGTGTATAAAAATCTCAATTTTGAATAGAATTTGATGTTTCTAAAATAAAACAATAGTTTGTCTTGTGTGTCCTCGAGAGGAGCGTGATTTTATGCGACGGACCCTCGTTGACACGAAAATCGATTTCGAAGTTTTGTGCAAGCTTATATGCCCTTTCGTTCAGAGAAAACAACAACATTGTCTCTTATTTTTAGTTTAAGCTGTTGCGAGAAGGGTACTGTGTGGAGGGATTATATTAAGAAGAGAGAGACGAAACTGTGGAGAATGCAGGTGGAAAAGCTTCCAAATATATTCTGGGGATTTTGGAAGTAATATTCCACATACAATAACGTGAAATATGTGTGCGGACGTATATGTAACTTTAATGTGTATTCGAATTAAAATAAACAATTTTATTTATTATTTCATCGTATTATTTAAAGCCAATGTATATATTTAAATATATTAATTATTTTTTTCATATAACTTGCTGCAATAATAATAATAAGTTCATTCACGTAAAGATACACAATTTTCACATCAATAAACAAGAATCCACAAAAGATATAATCTTGTGTGTGGATAATACAATTTAAAATAGCGCATTTGAAGTATAATTAAGATAATAAAAGACAAATAATAAAAAATACAATGTTAATTATAGTATACAATACAACAAGAAACAATATTATATAATAAAATATTGTAGTTAATCAATTGATTTTAGATTAAAACAATACAACTCTTGGTAAACAAAAACGCATAGCTATTTAATAACTTACCACTATTTACTGTTGTAATTTCAATCTGTAACAAAGAAATAAAAATTAGTACACACTTTTACTTATGTCAGTAAAATATCATAAAAAAATATATTTAGTGAAAAAAGACATTAATAGATACAATAATTAATGTTATATAATTATATACAATTCATAATAACTCAAAAAAGATTGTAAGTATTTATCAAGAAACAATATGGATATTAAAATTTTATACATCTCTCTCTGTAATTATAGAAATTAAGAAAATTAATTTGAGCGAGTGAAGTTCTAACAGTAATCTTCCTCCAAACGGAGGAAAACACAATTAACTTAATACATTACATATAATTCTTATCTTTGAGGATTATATGCACAATATTAATATATGAACGACTAAGAATTTAATTCCGCATAAATATCATTCGGCTATAATTCTACAGTGAAACTAATTACATTAAAATTGTATATAATAAAATACTATAGTGTATAGTACATGATTTTACTAACTGGCAATATTTTTTAATATAACTTATGACAACGGTGTATAAATTCTGTTAAATAACATTTAATCCTAATATAATCGGAAATAATTTTCGAACATAAACTTTTGAAAAATATTTAGATTCAAGCAATGAAAGTTATTTAATTTTTTGATACAACTATTTCAACACGTATTGACAAGCGTAACAAGTCCAACAAGAGTTATTGCAAACTTTAAAATCTATAAACATAAAAAGCTAATAAGGTTATAAAATCTGATACAATACGTACCATATTATTATTAATAAGTTTAATGTAAATTAATAACTTTAGTTTATAAACAAGCACTAAAAACCTCCCTTCAGCCAAAATTGTGTGTATATTTTATTATTTTATAATATATTTTTTGTAATATTTATTTTATAAGAAAGGAGTGCAAAGATATAATAAAGATATATAAAGATATATTAAATCCAGTGAGTGAACACTGTCAATAGTTTAATACTATGTAAAAACTTAAAATTCTTCGGCTTATATACAAATAAAATATACAAATAAAAAGGAAGATGTTTTTGAACGCGTGCTTTTTTTATTTAATTTTCTTATCCAATTATGTCTCCTTATTCTTCAAAGATAACGGAACGCTGAAGGCCATTATTTAAATCGCTGTTCGGGATATATGCCCTGAAATCATAAGTAAAACGTTCAAGATGGATTTAATTATATTAAAAAAATGGTGATGTGGCCATCATAGTACTTTCCCTATATTTTACTCGAAAACTATGCGGTTTGTGCAAAAAGGTTATTCTTAATAATTTATTCAATTTTGAATTCTCTACAGTTATTTATTATAAAACTTTCATGTTGCTTCAATAGTTTATTAGCAATTGGCAAAAAATGTCAAAAATTTCAATTTTTATTTTTTTTCTCGAAAGTTAAGAATTTAATGAAAAATATATTTTAACAAAATTTGTTCAGTTTCTCATTCTCTTTAACTTTTGTTTGAAAAGTTTTGTAATATTTTTCATATTAAAAAAAATATCGGAAAAAAACCAACAACGCTTCGAGTAAACACCCACTTCCGGTTTATGAATATTTACCAAAAGCTTTTCAGTTCCAGTTTTTAACGATAAAACCTTACGTTTAAAGTTTCATCTCAATCGGATCAGTCGTTTTTGAGATACAGCACCCACGGACAGACAGACAGACAGACAGACACACACACAGACACAAATTTTTTTTTTCCAGAAATTAGTGCAATGGACTCAGGGGACCTCAAAACGGATATTTCCGCAAAAATAATTTTTCAAAAAAAAATCACGATCACAATACTTCCCCTATATATACTTCGTATATAGGGAAAGTAAAAATATGAAATATTTTAATGATACAAATTCTTTAGAGAGTATTCATTCCTGGACTGAGGTTTAGCGAGGAAATTGAAGAAACGTTTTTTGAGCTGAATTCATTTAATGGCAGCTTTCTCATAAAATTACTCAAAGAAAATTTATGTTTTTTTAATAAGAATTTGTTAATGATAAAAACGATACTGATTTCATTTAAGAGCCAAATTAAGATTAGGAGTTTTAACGATGTAGGAAAAATCGTTCTTGGGCTAAGATTTAGGAGCTAATTTTAGAAATTGTTTTAAGAGCCAAAACATTTATTAATACCTTTCTTTTCAGATTCTTCAGAGATAATTTTAGTAATTCTTTCAAGTGCAAGATGCAAATCAATTCATTCAGTAATCAATTTTCTTCCTCGAAGAGAATTTGTTCTTAGTGTGCAAATTTATAGACAACTCAAAAAAAGTAACAAGAAGTTTCTACATACGAAATAATGTTATTTCATGTTTTAACAAGATTATTTCAAATATTCTTCCAATAGATGAGTCAAGATATCGTAACCAAAACATTTTGAGAAAAAAATAACTCTAATTAAGCTTTAATTAAGATCTTTCAACTTTGCAAAGTCAACGAAAAGTCTCTTTATTACACAGGTAGCTAATTTTACAAATTTATTTAATTATTGTTTGCTGATTAGTATTATGGGACAATTTTTGACTAATGCATTAGCTTCTTATTGACCGATGCCACTGGTAATAAACTGTTGAAGCCGCTTGAAGTTGTCAATAAATTTGCCATTATTTTGTTAAAGTTATTAGGTGCTTATATTTTCCAATGCAAATAGTGGAAAAAACAGCGGCAGTCTAGCAGCGAGACGAAAGAGATCAAATATTTCATTTGATAAAGAGCCAATACAGACACTTCAAAAACATCGACGAAAAAAAGGTAATATAATCCATAATAATACATAAAGAAATCATTTCTAGGCAGAGGTTTTGTAAGCTAATTCAAAAAATTCTTTCAAGAGCTGATATATTAGTTAATTTAATGAAAACATTCATAGTTAATTCCTTAAAGAAGTTGTACTTAATTTATTAACAAGGACTTGTTGATAAAAAAGAAAAAAACAAAAATATAAATAAAGATTGAGAATTTTTAAGGATATAAGAGAAATTGTTTTTAGCTAAAGGTTAGTTCAATAATTTTTTTTAGTAATTAATACAAGAGCTGAATCAACACTGAATAAAACACTTACTATGTTTTTAACCACTATAATTACACTTAGTAAGTGTTTTATTCAGTGTTCATTATGAATTACCACATAGTAACGGTCGCAACCATCATTATGATTAAGAGCTGAATCATTTATTAATACCTTTCTTATTAGGTGTTGAGTTGAAATCAATTTATTGACTAATAACTCTTTCGTCAAGTTCCTCATAGATAATTTGATCTTAGATAATTATTAGTATGTAAATTTTATAAGATTAAATTATGTTAACCAATGTTTTAGCAAGATCATTTCAATGATTCTTCGAAAAGTTTATTTAAGATATAGTAGCCAAAACTTTTTGACTATAATTAAAAAGGGTGAACACTTAAAATCTATTATTTATGAAATTTCATGAACTTCAGAGTTTCTTGGATAGAATTGGTTTATTAAAAAAATGAAGATGAATTTTTCAGAGACGAATCATTTCTGTGCGTAGGTTTTGTAAGCTTGTTTTGGAAATTATTTCAAGGGCTGAATCGTGATGAATTCATTTAATAATAGATTTCTTACTAAATTCCTCAAAAGAATTTAGTCTGAATTTTCTAACAAGAACTTAAGGGAAAAAAAATAGATTCATTTATAGTTAATATCGATACAAGTTCTCCAAAGAGAAATCAACAATTTTCCGTTGCTCCCGTACGATTTCTGTAGAAGATATTATATGTAATATCGTATCCAGTTTACACAAAACCTACAGTGGCACTTCCGAAATTATTCGACAAGAAGTGACCCAAGTACTTAGATCTTGACGACTACTGAAACAAATATCAAAAACATCGTCATCTCACTGGCGGACAGAGTTAACGCCACCGTAGTCCTAAACAAGTCTTAATACCAACAAATGTACAATTTGCTCGTCAAAGCCAGTTACAAATTGATCGATTCTGATCCAACAATGTACCTGGAAGAGCCACTAAAACTGAAACCAAGCTTGATAGTGAAAATAAACAATCTTTAAATCCACGTAAAAGGACCTCTAAATGGAATAAGCTATACGGTCTATCTAAAATACATAAACCCGAAAAATATTTCCCATCGCTTGTCAGTTCTTTCGAACCGCCCTGACAAAAATTAGCTAATTTTTTAGCCAGGCAACTACAACCTACTGCCGAACAAGATAAATCCTACGTTAAACACTCATCACACTTCCTGAACCCCATCAAACCTATAAAACAATCTTAAACAGACATTGTGGTTAGTATTTACGTTTAAAAGCTAAATAGCAACCACACACCCCAACTTTAAAACTCATTAAACACATTAATATACAGAAAGAGCATCAATATGATCTCATCTCTCACCTGTGATCTAATTTGTTTATAGAAGATTTCGAGAAAATCATACTAGAATCAGCCCCTTACGTCCCATCCCTATGGCTACGTTATGTTGATGACACTTTCGTCATTTGATACTATGGCAAAGACAAGCTCAATAATTTCCACGAGTACTTGAACTTAATCCATCTCAAAATTAAATTCGCAATGGTATTAGAACAGTAGAACAGATTAACTTAACTCAAACATTCTTACTGAAATTAAAAAAATCTTCCATACAACTGACAAAATCTTTAAAATACTAAAAGGGCATAATATCAAAACAATTTCTATCATTTCGAGTAAAATCGGACCATTCCTTACTTCCCCAATAGAGACATTATTCACGTTAAAAATCAAGGAGTGTACAAAATCCCCTGTGCCAACTGTAATAAAGTTTATGTTGGACAAACGAACAGACGCATGAATGTACGACGAGACGAACCCATCAAAGCCGTCGAAAATAATATATCCTCTTCATATCTGGCCGAATTTCAGAAACACAAGATACATTTCGATTCACAGCCAGGAAATCTAAATTAAAAAAAAACTCACGGATAATCTCAATATTGGTGAAGACGCCCAACGACTACCCCCCACTTGGACATCTAATGTATGCAACAAGCATATCTCATCACTAGCACCACACATTTTAGTCACCACAGCTATCACCAACGAAATCCCTCTGAATCCTTCCGGTTCAATCACGAGAAGCCAAACATCAACCGTTAACACCGCACATATAAAAGGCGCATTTTAGCTAAGCACAATCGCAGATATGAGTTGTACACGACTTTCTTCGGAAATGCTGACGTCACAGCTCTATTCTGTAGAGTAGGTAACACAGTTCATCTCGAAAGAACTCTCCTAGCTGATCCCAACATTTACGAGAAGTAGGCAGACAAATGGCGACTTGAAGTTAACGCTGGTAGGAGTGTTTCAAAGCATTTCAGTCGACCTTACCTCAAAAAACGAAAGGTCGATCCCCCCAATACTTCGGCCGGTAATTAATTCCGATTAAAGTTGAGACAAAATATCTCGGTATTATTTTAGACCAGCACCTTTCCTGGTCACGTAATAATCCCAAAATTCGTTGTCACTGCCGATAGCAAATATCGAAGTTCACGAATGATTCTAATTGGCACATCATAGTAAAGTCGATACAGGAAATTCGCTCTTGTATTACTAGAAAGAAATAGAAAACAAGGTTTATTTAAAATTAAAACTTTTTACCATCAGAGAAAAATCGGTTTAGAGCCAAGTTTTAATAAGGCATTTTTAAAAATTCTTGTATGAGCTGGAAAAAAAGTGATAAAGAAAGAAAATGAGATAAGAGGGAAGGCGTTGTGGTATACAAGTGAAAATTTATGGAATGTTTACAGTCTATACGATTTTAAGTAGTAAGAATCATTTAACTTTCTGGCAATATTTTTTGTACTTTTAGCTTTTCTGGGTTTCTATTTCCTTTTTATAACCTCTTTTGCCGCTGCGACTTATATAGTATAAGTTACAATTAGAGGATTTGTTGTTTAACTGTTTCTCTATAATTATGTGTATGCGTTTTTTGAAATTATTTATTTATTTATTTATTTATTTACAAACCAACAGACACGAAAGTCCAATAACAGGGCTACATATGTAATACATTACATTGATACAATACAAAAAAAATAAAAATAAAACATTATAAATGAAAAACAAATTGATAATTACCTAAGACAACATTATTGTCATTCGAATACATTCACTAAGATTTTGTTTAAACATGGTAAATGATGAAGTAAATATGGCAACATTATAGAAGTATTGATTGTATAATCGCGACAAACGCAAAACAGGAGATTTGAATAGTAATTGTTAGTAGGTGTATCATAAACAAAAGTCCTGCAGAATTTAGAGGTAATTAGAGGTACATGAAATTTAAAACAACTTAAAAAGTTAATATCATCAATAAGGTTATGAAATAATTTATAAAGATAGCAAATATTTGTGAAGGTAATTAGACTATGGACAGAAATTAATTCAAATTCGGAGAGTAATTCATTATATGGTATATCAAATCTCTACACGCCATATTTCACAAAGAATTTTTTTCTGAATATTTTTAAGTAATCTAATATACTTGGTACATATTGGAGACCATATTAATACACAATATGATATTTTACTTACGATAAACGTATTAACTAACAAAATCAAAACTTTAGTACTAGTAAATGCTCTGCAATTACATATTATATAGCCCATGGTACGATAACAACTCCTAGTTAGTGCGTCGACATGAATATTGAATGTTAACTTAATATCAAAAATTATACCAAGATCCTTCGTTTCGGTTAATCTTTTAAGAAGTACATTATTAATTCCGTACTGATACTTTATAAAATTTAACTTTCTCGAATAAGTAACTATAGAGCATTTGGATATATTAAGTGACAATTTATTAATAAAACACCAGTCCGCAAACGCATCAACATGGCTGTGCAGTTGCACACTATATAATTTTATGTCGCCCTCGTAAAGTACCGCTCTGCATCCGAGAAACTTACAAACATCATCCATAAAAAGTAGAAAGAGTAGCGGTCCTAGATTCGAGCCTTGAGGGCCTTCACTTGATGCAATGTACTATTTGGATTTATGACCATATATCTCAACAAGTTGACAACGACTATCAAGATATGATACAATAACATTCAAGATGTTTCGTTCAATCCAAACGAAGATAATTTAGTAATAAGTATTGTGTGGTCCAACTTATCGAACGCTTTGGTTAAATCGCCATAGATAACAACTTGTTTTCCATCGTTCATAGCATCATAAATATCTTGAGTAATGCCTATAATATTTGTTGTGGTAGACCTATGATTTATGAAGACATGTTGTTGCATTGAAATGTACGGATACACTTGAGTGTATATATAGTCAGCTCATAACGATTCAAATACTTTTGAAAGATTGCTTAAAATTGCAATTGGTCAATAGTTCTTGATTGCTTCACTTGATTTTGATTTGATAACAGGGCAAATTCGAACATCTTTTCATTTAGTAGGAAATCTGGAAAGATATCAATTGAATCTTTAAAATTCTTTTATAAAATTTAAACGGGATTTTGTGTAAGCTAGATTGTTTTAACTGATTGACAGACATTCAGTGATTTGCTTGCCGTCTTGGGAATGTCGTATATAATCTTTTAAAATCCATCCTTCAAAATTGTCTGCATAGTGCATGGCAGCATCTAGTCAAGTTTCCCATCTTGTTATCACTAGTTCAGAGGGCAGTGAGATATCAGGTAATCTCTTCTTGAATAATTGTACCCACAGATGAGCTTTTATAAATACTTTTTTCCGTTTTTAATTAAATCTACCAATGGAAATGTCTTTTTTCAATCCATGTGCTAAACTTGTACAATGTATTAAATGCGCCGGACAGCATTAGTAACATTTTGTAACTTTGTACTGTCTACGACAACAATAAGCTAGTGAATCCATCATTTATGAATTTTGTTATAGTGTTCTCATCAGTTTTCTTTAATTATTTTGTATATATCAAAATACTTTTGGTCCGTATGTGTTCATGCTAAACTCCTACTTTTAAATGAGATTCATACTTTCCACAAGCGTCTCTTGGTTTATCCACACTTAAATAATTATTGTTAATAATATTTTTAATTTTTTGTATGGTTTCATTATACTCAAGAGCTACATATTTTTTTTCATACGGTGCTTTCATCAGGAATGTGCATTTTACAACATTTTGCCAATAAAGATTTATATGCATTATTTTGTAATTTTCTTAAAGGGATATTCGAATTTAATTTTTTTTTTTTTAGTTCAGCTTTGAACTTTTTCAAACGTTCTTAATATAATGTTGTTTTAATATGTTTTACAGACAAGCCTTGACTAGTTAGGGTGCAGTTGGGATCTAAAATAAAACTTACCGATTTTAATCATGCCTTACAAAATAATATATTATTTTCTATAAAATTACTATAAAATTCTGTATATTAGCACATTAATTTAAAATCAGCCTGAAATTTTTATTTAATATTTATTAAAAGTTTAAGAAAATGTTGTAAATATGCACTATAATCTAATAAAAAGCATGAAAAATCAAAAGAAGCACAAAAGGTCAAAATAAGCAAAAATCGCAAAAAAATCTTAGCGCTAAGTAATCACATTTTTCAAGATTCGTATCGATATTTAGAGTGGAAGATCATATTACTATGAACTCAAGCCATTCCATGTGCGATCAAAATTTTTGTAAGAAATGTTTGTAATATATATTTGAATTTTATTATGTAAGTACAATGGATAAAATAAATACTATCTATCTATCTATCTATGATGCTATAAATATTATGGATAAGCATGATGGCTAGACAAGCTCTCTACTTATAAAGATGTTATTGCCTTTTCAAACTTTTCATAGTAATTTAAAATAAATACTGTAAGTAGATATAACATTTTAATATACACCAAATTCAATGAGAAATAGATTGTACCTCTCAATTGAGTTAATTTTATTTAGTACTATAATGTACTAATGCGCGTTTTTTCGTTTTTCATAAATCTTGAATCACTTAGCCTGAAAGCCCGAAAAGCTCACTTTCATTACGGCTACCTGGATTCCATAAAGCTGCTTTTGATGGTCTCCCGGTTTCCGTCCATAACTGACTGCATTAATGTTTAATAAGCTCCGGGGTCCAATTGCGGCTTGCATCCACTAAAACACGCACCCCCTCCCACTCTCCATCTCAATCTCTCCACTTTCTGAAGCCCCGAATATTTTAGGGGCTAATATAAAAACGATTAAGCTCAACCAGTTTTAATAGAAAATATATATAAAAGTCTAACACTCCGATTTTCATCATCACTCGATTTGCATACGTCGTCATAGATCAGATAGGAATTTGACACAATTAATTACCAAAAGATGTTCTTAATTATTTATTAATGTATAGTTAATATTTATTAATTTATGGTTCATAAAGCTTTTGTTTTGTTTCTAAAAATTTAATAATAACATAGAGCCCTCTTGTTAAGATGATTGTCTATTATGTACGTATAAACTCCCAAGGGAAACTTTTCAACATATCTACGATATGCTGCATTATTATCGTTTTTATGTACATATATACGCATACACTTTGATACAGTTGTAGTAGTATATACATATACTTTCCTAAAACTGTAATTATAGAATAAATTGTGCATGTATAAAACAAAAACCACTATACTTAAAGTTTTTGTTTTAAGGTAGAACGTGCCAGGCTTCTAGCACAAAACAAGAATCTTAAAACTAGTAATCGCGCACTTATTCCTTTCTGTCTCAAGTGCAAAACGGCACTTCTACCCTAGTTGAAATACTCTAAAAACGGATGCATATAGGGGCTCTGCTATTCCCCACGTACAGATATTGCCACAGTTTATCGCTCGCAATTTTATGGCTGCAAACGAAATAAAAAATAAATAGTTAAGGCCAATTCGTAATATATTTATTCACCTATAAACGCATGGCTAAATTCGAACATTTTTTATGTCCGCTGCAAATCCATGAATTTTTTTAAATTGTTCCTGTGACGATTCCGCTCAGTAATTTCAAATATACAATTTAAAATATCGAATTCCAGTAAAAAAAAGTTACTAAATTCACGAAATAATAACATATAAAAAAAATTAAACATGGTTTCAATCAGCAAATAAAATCATGTAATTAATTAATAATTCTAAAAACTGCAAGTATGATGGAAAACAGTGGATAATATTAAATGTATACTTTGGCAGGAATCGCCAGTAATTGAATACATGACCAACATTGGTTCGATAAAGAAAGAAATGAAAATAATAAAAGTGAAAAGTGTGATGTAAGTTCATTATCTTGAGAGTAGTAAATTTAGATCCTCCATCGATTGAAAGACGACAATGTAGGATGTAGAAGAAAAATGCAAAGAGAAAAGTTAATTTTTCTAAAGGCAAATTGGTGCCGATCCACGTATATTTTATATAATAAAATCTGATGATGGCTAAATAGTCGAGTAACTGAGACCAATTTCACTTTTTATAACAATTCCCTAACCTGAAATCTAAAATTTCATGTAAAATAATAAATAATGTTGACATCATCCAAAACCAATTTAAATATATTAGGTAATTAACATGAGGCCACAAAAATAATTTTAGCTGTTACTTTGACATTTATTATTATAAAATTTTTAATGTTCAGAATTTATATAAGTAAGGATTAAGGAACATATTTGATGCCGAAATGAATTCATTCCTATTAAATTTCCCAAAATCGTAAGAAAAACTGAAAAAACAGAAATTAAAAGTTAGTCGAAATATATAATTTATTAGAAATACATTTTATTAAATATATTAAGTTTAATCCCTCAACTTTTAAGATCAAATATTCATGTTGTATATATTTGAATACTTTATTTAGAGATGTAAAAAAATATAAATATCAACGTCAACACACGAATAATTGTGAAATAGCCGTATGAACTTATTCGTTATTTATTCTAGCGTACTCTTGACCTACCACAATAAACGAAGCAATGACCTATCTTACTCTTAACCCGCCCAAATAAAATATACATTGAGGCAGGTCAAGAGTACGCTAGTTGAAGTGCAAGAATAGGCGGTAGGTTAACGCTAGGTTTATTGGTGTAGGTCAAGAGTACGCAGAGTTAATATAATTTATTGAGGCAGGGTAGAAATGCGTCACAGTATTTTAGTAGCTGTAGTTTTGCATATTCTTAATAATCAATCAAAAGAATACAATTAAGAACCGTGACATTTTATAATTTACTTTAAATTTAATATTGTATTCATTTGATTGTTAATTAAAGCTTATCTTTTATATTTAAGGATTTTTTCGTAGTAGAGATTTAATTACTTTATCACTTTTGTCAATTCCAAATATTCATTTTAAATTGTTTTCATTAAATTTTCAACAAATTTAATCGATTATCAAACTCTTTTTAATTTTTTTTATATTGAAATTGCTTACTTGAGAAGCCTTTAATTGTTTTAAAGCGTTAACTGCTTTATATTTTTATATTTTTCTTCAATATTCAAATACGACTATTGAGTACTAATTATCTTTTCTTGTTTAACATGACCTTTTTTACTCCTTTCGGCCCAAATAAAACATACGTTGAGGTAGGTCAAAAGTACGCTAGTTTAAGGGAGAGAATAAGCCCTAGATTAAAGCATAGTTTATTGATGTAAGTGAGGAATTTGCTAGTTTAAGCGAGAGAACAAGCAGTAGGTGTAAATCAAGAGTACGCTCACTAAATATAATGTATTGAGATAGGGCAATAATATGATACTGTCTTTTAGTGTCGGTAGTGTTTCTAGATTTTTAGTAACCGATACTGAATCTTTAAACTTAAATTTTCATGCATAAAATTTGGGTGTTTAATCGTTTTTATATTTTCCCGATTCCAAGAATTGCACTAATTTAACTGTAAAGGGTCTATTATGAAAGTAATGCGCATGATTGTATTGTGACGCGACTCTCCATCGCAGCGGGAAAAAATGGGTCAGAAAATGTTGTGAAGGGTCTGCTCTTCAAATGAGTAGTTTGTGTGTGGCTTGAAGAAAATACTAACGAAACATTCACGATGCTTCAAAATGCCTTCAAGGATTACTACATTTGAAGTTCAGATTCCGATAGATGGCACAAGGCGTTTAAGAAGGACCAGAAGGAGATCGCCTAATAATGGGCAGCCGGTGTATTACTGGCGGCCATGGAAAATCGGCACTACTGCTGTAAATGCGAATAACTCTGGTGCCCTCAAAACAAGAAGATATGCATTTAGCGGTTTCTTTATTATAATGATAATAAGAACCCTGATCTGGACGCATTTGCGTTACATGAGATAGTGACCGAGGATCTGCATTTGCATAATGTCTGCAGGAAGCTTCCACAGAAAATGTTGACGAAAAACCAGAAAGAACTTCGATTTAGGTCCTGTCAGGAAATGCTGGATTTGACTCAAAATCAACCGGATTTTCTAAACCTAGTCGTAATCGGAGACGAACCCTGCAGAGCAGCGAATAGCATACAAAATCATCCCCCTGACACAAGAAAGCACAAAAGCCAGTATCACATCAAAATGATGCTCATTGTCTATTCGACGCCCAAGGAATCGTCCATTTTGAGTTTGTACCACAAGAAAAAACTGTCATCTCAGCCTTTTACCTGCAGATGCTTAATAGATTGAAACAACACGTCGCGTGCTTGTGTCTTCATTGTTACAAATTTACTGGGCCGGAACAACAAACTGGTGGTCCTCCAGCCCCCTTACAGTCCCGACTTGGCTCCATGCGACTTTTCTTTTGTTTAGTAGCTTAAAGCAACTGAAGTGTGAGCTGAAGGGAAAGCATTGAGAGTCCATAGAAATTATCCAAAAACATGACACATTTCCGCCGAGGAGCTTCACGATGCCTTCTAGAAACGACAGACATGTTTCCGCAAGTGTATTAATGCTGAGGGGAGAGTGTATTGAAGAATTTTACGTGTTTGTACCTTATACGATCAATAAATATAACTTTCCTAAAAAATGCCCTTAGCTTTTATAATGGACCCTGTATATAACAAAATGAGCCGGACTTTCTTAACTCTGTGGTAGCCTAAGTCGAATCCTGCAGAGCAATGAATATCAGACAAAATCATCCCCTTTTGCCAAGAAAGTGCAAAGGAGCAGTCGCACATCAAAACGATGCTCATTTTCTTTTCGACGTTCAAGAAATCGTCCATTTTAGCATTCCCTTGACCTACCACAATGTATATAAGACGTTGTGGTAGGTCAAGGGAATGCTGAAAATGGACGATTTCGAGAGTAAACAGGGGATTGCTAGTTCAACGAGAGAATAGGCTATTGGTTAATGCATAGTTTATTGTCTATACGTCCAAGGAATCGTCCATTTTGAAATTGAACCGCAAGGAGAAACTGTCAATTCAGCCTTTTACCTGCAGGTGCTCAATAGATTGAAACAACACGTCACGCGTGCTTGTGTCTTCAACGTTACCAATTTCTTGGCCCGGAACAACAAACCGGTGAAACAAGAGAAACTCTGAACTCAGCCTTTTACTTGTAGGTGCTCAATAGATTGAAACAACGAGTCGTGCGTGTTTGTGCCTTCATCGCTACCAATACCCTGGCCAGAACAATAAACCGGTGATCCCCCCCCGTACAGTCGCAACTTGGCTCCATGCGACCTTTTTTTTGTTTATCCGATTGAAGAGAGATCTGAAAGGAAAGAGTTATGAGTCCGTTCAAAACATCCAAAAACATGTACAGGGGACTTAAGGGTGCCTTCTAAATATGATAGACAAGTTTTCGCAAGTGTCAGATATTTTGAAACAGTTAAAGCATTTGTGCCGGTAAGATCAATAAATATTGAAATATAATCTTCGCCCGTCCTTCTTTCGTCCTAAATTGTATGTATGTTTCTTTGTTCAATTTATTTATTTTTATATGTACTTTTAAGAAAGGAGTGTAAAGAATACAATAAATTGATAAAATAGATAATTATAATCTTTTAAGAATATGCGCATTACCTTTATAATGGACCCTTTATATAACAAAAGTTAAAAAGAGTACACGAAGAAGGAGTAAACAGAAACATACATAAATACAGAAAATTATTAATTTGTAATAGGTTCAATGTTTGCCATAACCATTGTTAAAAAGCATAGAGAATTATGAGATGTTACAAAAGAACCAGTGGGGTTTCCATGGATTAAATTTTTACTTTAGCAATGTAGAGAGAGAGAGCTGGAAAAAGTAAGTATACATTTTATGATATAATAATGAGAGAGGATATTTGTGAAATTTGGAAGCGTGTATTGAAATGACAAAATGGATATGAAGTGTGTATGATGAAACGTGAGTTGTAGCAAAATTAGGAATGGTTGTAGTGGGTATAATTAGAACATAGATGGGTGTGTGGAAAAGCTATTGTTAAGTCCTGTTATGTTTAATCTATCTACTAGTGAATTAAAAGAAGATTTTCAGAAAAGAGAAGAGCATGTAGGAATTAGGAAATGCAAAAATGTTATAATAACATAATATGGTGTCATTGCGATATGTTGAGAAGAACGTAAGGATAAGAAGGTAGACGAGATATAAGAACTAAGGAAGGGAAATATTTGTCAAAATCTAGAATCATAGGGCAAGGTACTTATAGAGAGTTTAGGTATTTAGGCATTTTGGATTTAGGTGAATACATGTAAAGTAGCTACAAAGAAAGATGATGAAGGCGTGGGGCATTGTGTAAAAACCTGAAATTTATGAGATTTATATGTAAGGGCCATGTGTTGTTTCTGAAGCATAGGCTGGGAGTAGAAACATGATATATGCCATATAATAAGTCTGTAGAATGAGGCAATGTAGGTTGGAGCAAGTTATAAGATTAATGTATGTAAATTGGAAAAGGAGAGAAAGATGTGAGGAAAACATTTTTTTAAAGTTTTTTTTTAAAGTTTATTACCTCTGAGTATAAAATTAAATTGTGGGTTCGTCAATACAAATATTTGATATTTTTAATTAAAAAAAGACGACTGCTAATCGTTGATAAAACTGAGTTAATATGATTTCGCCAGGTTAATTTTCCATCTATATGCAGGCCTAAAAATTTAAATTTAAATAGTTGTGTTAAATATTTTCAGAAGTTGTGATGAGATAATTAATTTATTCTTCGAGGAAAATTGAATAAAAACTGTTTTTTTCTTTATTTATATATAGCTTATTTTTAGTAGACCATGATTCCATTAAGTTTAGACATTCTGGTATATTGAGAAAACAAGAAATCATTACAAATCGCAGATGTGTCAGATACATAGGACTTTGCCAACGTAATGATTCCATTAAGTTTAGACATTCTTGAACTTTTGTGATGGCTTCGACTTCCGTTTTTGCCACAACAATAGCACTAACATCTTCCGCATATAAAACCGGAAAAGCAATATTGGCTATATTATCAGCGAGCTCATTGATGAAAATATTAAACAGGGTAGGGGATAGACATGAATCTGTTATCTAAATACGATTTCACAAAATGGTTGGGTTCATTTCTGACACCTATGTAATACATCTTTTCAAGTAAAAGCGATGATCGACCGTTTTGAAAGCTCTACTAAAATCGACGAATATGCCGATAATATTTTCTTTGCTAGCTAGTGACGAATGAATTACCTTCGTTGCAGATAAAATTGCCTTTTCGGTACATAGACCATGTCTGAAACCGTATTGGTATTGTGTTAATAAGTTTTTGTTTTCGAGAAACTTGCACAAGCGAATATTAAAACAATACTCGAAAATTTTTGAGAAATGAGTTTGCAGCGATACCGGACGATAATTGATGTCATCCGGGTTACCTTTGTTCTTAAAAATGAGTACCACTTTAGAGTGTTTTAAATTGTCCGGATAGATGCCCTCTTGAAAACATTGATTGATTGAGTCTGTTAAAATTTGAGAGATTTCTGAACTGACACTCGTTATGATAAACCCTGGGATGTCGTCAACTCCTGACTTAATAATTTTTTCAATTTCAAATTTGTCTGGCGGGTGCAAAAGAATGAGTCTTTTGATTTTATATTTGTTGTGATTTTACATGTATAATTGGAATTAATTAAAATTTTGCAATTGTTGAGCGAGTATAAGCTTGTGAAAAATTCGTTGAATTTTGTTGCAATGTCTTCTTTTTTAATAATAACTTTGTTATTAACAGTGATACGTGAGATGCCTTTTTTATTAACCTTATTTAAAATTCCGTTTATTATGTGCCAAGTTTCTTTATTTACATTATATGCCTGTTATTGTAATAATATTTCTTTGCATTAGTTACTAATTGGTCGTACACTTTTTTAAAATTATTATATTGCTGATTATAAAAATTACTACTAATTTCTCTTTTTAGTTCGGTCATATCTCTTAACGTAGGTTTAATATTTGGGGAGTGACCCATTGATTTTTCAATGTTTTGTTTTGTTTAGTTGGGTTAGTTGAATTTATGGAAAACAGTTGGTAAAAGCCTTGTTAAATATGTCAAAAAATTTATCAAATTTATTATTTATGTCGTTTATTGGTGATAGTTCCTGGGATCAAATGATTGTTTGTAATTGGTTTTTAAATTTGTGTATATTATTTTCATTATACAGGGTGGAAACTTTAACTGGAATAAAATTCATAACTTCAATCGCAATTTTTGCGAAAAATCCCGAAACACGTCAAATATTGGTTTTTCTTGCCCTTATTTCTATGTATATGCAGTTTGTTTATCTATTCCCCAAAGTGCCCACCCACCACCGACTTTTTTTTCAAATGGAAAGGTATGTCAAGTGATACCTCGTTTGAAAGATCTCTTCGCAAGGAATACAATCCGCTATTTAGTTCTTGAATATTTTCAAAGCACACGTTATAAAAATTAAAACTTATAACTTGAATATTATTTAATGCAACAAATGTTCAAAATGGCCACCGTTTCTTTCTTGGCAAAGTACAATTTGATGATAACATGCTTCTCCAATTTTTTTTTTACATTTCTGGCATTTCTGACTAACATATTTCTTAAGGTCGTCAATGTCGCAATGTATCTATACCGCGAGGCCAGTTGGAATTTAGATAGATATTTTCATCGCTTTCATTGATACCGACTTTAAATGAACTGAATATACATAACTTGTTCCACCGTGTCGTGAGCGGGTCGATTTTTATACCTTGTCTGATGATTTTGGCTCCTCCTGCTCCACTAGATGTAAGATCTTCAGTTTATTTGACCGTGAAGTCTTGCACAGGTCGCACAACCACAACGCACTGCAATATTTTGAATTCAGGAGTTTTATCTCATAATCCTTAATTCCCATCCATGAATTGTGAAAAACACTTAAACAGAATCCATCACACTTAATATAGTTCTTGGTATTCACATCTATACTTTTATAACACTTATTGCAGGATACAGGTTTGCCGATACTTTTTACACTGTCGGTTACACTAGACGGCATCTTGGATAATGGCAAAATAAAATAAAATAAAAAAATAAATAAATAAAACATTCATGGATATAGGACAATCTATGTGGAGAGAGGAACGCAAGAAAATTTATTAAATGTTTTGTGTAATAAGAAAACACATTTATATAAGAAACTGGTATATTGAGAAAACAAGAAATCATGACAAATCGCAGATGTGTCGGATACATAGGACTTTGCCAACGTATGTAGGTAGCGTTAAACTAAATAGGGAAGAACATATTACATTTGGGATGTCCTAAATATAGATCAAAAGAAGAAGAGAAAAAGTTTAACCATAGAAAAGTATTTGAAGAATATATTTATGTAAGTTGAAACGACAAGTAGAAATATTTGACTTAGTAGTGGAAGGAAATGCATAGATTTGAAAAAAATAAAAGAGTACCTGAATCATGAGAGTAAGTGAATAATGACCAGGGTCAAAACTTTAGCTTGATTAGATGAGATAAACGACACGAAGTTTACGAAAGTTGATTTTGATAGTAGACCATTAATAACAATAATTTTTTTCCTGAAGCCTAATTATAATTTGTTTATAAAATATTCTAAATTTAAAATAAAATAGTCATGTTGACCTAATATAGAGATTTGTTTTAAAATAAAGTTTATGATAAAATAAAAAAAATAAAAACTACTAGCACCCCAGAAAATGAGATGGCATATGCGATCACTAGAGAAAAGGCAAGGTTGCAGTAAATTTCAAAAAAAGAATGTTATTTTGTAATTAGCTTTTTGGAATATAATGTATATACGAGTATTAATGTATTAATAAACAAAAAACAAATAAGTTTTTATTAATGAAAAAAAATAATTTCTTTGAGCATTTCTCTACCGCAGTGAATCACATAACTGTTAGCTGTCATTACATGTCTGAAATTCTATTCAACACAATGGAACATATTTGTGGTGTCATCGTTTTGCAACCACGTCACAAAATTTCAGTAACGATTTGTTATTAAGAGTCTAATTTATAATAAGTGGTTGATTTTGAAATTTTTATGTAACTCACTAGAATTGTTTCGCCACATTGTGTAGTGAGTTAAATAGAAATCTGAAAATCAACCACTTATCATTAATTATAATTTTATATGTTTTTATGTATTTATGTATGTAAATATGTGCCTATATTTGTATTAATTTACCGATGCAGGATCAGTTGTGGTTCTTCGAGGTTTTAAAACGTGTCCAACCAATGCCAAACAGACTGTTTATTAGCTAGAGCTTTGAGCACCTGTGTATTTATTGAATATTTAATAGGAGTCGTATATACGTAAATTCCTTTGATTAATTATTAAGATTGTACTGCTATAAATCACCACTAATTATAGTTTATCACTTGTTACTATTTATTTCGCGAATGGATTCATATTCATATTAAAAAACTAAACATAATTATAATAATTGCAATAGATATTCTATAATTTAATAATATTCATCAAGCAAAAGATATATGCAACACTGGGGTGAGTTGTTCAATTTTTGCGCAATTAATTTATTTGATCAAATGGACTTCTTTATAAACTTTTTTTTAATTGTGTTATTTTGACCTTGACCCAAAATTGCTATTTCGCCAGTCGATATAACCAACAAACCGAAAGCTTAACAACTTAATCGGTGAAGCTTATTTCTAATATAAATATTCATGGCACATTCCTTTACGCTTAATTGAAATACCTTGTTTATTTAAACACTGTATAGATTGTACTAATTCATTATTGGTGTATCAGTATAATATGCAGATGAATTATATAAATTTAAATAGACTATGTATAAAGAAAAAACGTAGAAATATAAAACTGTGATAAATTAATTCATTACAGATAAAATAAGTATAGTAATTATTGATCAACTAAATAAAATAAAATCTGAAAACCAGATGTATATCTTTGATCAAAGCAAATTCATTTTAATGTATGTAATATACAATAGAACTTGAGATAATTTTATATTATTTTATAAAAGTGTATTTGGATTAATCAAACAAAGAGAGGTTAAAGATGATGTACTAGTTTTTTTTTTATAACTATGATTAAAGTATGTTTTATAATAATAAATGCGAACTGAAGCCCTTAAGCAAAATCAGACAAAATTCTGTAAGGTCTACCAAGGAGTGATAAAATACAGCAGAATGAAATGCAGGAGTGTATGCGAACTAGGAAAGATATTATCAGTAAGTTTAACGTTTTTTTGGGAAAGGATTCTTTTAGAAAAAAATCAGTAGATTTGGAGGGAACTTTATGTACTGTAAAATCAAGATATAGAGAGAAAGCAAACATTGTGAGCATGAGAATATGATTTAAATATATGAAAATTTTAAAAAACCGAACTGATTATCTCTTAATAACGGTGACAAGATATTTAATAATCAGGCGAAAACAATTAAAGGATAAGATTTCTGAATCAATCAGCAATGAAATATGTTCAATATAAAAGAAAATCTCATTATGAAGTACGTGTAAGAAGATGACATATCTATAAGCATCGCATTTAGATGAAATTTAAGAATGAAAAAGATACATTATGGAAGAAAGCATATAGCGATCATTGGATGAGACAAAGCTTGTAAACTATTGAATAATAGACACAAAATATATTTAAATTTAAATTTCTGGAAATATTAAAAATACTGTCAATAATGTTTTAGTAATGATTTGTTTTTCAATCTATTTTTACGTAGTAACAATTTTCATTAAACTAAAAAAATGTTTAAATGTAATCTAGTGCAAAGTCATATATACTTAGTGTTTAGATTTGTAATTAATATTAATAACTTTAAAAAAATTTAATTAAAAGCTGTGATTAAAATTTCCCAAAATATATTAAAATCCAGTTATATGGATTAGCGTTCTGATTCCGCAAAAAATTGTTAGTAATACATGTTAGCGTTATACTGTGTATGAGTAATAAAAATTCAATTTTTACAAGTGCCTGTTAAAATTGAATAACTGTAACATTGTGTCTTCAATCAATCTATATTTTTTGTTTAATCCATTTATCGTTTAATTACACCACCGATTGCCCTTCGCATCAGTTTACAGATTTGTATAATCCCTTTTTGTAGATAATTTCCCTCAACCCATATTTACATTTTCATGGGGCCATAAAAACTTTTTTTTCAATCGAAAAATACACGCGGTAAAAAAAAAACGGCGTGTGTAATGATCCAATTTCCCTTCGCTAAGCGCAAAACTCTGAAACGTGGAAATGCAACGTCCAGACTTGGGTAAATCTAGATAGTCTAAATAAATAAATAGAGGTCGGCTGTAAAATCAAGATAATTAATATTTATTCAGGACGGGGCTCTTGATTACGAGACCTCTTTCGATCTTGCGATAGAGTCGAGAGCCGATAAACCGAAAGAGGTTGACATGATTTAAAAATTTAATTTTATGAGTTTTATGTTAGTGGATAACAAGGTGCGCCTTTAATTACTTTATCAAAAATAATGATATAAATTACCATTTGTATCTGAAAAATAATATTCAGATAATTTTAGCTTATACGATTCACTTTTACAGATTTTATTACTTCCACTTTTTAGTTTATTAGCTTAATCATTAATTATATCTTCTTCAATGAATGCAAACTTTGGAGATAAAAAAAAATACCATAAAATGGCTCTAACAACGATTTTATTACTTATAATCTTTTTAATTACTTCTTTTGCGAATGCATAATTAGACTAATTAAAAGTCATCGTTAAACGTTACTTCGTTAAGGGCATCCATTAGCTTTTTATATTTCGTTCTCATTTTTTCAGGGAAATATATTATTACATTTTTTTAGCACGGAAAGCGAAACATGGGACTGAAATAAAAATGTTCGGTTTTAATTGCTTAAATGTACATTAGCGAACGCTTCGCAACGATATTTTTTCATCGTTAGCTAATTGGCATTTATATTTGAAATATCTTAAATTATTATATTGAAAATATTTAATATATCAATAAGCAATTCCATTTGAGTAATTTAAATAATAATTTTCAACTATTGTTATACTTATTTTCTCTTTTAAAATGCATTTTCATTAACATATTTTAATATTTTCAATATGATATTTATTTTATTTTTATTTTACCTGTTATATACATACTTTATTAGTGAATCTCTTAACAAATATAGAAAAAGTATTTGTTATTAATAATTATTTTGTGTCTTTAAGTCGCCTAATCCTAAAAAAATTCCATTAACTATTATGTTATTATTCATTGTGATTTATAAATAATGGGACTAGTGTTGTAATTGTTTATTTATATTACCCTAATATATATTTGAATCTATATACCAATTGTTGTTTTATCAATAGTTTACTAATTAAACTTGTGCACTTTCTCGAACAATACATCGGTACAAGCCTAATTAATTATGGGTGCAGTGGCAGCAGATGTTTTAAGTAGCAGAGAACTGCATGAGTTTACGGAAACAGTTGAATTCTGACAGGAGGGGTAAAGTAAAACATAAAATTGATTAATATAGCACTAATTAAATGTTCTGTATTAGTTAGAAATATTTGGAATGTTATATGTATACACAAGTCACATGTGCTTTGTATTTTTGGGAGATTTACGATTCGTGTTATTAAATATAAATATTAATTAAATAAAAAATTGATATAACATAAGAGACATATATTATGATTATAATTATTAACCTCTTTATCTAGTTAGTATTTATAAATAAATAAAATATAAAATTGCATTACTTACTTTTAATTTATTAATATAAAAGGTATAAAATTTAAATGTATTAAAGTTAAGTGATCAATATGAAAAAAAACTCAAAATTATTAAAACGGCCGGTGTTGACTTCTTCAAAGGATCAAACTTATAAATATACATTATCTACTACTTTAGAATGGTTTCAGTAAAATCTATTTGTATATTTAAGGTTTTAAAAAAAGAACATTTAGTCCACAAATGGACACATTTTTATGACTTATGCTGTCACTGTCATTATAAAATTTGGTATTCCTAATTGTGTGTTCTATATAAGATTTAACTTAGTTGTTATAATGGTGTTAAGTATTCATAATTTGTCTCTAAATAATTATATCAATAAGTTTGTGGATATTAACCTTATACAAGAGGAACATAAATTAAAAATCAATTTGGATAATATATGGATAGATATTAAGAAATGATAGAATAGATACAACTATTTCCAAGTAACTACCAAAGCGATATTATGGGTTATATACACAATCCGGCAAATTAGAGAAATTAATATTTGAAAGCAATAATCTCTTATTGTATTAAAAGTTATTCAGGGACATCAAATATAGCAGTAGCTTCTTATCCCAAATATTATATCTCAGATTAGTATAACACTAATACTTATCTTATAATGCAACAATTTTATAACTATGTTAAACTTCAGCAATATAATTTTAACAACATGGTAAAATATTATTAGTCAAATAATAAAAAATAATAATTTTTGCACTTGGTACTTCTTTCACAATGTATTTACTTATGTAAAGTGCTTTAGTTAATAATTCACCTTTTTGTTAAAACTATTACTAATGAAGGTTTAAATTAAATTACACTTGGTTTGTTTCACAATTTTTCTATATTTACTCAACTAGTTTCGCTTTTTACGGCATTATCAAGAGTTTCAGCAAGTGATAAATGAGAAAGTGATTCAAGAAATATTCTTGTTAAAACTTTTTACAGAGTGATGTTTGAGCAAAAAGTTTGTAGTTTAATATATTTTCATTAAAGGAATCCCGATCTACATTAAACTCTCTAACCATAATCTTAAATTTAATTATTAAAGGTTTTCAGATAATTTTTTAATAATAAACATTAATTTCATCAAAATATCTTCCTTATAGGTGTTTCTGTGATCCGAGAAATAAAGTTACTCACATATACTAGAGTGAAAATCATGATAATTCGTAAGAAAAAATATTATAAAAGTCTTCAAATGACCAAGATACATGACATCAAAGTTAAGAAATTTTAACACATTTTTCTATTTTTTTTTTTCAATACCGTTCCTGGTATAGGGCTGAAGTTTTGTACAGCCTAAGCCAATATCAAGTAAATTCCTTAGACAATTTCTCACTTCGATAAGCCCCTTGGGAACCATGCTATACAAGGTGTTTCAAAAATTTGTTTACTTAGGACTTTTTTGTTTGCTCGTAAATCTGCATTTATTCTTCGACAGTGGTCGTTTTTCGTTAAAAGCAAAAGTGTTGGTCTCTGATTTCAATTGTAACAAATCCTCGGAAAAATCTGAGTCGACAATGACAATTGAAAAACGTATTAAGCCATTAACTTTCCTATGTCGTATAAACAAAACGTTTAATTTTTCTTTAATTTTTCGAGATCAAAATAGAGAATTACACGTTTAATGAACAAACTCTCAAACCGCAAGGGGCCCAACCGAAAACCATTTTCAAGAATTGAAAGCCGTTTAAGGGAAAAGGGCTTTCAATTCAAACAAAGTCCGAACTCCAAACTGGAAGAAGAAATTCTAGATTACTTAGAATAACATACTACCGCTAGTACTTTGGATATCGCCACGCAGTTTGGATCTTCAAAAACAAATATCTGGAGTGTTCTTCGCCAGCAACAACTTCCCTTCCGTTGTTGCAAAATTCTGGAAGTTGGCCTTGCCAATTATCCAGTACGACCGGAATATTGCCAAATAACTCAGCAGAATATACAAATTGATGATAAGATTTTAGAAAAATTTACATAGTTAAGGGAATGAAAATCCAAATGATGCACCAATAACTAAGAAATTTACTTGATTCTAGTTTAACATTAAATAAAATACACTTTTTTATATCACACACTTTATTATTCTTGATGAATATAGTTTCTGTACTGTACGTTTGATAATGGCCTTGTAAGGTTGAAACTATAGTTACGAAATAAATTCCGTGTGTGATATTAACAAAGTAAGTTTTATTTATCATTTGATAAAGTTCCTGAATATAGTTTCGACACAATTTAACTGGTCATTATCAAACTAATACTTAAAATTACATTTATTGCACAATTTATACTATTTTAAACAAAAAGGTATATCAGATCAGTCTGGTCGTTAATGAGTGGGATGTCCGGATTACGTTTTACTTTAAAAATTTTCAGGGACTCTAATAAATCCAGCTTTAATACCTTTTTGACAAAATGGTTTAGGCAGTCCCAAATTTTAGCACCCTACCACGAACGGTATTGAAATTATTTAGAAAAATATGTTAAGATATCTTACTTCTGATGGCCCATATCTGTCATTTGAATACTTTTATAACACAATTTTTTACGAATCATCATCATTTTCAGTCAGGTATATGTGATAAATATTTTTCCCTGGGTCATAGAAACACCCTGTATTGTTTCTAGCATCCATTCCAATCCTCTTTCGTCTCTTTCAATGCCTCTTTATGGAGCATGTGTTTCTCTTTAATATCATTATATTCTCTTAACAAATGATCTACCGTTTCTTAATTCTCCCTGTAGTTCTTTATAAGTGAAACCGTTTCTGCTGTAATATATATGTCTGTTATCTCTTGGTTGTCCTAACCCTTCCTTTATCGTTTCTTTCTAACATTCCTCTAGGATTTTACATTTAGTTCCTTCTCTCAATCTTTCCTCGTTTCTAACCACGTTTTTCCCCCTCTACTCTTAGTTTGTCCCTTTTGCTTTCTTGAGCACAATGTATGCTGAAGTTTTTTGTCCAGTCCTAATACTCATCTTCAATACTTTGTATGTATAGCCTCTAGCAAGGTGAACATTATCAATAGTTGAAAGAATTTCTTAAACTCTGTTGACCAGGAAGCCATTGTATTCACTATTGTTTGTTTGAGTTTACGTGAAGTGTTTTGTAAATGAAAATAACCTCGTGAACGAAATGTACATCTCACATCTAAATAAACAAGTGAAGTAAGGAATAAACAATAGTGATTACAAAGGCTTCCTGGTCAACAGAGTTTAACAAATTATTTCAACTATTGATAATGTTCACCTTGTGATCAAAATGTACAACTAACATTTAAATAAACAAGTGAAGTAAAGAATAAACTGTGTGTTATTTTCATTTATCTGTCGAGGTATTAGCCAGAAAAGTAGTTGTTTTAATAAGTTATTTGTTTTGTGGCCTTAGGAAGAATAATTTTTGTAGATTTACGAAATGTTTTTATATTTTAAAATTATTAGGTGCCTTCTATTGTCTAAGCATTGCACTAGCTTCCTGTTTAGGTGGACAACCACCGACAAATTAAGGGAACTGTCAATAGCGACAATTATTGATCTAACCAAAGTCTACTCTCCCAAGATGTATGGACACAATTGCAAGAAAGCCAACCCGCGATTTCTAAACTTTATACCTCCCTCATAATCATGGCTTCCTTTAGTACTATCCCTCTTCTTTTCGAACAGCTCCTAATAGCTACTCTGCTCTGTTGTTCTCTTTTATGTGGTAGCAAATATGACAACAGTAGCTTCTTAATATACCACTAGTGTTCCCTACATATTAAGTGTATGGTAACAAATATAACACCAGTAGCTACTTAATCGACCACTAGTATTATCTGCATATCCATTATATTTTCTTCTTCTTTGCTTTTTTCTGGTACGCTCAAACATCGATTCTTCTAACATACATTTCAGCAGTTGCTACACAATTCATAATAGGTGCTTTAATATTTTCTCTTCCTGTTTCTTTGTTTCTTCTTTCCACACGCCTATACCACCAGATGTTTCTTAATACACATGTGATGATCTCAACATGTTTGATTGCCAGTGATAGCTCGATCTTGATACTTAATAAATTATTCACACTGGCTGATTTTAAATTTTTCTAACAAAACATCCGATCTAAAGTTAAGAAATTAGATTAGATGCATGTAGTTAATCTCTACTCGACGTCCTTATAAGCCGTATTTATTTTTCGTGTACCGGATTCGACGTTCGTCATTAAAATTTAACTACATTAGCAAAATCGACAATAATGTGATTTGTAATACTTTTGGTGTCCTAATTACAGTAAATATATAATTCAAAGACCTCTGCCAATCTAACATATCAATTGGGTGATATGAGGCTGATCTTCTGAGAGCTGTTTTCTTGTTAACATATGCGTATGAAAAAAAGTGAATCATATGTGTAAAATATTATAGAGATTACAACATCTTTGCCTTCCTCAAATCATGTGAGTAATAATAAGTCATCTGTTGCTGCTATTTTACTAGCTTAACCAAAACTTTCAAAAATTCATTAGGAGATATATTTATATTTACCATCTAAATCCTACTATGTTTAAGAACATGAATTAAATTGGTAAGGTTTAAAATTTTTAACTACCCATTTTAATTAAAAAAATATTATTTGAAATTAATCTCGTGAAATCCCTTCATTAAGAAATTTTAAAGATTAAATAAGACTAAATAGAAATCAACTTCTAAGCATTGTAAAAAGTGAAGTCAAATATACCATCAGAAGAACAAAATCAGGAAGGGGCTGTCAAACAAAGGATATTCCAGCAGAATTTATGAAACTAGTTGATGAAGAAAACATAGATACATAAACTAGTATATCTCTTTAAATTAATATATGAAATAATTTCCCGCAGAATGGTTAAAATCCATGTTTACACCGATACCTAAGAAGTCAAATAGCAAAAAATGGGACGAGTTCGGACTTGTCAGCATAATGAACGCAATTTTCACTTTGTAGAAATTTTTGCCACTTTGAAAATAAAGACTCATTATTATTATTACTTTAAAATATTTTTTAGGAAAAGCGAATAAAATATAGTACCAACACAATTTGGTTTTAGGAATGGTTTGGGTGCCAGAGATATTTTGACTCGACTAAAAGTTCTAGCCCAAAACTGCTTGTACCAAAAAAAGGACTTATACTTATGTTTCATAGACTTTATCAAAGCATTCAACACTATAAACCATATATAACGGGAATCGTAGTAGCTGAACGGGAAGTAACGCTTATAGGGAATCTATATTGGAAACAAACAAATCAATTTGATGAATTTAAAATATATAAAGATATTAGGCAGCCATGCATACTTTTTCCGCTATTATTTAATTTATATTCAGAGTACATCTTTCGCAGACCGCTGAATTGAAGTCAATGAAGTATTAGTAAATACCATTCGCGTCGCCAACGATACAATATTAATAGCGACCAGTGAAGAGGACCTTCTACCAAATAAAGTGAGCAGTGAAGCTACATCAGTAATTGTCATAACAAAAAAACCAACTTCCTCCAGCAAACGTAACATTGGAACATGCTAGAATCCAGCAAGTCACACAGTCCTAATATTTAGGTTGTTGGTTTAACAAGACCATGGATTCTGACAAAAACTAAAAAAGAGAATCGATTTTGCGAGAGAGGACAATATGAAAATAAGAAGTCTGTTAATCAATAAAGACTTACTATTTTGTATGAGATATCGAATGGCCAAATGCTTCATATGATGCTAAAAACATCCACAATGGCAAGATAGAGCCTTTGAAAGCACAGATAGGAAATCATACGCTGAAATAGTCGCCTCCCTAGAAGAGGCACATACAGAAGAAGAAATCAGAAGGACAAAGAAGTGTGCATTGTTCTCATCAACACCCATTTCCCAGGATGTACGAACACCTCCGATGAAGGTTGGTCAGAACCCACACCCTCAAACCCCTCCAAGGAGGATTGGGAGGTGGCAGATCACCTCACGGAAGAGACACGTATAACCTGGGCAATCAAAAGCTTCTCACCATTTAAAGCGCCAGGCTTGGACGGTATATTCCCGGCCCTCCTCCAATGGGGGCTGGACATATTATCAGCCCACCTAGCCAAAATCTTCAGGGCATGTATTGCGTTCAGATACATCCCTCTAGCTTGGAGAGAAGTAAAAGTTATCTTCATACCGAAACCTGGTCGTATAGATTATACACTAGCCAAATCACACCGCCCAATTAGTCTAACGTCATTTCTCCTGAAAACGTTAGAGAAATTGTGCGAAAGATTAATTCGCGAGACGGCTTTGATTACGAATCCGATCCACGCTAACCAACAAGCATACACTCAGGGGAAATCAACGGAGTCGGCTCTGCACACTGTTGTAGACCGAATCGAAAGAACGCTGAACAACAAAATGTCCACCTTGGGCGTGTTCATTAACATAGAAGGTGCTTTCGATAAAACGACCTTCAGAAAAATGGAAACTGCTCTCTCCACGCATGGTGTGAACCCCACAGTTAGTGGATGGATCAAAAGCATGCTGGAGAATAGGGCAGTCACAGTAAATGTAGGAAATACCACTGTCAGAAAGATCGTTGCAAAAGGCTGCCCACAGGGTGGAGTACTCTCACCACTCCTGTGGAACATAGTTGTTGACAGCCTACTGCGGCGACTTAACGATAATGGCTTCCAAACCATAGGATATGCAGATGACATAACCATCCTGCTAACAGGTAGATTTGAGACGGTGCTATGCAGCTTGATGCAGGAAGCCCTCAAAATAATCGAATACTGGTGTAACGACCAGTCTCTGACTATAAACCCGTCAAAGACTGAAATGGTCCTGTTCACAAAAAAAAAGGAAACTAGGTAAGCTAAAGCTTCCTATGCTCCTCAACACCCAGTTGACATTGTCGTCAGAGGTCAAATACCTGGGAGTGATCCTCGACGGCAAGCTGACGTGGGAACCACATCTCAAAATCAAATGTAAAAAAGCATGTGTCTCCCTCTGGAAATGCCGGAGGGCTGTGGGGCAGACATGGGGGCTATCTCCCAAGATAGCACTTTGGCTGTACACAGCGGTAGTAAGACCAATGCTAATCTATGAAGCACTGGTTTGGTGGCCCAGAGCCAGACAGAAAACCTCAGCAAAGCAGCTTACTCAGTTGCAAAGGATAGCATGCCTCAGCACGACCGGAGCAATGCGAACAACACCCACTGCAGCAATGGAAGCAATTCTCTGCCTTCCACCTCTCGACTTATACGTAGAGGAGATGGCCACGGCGGCAGCACTGCGCCTAAACTCAGTTGGACTTTGGTACAAAAGAGGCAGGGCTGGCAGACACGGTCACCTTTTAGAGGAGGCTGTCAAAAAGACACCCCTCCTTGGAAGGAAGACAGACAATTAGCCACCCTGCTACGTCTTCAATAGACCCTATAATGTATCGATAAAAAGAGGAACCGGGAGTGTAGAGGGTGGGGAAACCCTCCGAATTTACACCGATGGTTCTAAAACCAAAAGAGGATCCGGGGCGGGAATTTACTCGCAACAAATGGACCTCTCATTAGCTATACCCCTAGAGAAGCACACAACTACTCTGCAAGCAGAGATCGTTGGCATCATCCAAGGGGCGAAAAAAATCCTACACCGAGACATCCGTGATAGGAACATCCAAATCCTTACAGACAGTAGGGTAGCAATACTAGCAGTGAGTAGTCACAAGATCACCTCAACACTAGTAAAAGAATGTCACAACACCCTTAAACAAGCAGCACAATCAAACAGTATTGAGCTGCGCTGGGTCAAGGGACACAATAATGAAGAAGGCAACAGCAAGGCAGACGAGTTGGCGCGAGCTGGATCGGTTCTCAGTGATACCACGGACGGGCCTCCGATCGCGCCAACACCAAAATGCCTCACTGATATCCTCAAACAAAATACTCTCAAAATGCTAAAACAACGTTGGGACAACACCTCAGGCTGCAGACAGGCCAAGGAAGCAATATGCTCACCCAATCTGAAAACAGCTGAATATTATTTGCGACTATCCCGGAGGAATCTGCGTCTTAACACAGGTATCCTTACAGGTCACTGTCAGCTAAGGAAACACTTGTTTACTATGGGACTGGTGGAAACCCCCATATGTAGAGCATGTGAAGAAGAGGACGAAACAGTGGAACATGTGTTAACCACCTGCCCGGCTCTCGGCCACCTTAGAGAGTCCATGCTAGGGGAGCTCTGGCCGAACATGGCCAACATAAGGGATAACCCTCCAAGCGTTGTGCTGTCCTTTGCTCGCCACCTTGGGTGGCTAAATGAGTGATAGAACAACGTAGGGCTGTCCCAGTCAGGGGGCACAATGGGCCTAAGTGCTCTGGTCAATGATTTGATCACCCTTGGCAAACTCAATCCAGATCCAGATATTATTCAAAATCAAACAGTGACAATATAATGAAGAAATTTCACCATATAGATGCTTGCAAATGCATAGTTTTAAGTTAATATCTATTGTATTTTGTGGTCTTATTTCCACTTTATTTGTTTTTGCTTTAAATTTGTTCAGTATAAGCAAATTGAAAATTTCGTCATAAATTGAAAATGTCTTCTAACTTTAATTGTTGTCAATATATTCTTGAAATTTCCTTTTACGTATATTTTATTATTTAAATATTTCATATATAACCATTTGATAATTTTTATAAAATAATTATGTAAATTTCAATGTCTTTTTTGTCTTTATAATTTTACCATATTTATATCTTGGTCAGATTGTGTTTGTAAATAACCTGTTCTATATTATTAAGATTTTATTGTAAATATCACATTTTATAATGGCACTTTTCCTGAATAGTTTTAATATTCTTTTAGTTTTCTTTAATCATTATATTCTAATCTCTTATGACATTTGTGTTTATAACTAAAAAAAATGCTTATAAAATGCTTAGCATGTATTATAGTAAATTTGTATTTTGACTGTTTAGTTAACAAATATAAAAGATTTATTATGTATATGATATATTTGTGTTATCAAACAAAATCTATGGTAATATTTTATATTTACACTCTTTATTCACCCTTGTAATTAGCTTCTTACAATTAAAAATATAGCGATTTGTCACGTTTTATGCGGTGATAAGAATATGGGTTTAAATTAAGCAATCAACATAATTTGCAAGGTGATACACTAGTTGGGGGGTTTAATGACTGTATATTTCTAACCTTTTCCTTACCGTCTCATTTATTCAATGTAATTATTCTGAAAGGTGAGCAAAGATGGTAATGTCACCCTTAGCTAATATCGAATAACACTTCTTAAAACAAAGATCGCCTGTCCTCTTAAAGACATACTAATTGACGACACGCCTTCGCACGTTTTAAAGCCGTTTTTTTTTAAATTTATTTTATTGAAAAAGTAGATGACAAAAATATTCATCCAGTGTTGATTTAATAGTTGCACTAATTGTGACACCAAAATTAGATATTTAATATAATATATAATTTATTATCTTCATGGTATTAACCAGAGAATTACTATATAATATATTATATGAGTGCGAAAATTATAAGTTATATACCAAAAGTAATATAATTCTAGCAAGAAATCCTTGAACGCAATAAATTAGAACGAGCGTCCCTTATTTATAAATCATTGTTTGCGTAGGTTCCGGGATTTGCAACACCCTGGTGAAAAATAAAAAGTTTTAACAGTCCTCGCGGGGGAGGCAATGAGTAAAAATGGTAAACATGTTCCTGGCGAAAAACATAATCGCCAAGAATCTCAAAGTGACAAAACTTTTCCAAAGTAATATCATGCGGTAAACAAACTAAGAAATTTATATTTATTTTGATGTGACTTGCTTCATTAAACTAGGCATCAAATTTATGTCTCATTTAATCATAATCGAATTTCTAATGAAGTTTATAAATACCTATTTACTTTAATAATTTTTCTATTAGATTAAATTAAATTTTAAAATAATGTGTGTTAAAATATCAGAAACAAACTATTAATTTGTGCATAATAAAACTTCTGATCTCTGAACGTTTCCCCTTGCTTAATGATTATATCGTTAGTTGCAAATTATTCGAGCTTCAATTAGTGCGAACAATCCAAGAGAGAGTTTAATTAACTACCAGTGATATCTTTACTAGGGCTATTGGATCACGATGGCCTCTTAATGTTGGGTATCATATTATCAATGGTCTATTCAGTTAACCGATACCTGAAACCAATCATTCAGACGTTAATACTCACGCTAACGTATTGGTTTAGAAAACCCTTTAACATTACCGACTGCTAATAATTTATTTGCGATGTCTTGTAATTAGGTTTTTTAAATAAATTCATTACTAATTGTTTTTATATATTTTTGTTTCCTCGTCGAGTTTGTAATTACGTGTTTCATTAGTACGATAAATTAAATATAATACAAGACAATTACTAACGAATATAGATTGGTATTAAATAGGTAAAAACTTAGAATCCTACCACATAATAATATTGTTTGCAATTGATATTATTAAATGTAAACTACCACACAAATTTAATCTTACGGATAAAAATTGGTAGCTTCTTCTAATTAAATGATTAATCAGACACTGATTAAATATTTGTTTAATAAGGTTTATGTTTTCTTTAAATATTATATTTTTAATTTTTACTCTAATTGTATTTTATTACTAAATAATTAATATTTTCTTTAATTAATTTTAAGAACAACATATAACGCAAACTTTTAGATAGTATATTTTTGATTAAGAATAAACAATGATTGAAGTAAGAAAAAGACAGATTTTTATTACAGACAATTTAATTATCAAATCGTAACATTCCGAACTTATAAAGTAGTTTGCGAAAAATCTTGCTCTCTTAACGTTTTGATTACCGCTGTACATCAAAATATGTTCTGCACGGAAAGATTCGTTTCAGGTCGAACCCTTTATTGAATTCAGTAGCGAAAAATAGAATGGCTCGCGTTACCTACGCTCCACACTAAACTGACACTGGATTTAATATAGAAGTCGAAGAGCTTCTGCTTGTCAATTATACTCAGTCTTATACCCGGACTATTTCTGGCTTTCTATTTTCAACTCTAATCTTTGGGGATAAATAAAATACACCCGTACTGAGATTGGTCGATAGTATATAAAGTTTTAAATAAGCAGTTATTTGTTCGGAAAAAAATAAAGCCTCGGTATGCTTACATATTTAAAAACAATATTCAATCCAAAACAACAATAATTAATATATTGTGTAAATGAAAATTAAAAGCTAGGCTTTACTACTGTTTCTTACTATCTATGGGTAATATATTAGAATCTTTGGTGTTTGTAATTGAGAAATTTATTTGAGAAAATAAATAAAGTCGCCATTATTTTTGATACATACATTCTGGATTAAAATCAAATGCGTTTCGGTTAGAACGGTAAACGTGTAGGGTACTATAAATTATCACTGAATACAATGACGGAAACAGGTTCAATTCCGGTGTGACATTATTTCAAAATTTAATTTTCCAACTGGAAGCAAAACCGTATTAATTAATACTAGAAATATTCGGCATATAAATTTATAATATAATGGATGTTCGGTGGCCGCAGTGCCCGCATGTTATAAACAGGATAAAATATGCAATATCGCCACAGCGCAAAATGCACTGCTCTTCTGCTGATGATATTGTGCACTATGTGCACAAAGCTGATTACCACGGTTCATTTCATATCTACCATTTACGATTAGCAGGTGGCGCACCGAAAACCATGGACTGCGTTATGTGTTACGACCACTCAATGGGGCGATATCGGCTTTACATTTTTATTACAATCGATTCGATTGGGAAAATCATGTCCCGAATTGGACATAATGCCGCGGCTTAATGTTATCTAATAATAGGGCTAAAACTGTTGGACGGATTCAATCAAAATCCATTATTGTTATTGTGGTCGTATGGGATGGAATAATTTAAATTCTAACGTTGATTATGAAGCAGTATTGTTTCATAGTAATAACTTTGATGTACATATTATTAATGTGGTTTCGAATTGTGCTGTGGTTAGATTTAATAAATTTTTAACAATTAATTTCTGTGTTTCTTATAATCTTCATATACTCATCAATTTTGATTTTAGTATTTACTGACATAATATCAATAGATCAACACAGTTGAGTTTATTTATTAATTGGTAACATTCAAGAAACAATTGATGAAAATAATGGTTGCTGTGTGGTAATAATAATCCATACTTAAACTGAATTGAAAATTTCTCTATGTTTTAACCATAAATAATTATTATAAGAAGGTGAATCAGATAAGAAATTAACATATAAAAAGATACTGATCGGTATAGTCATTACAAATAGCCACTAGCAATGGCAAAAATATTGCCTCAAAGGTAATAATCAGCTTCTGATCATCATCGGCTATAGGAATTAATGGTTTTAGTTATTTTGTATATTTTTTATAGGACTTAAAAAGTCAATAAACTAAACTACAATAAACTAATTACCTTGGATATGAGAAACATATGAAATACTGCTACGTGAAATATAAATTTGTAGGTAGTTATCAAATCCCCCCAAAAAATTCTCTGTAGTTACCTAAAGGTTCAAACTTAATACTTGCAGAAAATATTCATAATTATATTAAATACAATAATTTACAAGGTTTGATCATTTGAATGATACTGTAGAACATCTAGTACAATGCATCTTCTAAATTTAGTTTCAAAATCCGTTGAAATAAAAGATAATGCGGTCAACATGATCATATTGGTAACCGAAAGAAACTAGAAGAGAGGATAAAGCCAGTCAATAACAGATGATACTATTGACTAGATAAATAAAAGAATAAAACACCTTCGAAGACAAAAGCTGTCATTCTATGCAGAAACATAAAGCTGGATCAAAGGTCAAAGTCAAAATACTGTATGTTACTAACTAATTGGTAAATACTTTAGCTGAATTATAGCTTGATAGAGTATTTTAAAGAAAGTTTAAAGTGATGCAGATAAAACTTTTACTATATTATACTCTTAGTCCTAATGACAAATGTATGAGCTCCTAAATTCATAAATTATACAGCTCCTGCATAACAACTACAGCTGTGCACCAATAATGTTTTTTCTTGTCCTCATTTCAATGTATATGCTGTTTGTTTATCTGTTCTCGGAATAGCCCAGTCACATCTGACCTTTTTTCTCAAATGGAAAGGTATGTCGAGTGACAACTCTTTTGAAAGGAATACAACACACTATTTATTTGTTGAAAACGTGATAAAATAATACAAATTTTATAGATTTAATACTATTTAATGCAACAAATTTTCAAATTGGGCACCGTTTCTTTCTTGGCAAAGTGAAAATAACATGCAACTATAATGTTTCTTAACGTTTCTGGTGTGACTTGCCGAATTGCATGCCAAATGCGTTGCTGTAGGTCCTCATTGTTATCGGGTTTTGTTGCATAGATCTTACTTTTGAGATAACACCACAAAAAAAATTCAAGGGAACTAAGATCCGGAGATCTCGCCGGCCATTCAATGTGACCTCTTCGTCCAATCCAATTTATTAGGAAAAACTTTGTCTAAATATCTACGAACGTTGATAGCATAATGGAGCGGACCTCCGCCATGTTAATACCATGTTATTTCATCAAGTAAATCCGGATCTAACGGATTGTCAAATTAAGTGGCTAATATATGTTGCACAATCAAGATTACCATCAAACAATGGTCATACAATCTGATCACTTGTTATTGCAGCCCATACATTTACTTTTTGTGTGAACTGAGTACGAATGTTTCGCATGAGAGTTACAGTCAGCCCAATAATGACAATTTTAACGATTAACGTCACTATGTTACTTTTACCTTACATAGTGGCGTTTCGTCGCAAAAAATAATTGACGCCAATGAAATCTGATTATTGTTGACCAGGTTCTAGCAAAATTCGATTCGGTGGGTCATTCTTGGGTGATCTAAGAAATTTCAGAACCGTAATGTGACTAATCTCGTTGTCACGGAAGAGTTGCCTGGCCGGAGCCACCAAATTTTGTTGAAGAGTTAATAATACGTTAAGTCTGGTATCTATTTATATATTTATTTACTGATCTTTGGCGCACATTTTTGTACTGTGTCTCAATTTTGCTTATGGTACCTTGGCTAATAAGTGGTATATCCGTATGCTATTCTCAAAATAATTGAGCAACCTCAAGCTGACTGTTACTCTAACCGATCATCATCAGAATTCGATACGGGGATTTGCGGTTAAATACAGCATTGTAAGAACTAATGTAACAACTTGACGAGGGTATATGTCTTCTTTGGTGACTATTATTATCACTAGTAACTAAGCAACTTGGTTCCAAAGCATCAAAAAACATGTCAAAATCATACAACTTAACGCCGAAACGCTTTGAAAATATTTAAGCAATAAATAGTGTGTTGTATTTCTTGCAAAGAGTTCTTTCAAACGAGGTGTGACTTGACATACCTTTCCGTTTTGAAAAAAAGGTCTGAGGTAGCTGGGCACCTTCCGGATACATATAAACAAACAGCATATGCATAGAAATGAGGGCAAGAAAAAACAGTATTGTATAGAAGAATGACGATCCGCATCTTTATCGTCTCTCAAATAATTAAGAAGGTGTGAAAGGGGCATGGCAACAATTGTAAATGATCGTATTAAAAATTTATAGAAAAAGAACATGTGTTGCTATCGCACACTTGATCAAGTTTCGGCGACTTCTTATACGTCATCTTCCAGGGGTTAGTTAAAAAATTAACTCTTGATACGGTCATCGAATGTAGTAAATATGTGGTTTCTTGAGCGTAGAAAGGCAATGCTAATAATCTTCTTAATTAGTTCCGTTCGATTTGAGTCGTCATTTTGGAGAATTAGAGGTAGTGAGTTTGTAGCACTGATAATTTGTGGATCAGTGTAATTAGACGGCATACAGGTCTTTTCCTTTTATTAAAATTAAGTCGATTTTTGATTTTTTTCTATCTCAATGGCTTCCTTGATAATCCTTTCTCTGCAATAGCTAATAAGGGCAATTATCTTTGTGTTGTCGAAATCGATTCTATGATCTGTGGCTGCCATATGTCTATGTCTGCATGTGCTGATTTATCGGCCAAACAATGTACATTTAGTTGTGATCTGCACATAATCTTTTTTATATTTATTTCGAGTTTATAAACTGCCCTGATATTGCATTGTCTAACTAGATTATCTAATTTACCTATTGTACCTTTTATGTACGGTAATATTGCGTGTGATTGGTATAGCTTTTCTTCCTATTGTCGGCTGTTCGGTTATTTTGTCGTGTGAGTTAATTCGCTTCTTTAAAGTTGTTTCATTTGCAAGCGGGCCATAAGGTTTTAATTTTTTGTTTATGTTGTTCTTGTTAGTGAGGCTATAGAGCGAATTTGCGTTGGATGGTGATCGAATTCTGCATTCAGGTATCAATTTGTGTTTGTTTTCTTTCTATAGATTCTGTGTCCAACTAATCTAATACCAACTAATTAATCTTAGTCATACCAGCATAGAAAGGCAATGCCACAATAACAATAAACAGCACTAATTACAATGAAGAAATAACGAAGACATTAGAGGATCCGGCCTACAAAGAAACCATCTCTGTTCCCACCACCTATTTAGAGAAACCCACCAAAACAAAAATTTGGAAATCTAATCTAATCTAAGTCACGTTAAAAATGCCACAATGCTAAGGGAAAAATTATACGGCTTACTTAAAATCTATAAAGATGAAAACATATAAGACAGATGGATAGGGCAATTGGATGATCAAACCATTAAATAGCAAAATATATACTTATTAATTTATATACCTTCTATCTTAAGTAATACACAAAAGAATGCATTATTTCAAAACCATACATAAAATTTAATTTAAACATGATGTTAAAGCAGCAAGGGTCCTCCTCGACATCTGGAATCTTTGATTTATATTTACTGTCATGACCTTTTTCGGAGAGAAGTATTCACACAATCCGTCAGCTGATACAATGTAACTACAAAAGTACAGCTTATCAACGACATATTTTACAGGCCAAAATTACAATCTAATCGGCTCATCATTATCTTTAATTTGTTGAGTTTGCTTTTGATAATGGTTACTTTGTGACCGAAATGTACATCTAGCGATTAATAAACCAAGTGAAAAAAGTGCCAAACTACTGTTTTATTTAATTATCTCTAATAATAACCAAACTTTCTATGGAAAATTTCGGAATGAAAGCCTAACGGTTTCCACATACCTTCGTGAAATAGTCTCATGGGAGAGAAATAGTAGACGATTTTCTGAACTACTTCAAATTTATACACCCTAAGATCTAATTCACATTGGAAATGGATAAGGAGGAAAATGTACCTTTTCTGGACATAAAAAGAAGCAGAAAGGATAGCGGCCAGCTAGTGCACACAATCTACAGAAAATAGATACACACAAATCGCGGTAACTGAATGAACAATCACATCATCACCCAGCACAAATTCATTTCGTAGTTAAAATATTGTACAACATAAACAATGAAATGAAAACTCTCTGATCTGCTCTCATCCAAAATAATTCAAAAAAATAATTCGCATTAAACACCCAAACAGGAGACAAAAGGAAGAAAAACACTATAAATCACTCGCAACATTACAGTATAGAAACGAAATAACAGATAAAATAAGCAAAACCCAGAGCAACCTATTAGACATTTAACATGGCGGTCCAGCTAGGCCGTTCATTCTCTGAAAGTGACTTAAATACAAAAATTGTGGATTCAAACTAAGTTTGTGCTATGTGTAATGTAAGTGTTGGCCAAGAACAATTTAAGTGTTACATATGCGACATGATTTACCACCGTCTCTGTGCCCAATCCGTGGAAAAGTTCGGTGTTTCTGCGTGTACCCGCGGCAAGTAGAAAGGAATATAAGAATGCTTGCTACAAGTAATGATTTTCTTGAAGAGTGAAATTATTGAGTTAAGGGATCTAGTAAGTGATCAGAGAAAATGTCATGAAATACATGCGAAACTAAAAACAGCAACGTGTATCCACCACAAAAATCAAAAAATTAAGTTCTAAACAAAAACAATAAACAAACACAGCATGACATACAATATGTTAATGAACTCGATGCAGTTAAAACCCTAAATACACAAAAGTGGACCGAAGTGAAAAAACGCAAACACACAAAATGATTCTAATTTACTCGAACAAAATAAACAGCCGGTCTATAAGTCGCTAATGTATTATTCCGTAAATTGATTTTTGTCTCTCGTTCACGTATAGATGTAAGACAGCAAGACGATGCGAACGATTCGTTGTTTAAAATTGGAATACCGGCAGAGGTTTCGGAAGTCATCATTACCAAAAATTTCCGGCCAGATAAAGCATTTATCAATAAATTCTTCTTTTAAAAGCAAACAATCCGTCAAAATTTTCACTCCAGCCGACAAACAAATTTAAAGATATAAAGGAAACCATGAAAAGAACTTTAAAGATTTTGCATCCAAATATTTAAAGTATTAGCAGTAAAATCAATAATATCGAAGCACTTATGGAGGATATTAATCGAATCAAATGGTTGACACTATCGAATGCCTTACTGAAGTCCATGTAAATAGAGTAAACTTCAGTACTTTCTTCTAGGGCTTTAGAAATAAAATCTGCATATATGAATAAATTTGTTTGAGTAGACCTAGTTGCATAAAAGCCGTGTTGATATTCTGAGAATATTACGAAAACTGGAAAACAATTGGTTGTATAGTAGCTTTTCAAATAATTTGAATAATTGTGAAAGTATAGATTTAGGCCTGTAGTTTTCTACATTATGTTTAGATCCGGATTTATGTATGGGCACAACATAAGATTCTTTCCAAGAATCGGGAAATACACCTGTGTTAAGCGACAACGAGAAAATGTAGTGCAATGGATATGTGAGGCTATCACAGCACCCTTGTAAAAATATTGTAGGAATCTTATCAGAACCAGCGCTACTCTTGGATTTCATTGACAGTAAGGTACTTCAATTACTCTCTGGTGTAATACATAAAGTATTTAAATTCTCTTTATTTGGTTTTAAATGAGAATTCATGATGGTGGCAGGCCTATATACCGTTGAAAAATATGTAGCAAATAGGTTGGAAAAATCAGTAGTTGTTGAAGCATTTATTGCACCATAATTCATAGATACAGGAATACTGTGAGATTTATTTTTGCTATGTACATAAGACCAAAACGATTTTATATTATGAGGAATAGACATCTCGACATTATTTATGTATTTTCTGTAAGAAGCCAATATTTCACTCTTACACTTCGTCCTAAGATCTGAAAACGTGATGTAATCCAATATGTGGTGTGTTCTTTTCCATTTCCTATGTGCAACTTTTTTAGATTTAATAAGTTGAATTGCGTGTTTGGAAAACCATAGTGGAAAGGAACTGATTTTCGAACGTTTTTTGGTACATATAAGTCATTGGCAAAATAAATGACATCATAAAAAATAGAGAGAGTATTATTAACATTACTACAATGATATAAGACCGACCAATCTATGATATTAAGAAATCCATTGATTCTATTATAATCGGCATTTTGAACTATTTTTTGACTATTTACGATACTAAAATTACAAGTATCAAATTTAACACTAAAAGAAGGATGGTATTTATCACAAGGAATGCTAGATTCACAGTTTTCGACCAGTAGCGTATTTAGATTACCATAGCAAAGGTCAATCATTATACCAGAGCCATTCGTTATTGCGTTAAATTGATTTAGGCCTAAAGCCCCAATTCCATCGGAAAATAAAATTTCAGAAGCCGAAGTTAAGTTGGTTGGTACAAGTCCGGCACTCTCCTCCTCCAACACTTATGTAATATGAGGTAAATTGAAATCACCTACTAGAATAAAGTCGCTAGTTGGATAGTTAGACATCAAATCCTCAATGGCAGACACGTGATTTTCGTAGACCTCGATGCATGAACCAGGTGGAATATAACAGCAGCAAATAATTAGAGTTTTATTGCTAAAACTGTGTTTTACCATTACTATCTCTAGTGTGTTGTTAGTTGAGATGAGACATGATGGAATCTTGTTACTAACACTAATTAGTACTCCTCCACCGATGGATTTTGAACTGTTTACTTTGGAGCGGTCCGTCCGGTAAAAAATATAACGGTTGTCGATGATTTCACTATCTGCAATTGAGGTATGAAGCCACGTTTCTGATAAGACAAATACTTCAAACTCCTCGGTTAAGCATGAACAATAAAAACTATTTAATTTGGTTCTTAGCCCACTTACGTTTTGATAGTAAAAGGTGATACTATTATTATGACCAGTCTTTTCAACTATAGAGGAGGCTTGTGAGATATCTAGTTTTTTTGTTTAGGCACTATCTGAGGGTGACCGCGAATATATTTGATAGTTAGATTCTCTTCTGCATGTGAAATTCTCTCAGCAAGTTGAGACTGTAGAGCCTTAATGTACAATCTTTGAGCATTTTTTAAATCTCCCTTAAATTTAACATGTCCAGTCTCCATGACATTTGTAACTCTAAGAAAATCGATAGCGGAGTTCCGGTCAATAAAGATTATTTTGACTGGTCTCGGTTTATTATTATTGTGTTTACCCAATCTAAACCATTTTACAGGTTCGAACGGGATGGATGAATCGATAATGTTTTTATTCCTTGTATATCCGCTGCTGTACGTTGTTCCGATGTAACCTTGTTCTCAGGCAAATTGAAAACGATAACATTGTTAGCTCGTCGGTGTCTTTCTTCTAGCTCAAGTACTGCATCTTCTATATTTTGCTTGGGATCAAGATTTATATTGTTTTGAGCATGATTCCCAGCACTATTCTTTTGTAAGTTAATTACTGCCTTAATGTCCTGTATTTCGGATTTTAATTCACTCAACGTTTCTTGAAGCTATAATCTAAACAATACGACCAATTCAGATTTTAAAACTGCTTTAATGATTTCAGTAATTGAGGATCCCTGCTTTGAGTTAGTATTGAAGTCACTGATCGGTGGAGCACACGTCTCGCACATAAATGTGTCCCCATTTGCTAGTTTAGCCTCCGCGAGATAATACCCAATATTATCTATTTTCATGTTTATATAATACCAGATATGATCAACAGTTCACGTCGCCTAACCATAGGCTACTTAGATATGAAAAGGGTGTTTACAATTCTTGTTTGAAAAGAGTTACCAACCTTATCAAATTAATAAATCAAATTAGAAACGCTAGAAAGAGAAAACTGTCTAATTTTCTTTGTGATTTTGAGCCTTATTATTAATTAGATGATTTCTGTAATTGTACCTAGGTTTAGAATACGAGTGATTTGTAATTTTTTCTTTTGTTTTTATGTATCTTTATTGACTATATTGTCATGTACATAATGTTTGTAATTTGCTTTAGAGTGTGTCTTCTTTTTGTTCCTAATTATATTTATAAATTTAATATTGTATGAGCGGCTAATAACAATATTACTACTAAACCAATAATAATATAATATATGAAAATTTTACAATAAATAATTATACATGCATGGAGTATGTATTTATACATATACATATTTAACTTCATGTAATATAATAGAATAAAATACAAAGAGAATTGTACTCCTCTGTCTGGACAATCAGCCATTCATCCATTTATATCCCTTTGAATATACTTATCATGAGTCCGTAATATTACGCAACGGTTTTGTTGATTCAGAGTAAATTTATTATTACGATTTGAGATATTTGATTGTTTATATTTATTCGGTTGAATTATTTATGCGCAGATATAAGATTGTAAGCTATTTATGGTGCATATATTGTAATATTTTAATATTCAAAATATATATTATTGGTTGTCTTAATAGTGTGCCATATCTCTTTTTGATTAACTTTACTGGAATACGAATCAATGAATTTTGAATAGTTACATTTTGTTATTTTCCTTATGACTTTTAAAGTATATAATTTTGAAAACAAAAGAAAATTTTTATCTTTAAATTACTTTAGAATCAAATCAGTATTCTATTCAGTATCGTTAATTAAATATATACAATATTATTAATATAATTACAACAAAGTTTTTTCATATATAAATAACTAAACAGTAACAACTACTATACAATTAGTAAATATTTGTTATTTATTAAGGGAAGTACGCTTTACTTACACTTATATAATGATTTGTTAAGTATTAAAGTAAAATCACTTTTTTTAATTTTCAAAAACTTTTATTTGTTGGAATTACACGCAACAAATAAAAGTTTTTGAAAATTAAAAAAAGTGATTTTACTTTAATACTTAACAAGTGATATGAATTTTCAACAAATAACGGCCTCATCAATTAATATGTTTATATAATGGTATAAAAACAAGAAATACTTTTAAAAAGTATAAAATCAATATCTCCTTAACAAAATATAATGCAATTATTATTTTTATTATTTTTTCGCCACACAGTTGTTGTAGAACAATTTAACAACATAAAATTCACTCATTATGTCAGTGTTTTATGTAATAAGGTTACAACTAACAACCGGTTAATTACAATACACTTTAAAGTAATTACCAATAAATAAGAAAGGCATCTTTCCCCTTTCCATATTTAGAATCGTACGTAGTTTGTACATGATAGTTAATCTTGTATAACATCCTAATTAATAACCTAAAAGTAATTATTAATAAAATGTGTCAAATTGTAAACGTTGCGTATTCAAATATATTAAGTTTATGAAGTAACATACGACTTTGTCACTAAGTTGTAAATCAATAAAAAGAAATTAAAATTGTTATTTTATATAGAAGAGCTTTATAACTAGATAACGTTATCTCCTGTTAGAATACAATTTATGATTCAGTAAAATTATCTTTTTATGCACGACTCGCTAGAGACTTCCTTAATACCCGTGCGGTACTCATTGCGAAAACGAAAATACGGCTCCTGTGTAAAATAAAAACTTCAATTATTTTAATATACCAACCGTATTACCGTACCTAAGTTGTAATAAGCCGAGATATAAAAACATTTAAGTAATTAAGTAACTCATTTAATTTATTACATTTATTGTTTTAAATGCGCTCTAAATTATAACTGAAAAATTAAAACATTTTTAATTTCCACAAAAAGATAAAATTTGTTATTATGAAAATTGTAAATTTAAGGACCCTATTTTTATGAGTGTCATTAAATCTACATACTATTTAAATAATAAATCTATTGTGTAACTTTAACCCTAAAGATAATGTTAAATGTTTTTTTTATCTATCTAATAGATAGCATCAATTAATATAGTTTATTTCAATTTCTATATTTAATGGATATATTTAAATATATTTTTTACATTTAAATATGCAACTAATGGTGAAAGCGCCGGGTAAAATATATATCTTTTATACCGAATGTATAAAATGTATGTTAAAAAAATACTCTATACATATGGATTTAGTTAAATTCTTTAACTGATTTTACATATGAGAATAATTAACCAATAATGCTTAAAAAAAATAGGACAAATCAATTAGCCCTTTTACATTAAATATTTAATGAAGGTCAAGTATTCTTCACGTAAAATTAAGTGATCTGCAAATAGGCAGTATTTTGCTGAAGCAAAAACTTGATGAGATAATAAATATTTATATAATTACCGTAGATAATATTTTTATACCTGTTACAATTGTACTTAGGTTGCTCTAACACAAGAAACATATATCGATATTAAGAAGGGTGGATATATATCGATAGAGTATAACTGAAAAAAAAAACCGACGGACAGAGAGAAAAATTAAAAAAAAAAACCTAAGCATTAACTATATTAATAAATGCAGAAAAAAACGGAAACAAGGATAAAGAAGTAAGGTATGAGAGAAACAAAAATTATCAATTCAATTCAATTTATTGCTGTTCTAATAGGAGTTTCATTTACAACTTGAGTAATTTTGATGATAACATAAACAATTTTAAAAGACTAAAACTGAACAACACAATTATAATTTAAAAAATACAATATACATGAATTAATAATTAAAAAAAAGATATACTTACAATATAATTTTAATAAAATTTAGTGTATGAGGACAATACATGACATATTAAAATAGTAATAAATAAACAATAAATTAAAGCTCACAATATTAATTACAGAATGACTAGATAAGAAACAGTTATTAAAAAACAAAAGCATACCTTATAAAATGATAATATAAAAAATCAATAAATAAATAACACAATAAAAATAAAACATTCTGAAGAAAGGGTATATAAATATCTTGATAAATTGATAAAATTGACACAAATTCTTAAAATAATTATATAATAACAGAACTTCCAAAAAATTCTTTGTTGCTAGAACATTTTATAATAACTGTCTTGAACGTATCGAAAAGCAAGTTTCGTGTATTATGGCTTAGATGGTTAAAAAATTTGTAACAATAATACCTGGTACTAATTTGTGATTTATGTAACCTAGATTGTGGTAAGTTTATATTTGTTTTCCATTTAGTATCGTAATAATAATTTCGCACTGACATATTCTCAATATTACGTTTTTAATGCAATAAACCTTCCAAAATATAAATACATTGTCATGTTAATATTTTCATTTATTTGCAATAATGAAATAATGCTTGGCAGTTCTCTTGGTATTTGAAACCTGCAACTATTCTGATGGCTCCGTAAGCCATATATTTATTTATTCAAATTTTCAGATATGAAATCACCATGAGCTTCCCAAGTTAGTCTAGGATCAAGTTGAATTCCTAAGGATGGAACACTTACTACATTTTCCATATCTGGATCATTAAATTTTTTCAGAGTAAACTGAGTTCGATAGAGTTATTTAGGAGCAGTTTATTAGCTGAAACCACTCCATTGAATTGAATTTTGTTGTCGAATTTATATCGATTACCTCATTTAAGTTTTAGCCAGTACTTAGTATAGTAGTATCATAGGCATATAGTATAGGATTTTCACATCCAGTCATGTTAGGAAAATAATTTATAAAAATAATTAATAAAAGTGGTTCAAGAATCGACCCATTAGATTTATTTGCTACCATATAAACATATTGCTTTCTGTTTGTTAGGTATAAACGAAGGAGCTTAATACTATGGTCACGAAAGTCATATTTTATTAGTTTGCTTGTTAATGTAGTATGATTCACGCAATCTGATGCTTTACTAAGGTCTATAAGTGTGGCCATCGAAAAAGATACCGTTTCAAAACATTCAATTGTTCTGTAAATTCTATAATTGCTGAAATTATTGACATTACCCGGCGAAAATTTAATTGAGCTTTTTTAAATAAATTATTACTTTAAAAAATACGGTTATTTGATTTTATTAATAATTTTATTTATCTTTGATATAATGGGAAGTATACTGACTCGTCTATAGTTATTAACATTTTCGTTATCACCTTTTTTATATAGGGGGATGGCTTTAGCACATTTCTGCCCTTCAGGAAATACATCAGTCACAATTACATCACAATTATATAATCTGGTCAAATGCATTAATATTATATCTTCCCATCCTAATAGGTTTTAATAAGTGTGATGACAATCCAAAAATATCCAAACTCTTACTAGTTCTAATACTTACAAAAGCATCACGAACCCCAACAACAGACACCTCCTGAAAATTGAAAGTTTTATAATAATTTATGGAAAAATCCATAAGTTCATTATTGCAGTGTGCAATGTTTTTTTATAAGTTCTTCTGCAACAATACAGAAGTAGTCGTTAAATATATCACAGGTTATGCTACAGGTGCTCTCTTGTTTTATGGTTGCCTCCCTTGCCGAATATACAACTTTTCACATAGTTTTTTGTATGTTTCGCGATTGTAAAATATAGTTATCATTTCTTGTAATTTTTGTAGCTTTTATTAATTACCTAGAAACTTTTCGAAAGTCATCTCTTATTTTCGAATTCTGGTCTGTAGGTGACTTATTATATATGTATTTCAGTAAGAGAAACTTTTAAATTTAGTTTCTCTTATTTTTTGTAATGATCCATTGAACCATTTTACGGGTTGCTCTTTCTTACATATCTACTTACTTTCAGGAAATGCTTCAGTGAAGCACGCATTTAATGTATGTTAAAAAATATGATATTTTGCATTAACATCCAAATTGTGGTATACAAAATTCCACTGTACAATAGATAAAAGATCAAAAAACTTAAGTCTACCTTTAAATGTAATGGCCCTATTTATTCGACAAGGAACGTCACTTGGAGGGATCTCTGGTACCGTTAAATTAATTGATCCTGTATGATCTGAAAGATAACTTTCAAACAGATTAATCCGCAGAAGTGATAAATCAAAATTAGTGAAAATATTATCAATGCAGTTGTTTTCCCGCCTGTTGAAATACACGGTCTTAATTAGCCCGTAGCTTTCAATAAGGTCACATACCGACTATACATCAGTACTTTTCTTTTTAAAGTTTACATTAAAATCACCGCATAAAATAATATTACTCTTATAAATAATTAGTTGTACCATCAAAGTATTTAATATCGCAGTAAATTGACCTAAATTTACAGTAGGGGCTCTATAAACAACAATTAGATGTAGATTAAGGGTTGGTATATAAACACACGATAACTCGCAATCTATCTACACTATCTACTTAAATCATATTTCCACCAATGTTTCCATTTTTACATGAATAAAAAACTGCGAAAAACAAAGTATTAATTTTTGATATACTGCATTCATGGTTCGATAACCAATGTTCAGCAACACATATGATTTTAAAACTAAATTGGCTGGAATTTTATATATACTCAAGTTTCATTAATTTTGTTTCTAATCGATTGAGTATTGAGATATAACATGTCTATTACCGTTTTTTTTTCTTTCATCTTCACCATGAGAAAAAAAAGGTTTCATGGAAGTATTAATTGGCCATATATTTGGTTTATGCATGCTTTCGTAATCATTAATGGGTACACGAAGAATATTTTGATGGAAGACCTTCGCATTTTATATTTACGTAACCCGCTTTATTTGAGTAAGCAATTAACTCCGCCGAGGTTAAAGATGGATTTAACCTATACAGGACATCCCACCGAAACCGCACATCAAAAGTTTATGGACTTCTAGTGAATGTATTTTTATGAAATTGTCATGGTTTATGTAATCAAGTGCGCTCTATTTAATCAAAATATTTTCAACATTATACGACTTCCGGTTATACCGAAAGTCAACACCAACTTCCTTATTTCAAATGTAATACTGTATTTTTTAATACGTATTTAGATTCTACATAAAAATCTATGAAAAAAATTGTTAAGTAACATAACGTCCAAATTTAAGCGTTTTCGAGTAAATTGATATTTTTAAAACTTTTGTGCTTTTTCAGAGTTCACTTTAAAAATACATATCTCCGACTAAAATAAAATTGAAGGATTATAATTTTGGCTACACATAGTCAATACCTGACGCTATCCATGGTAAGTTATTTTTGAAAAAATAATATACAGGGTGTTCAAAATTTCAAACCACATTTCGTCAAATTTAAACTAATATATCTCGTTTTTCTTAAACGGAACACCCTGAATATTTTTACATATTCGGTCACAGAATTTAATTGTGCTAGCATTCCCTATACCTATCTTCTTTACTTTTAATGTTATTAACATGTTTGCAAAGATATGCCAATATTCTGTGCAATTAAAAAACGTTGGCATGCATTTTATCAAGCGAACCTAGAAAAAAGAAGAAGTTGTTTTAAATCAAAATATCAACGTAATGTTATTACTTTTATTCAATAGTGACGTACATCTAAAATGAATCCCTGAGATAAATGAAGATAAATATATAATTAATTAATTTAATTTATAATATTTTGAATTTATTTTACATTCACGGCGAAAGTCTAAGAGTTGTGGAGAGCACCTGCAGATTATTTAATGAAAGGTATCCCCATTAGGGTCTTCAAAAAGCAATAATAAAGTGTTTTGAAAATGTAAGTGTTCTACTTCAACAACAAACAAGTGAATATGAATTTTCAACATATAACAGCCTCATCAGTTAATGTATTTGCATAGTATTTTAAATTTTGGACGAAAATTTAACCAGCAGCAGATATTTGCAAATACTTCGAAAAACGATAACCGAATTTACCGATAATTTACCATTAAATACTGTTAAAAATTGCTAGTACCAAATGGATGACGCTCCAGCGCATTCGTCGTATGCTGTAGATGAGGAATTAACAAGTATGTTTGAAGTTCGTTGGTTTGGACGTATTGGGCCAGAGCGATGGCCACCAAGATCGCCTGACCTAACACCCCTTCATTTTTATTTAAGGTGTCGCATTAAAACTAATGAATATGAAAGACCAGTTAATTCCATAGAAGAGTTAATTGAACGAATAATATCCGAATTAGGTAAATTAAACCACAATGAAATCAGTAAAGCCACAAATAATGAAACAATTCGTAGAATTTTGAAGTGTTTAGAATAAAATGATGGTCATTTGAACATTTATTAAACTAATTGTATGAACTATTAGAATAAGTGGATTGATTGAACTGAATATTTATTTTTTAAGGTTTTTATTAAATAATAACAAATTAAAATCTTCTATCTATTTAAAATGTCACAAAGACAGTTAAACTGTTTAATTAAACAGAAGTTGTTTTTTGTTATCTTGGTTCGCTTAATAAATTACGTACCCATTGTTTTCTTATTGCACAAAATATTGACATATTTTTACAAATATGTTAATAACTTTAAAAGTAAAGAAGATAGGTAAGTGCTAACACAGGGTGTTCCATTTAAGAAAAACGAGGTATATTGGTTTAAATTTTTTCAAAAATAATTAATCATTGGATACCCTTAGGTATCGGCTATATGTAGCCAATATTACAGCCTTTCAGTTTTATTTTCGTCGAAGATATGTATTTTTAAAGTAAACTTTGAAAAAGCACAAAATTTAAAAAAAATATCAATTATCTCGAAAACGCTTAAATTTGGATGTTATGTTACTTAATTATTTGTTTTACAGAATTTTATGTAGAATCTAAATACCTACTTAAAAATATAGTATTCCATTTGAAATAAGGAAGTTGGTGTTGGCTTCCGGTATAACCGGAAGTCGTATAATCAAAATATTTAAATTAAATAGAGCACAGTTGATTATATCGGCCATGGAAATATCATAAAAATACATTGACTGGAAGTCCATAAACTTTTGATGTGCGGTTTCGGTGGGACACCCTGTATACATGCAGTAGCTTATATCTAGTATTGCCCACTGATTTGTAGAAAACTGTACTATCTGTATTTCATTGCAAATAGCTTAAGTAGCGACATTTTCATGTAATTAATTTTATCATTTAGTAAACTATTATTTTTTCTAAGGATGTTGGTTTTATTCCCCATATCTGTCACTAACCTTTTAAGTAGATCGATCTCCTTAATTGGCGATTCATCATTGGTAAAGCATCTAACCTCTTACTTTAGGGCTTTTTTTCTTAAGGCTAAAACTACGGTGAAACATATTTCCGGAATTAATGCACAAAACAACTTTGCACTGAGTCTCAGTACAGCATTTTAAAAAGCACAATTCATATGACGTGTTGATATCGTTCGCCATTTTAAAGAAATCGAGGAAGGACTGCGTAAAACAGAGGAAAGTATTAAAAAGAAAATAGGGATAATATATTCATTAAATTATGGTAAACAGTTAATGGCAGACAATATTACATTGGTAATATATTTCAAGTACAATAAAAGCCAAACTGGATAAAAAGTACATATTTTATATATATACATCATTTGCACATATTTTTATTTCAGAAATGGTAAATAAATATTAAAACTAGGAAGTAGTGATCAAATAATTTGCAAATAATACAAGGAAAGACACAAATACGTGAGAAATTAACGAGAAATATAAAATCAATAATAGGTTAACTTGCGTTGGTGTTGAGCTTCTAAATACCATGCTATATCACTTACGTCTTGATATAAACAGAATATTTAACGTGCTCAGGGCCGTAATATACACCTCCGCGTAGAGTTCGTAATAATTTAATAAATACCTTAATATATATTCCTGATATATAACGTAAATCATATATATCATCTTTCATCATCATTGTAATTTAATTTTGCTACCTAAAAATAATAGAAGATATGATGGCTCCAAATATGTTAAACGAGAAATGATTTGTAAAAATGCAACATAATTAGACCTTATTATCAATGAACTGAAGAGTTTAAAAAGTAATTTTAACACTATTTGCAGTTATCACAGTATCGAGTACGAATATTTATGCTCATTAAAGTGTGTTTATATTTTTAACTCTAGCTAATGTAGTATTTAGTGTTATATTAATATATAATTTTATATTGCACAGGATTTAGAGCCTTTTATTAATAAATCTTTGTAGAATATAATAGTACCATTATTGCGCCATCTATTTCAAAAGCATTAAAAACTGATTCTTTGTTTGAGCTGATAACAACTGGTTGTCGGTAGTTATCCATCCAAACACAGAATCATAGTGCACGCTCAGATAATAAAATAAAAGAAATAATGAAATTATCTTACTTTGAGGATTCATAGAGAGTTAAAAACTCGAAAGTAAAACAACGTTTTCGAATATTCAACTGTACTATGCTGATGAGATCCAAAATAGATCTAATAGTGCTATTAGAAAGCGTACTGGGTACTGATCCCTAAATTATCACTGCAACAAACTCACAACCTCCACTTAATCAGAATGATGACTCAAATCGAACGAGAAAAAAGCCAAGAAAGACAAGAAACTACATAAATACCGCACATAACGACCGTATAAACAGTTATTTTTTACCAATACAGTTTACAGTTGCGAAAACATCAAATTGAAAATATGAATAAATATTTAAAATTACTGATACTCCTTAAAAAATAAAGAGGTAAAAAATATAGAAGACTAATTGAATATTTTGTGTGTTATTTATAAAACATTTGCAAATATTTTTTAAGATTTTATAGTAAAAAATAAGTAAACTATTTAATTACCATTAATTACCAACTTTAAAATACAAATTACGCATGAGATCTATATTTCGTAATGAAAGTCGCAAAGTTGCGCTAATAGGTTTTAATAGCGCAGTGAAACTTTCTAGACAATGTACACACACCCTAAATAAATCTATATCTAATGCTTCTTCAGGATAACATAGAGAAACACTTAAATAATACACAGAAACTTACTTGTTTTAAACTGCAATAAAACTTAATTTAGGGTAAACTTCTCCCAAAATTTCCTTATACTCTACCAAAACAACAAGCTACGTATTCAGAACATTCACGTCACGTATATTATAATTAAATTTAAAATTAGTAAATTATTATTAATATTAATTATTGTATATAGTATTTTTTTAATAATACGAGTACATGTTTCTAAATACCTTTAAATTTGATATAATCGTCATTGAAGATGCCTTGCATTGTAATTGACTTTCCTCCATATTTTGGAAAATATTTTTAATTATCAGTTTTATTTGTTTAAAAATTGGACCTCTTCCTAGATAAATTATTTACAGCTTGATGCAGATTAAATAATGATATATTAATTGTTGCAAATACATTGAATACAATTAAGTTTTACTATTTATTAATTATTATTTCTGTGCAGGTATTATTAAAATTGAATAAATTTCTATCTCTTAATTATTTATTTTTAGTATGCACTTAGAGAGAGACAAACATCTTTATTTATTATTAAATACAATCGTTATGAACAATATAATTGTAATTGATTTTTAATAAGGCTATCGACCCATCTGCCCCGTCTTTCTGCCAGTCTTTGTAAGTATGCACTTATTATTCGGCTTATTTATAATAAAATTTCATACAGGGTAATATCTTTACACTATTCTAGATTAAAATTGAAATAATCATTAATAATTTGAACAGCTGTTACTACGATATTGCCATTAGGTAAATACCAGTTGTTTTTAATACAGATAAACAAATTTATATAATGGAAGTTGCAAAAACTGTTTTATAATATTTAATTGGTTTCTGTCAATTAATAATTGTTATTTGTGCATATTATAATCACTTCAACCACTTTTTTTTTAAATTTCTGCCAACAAAATTTAATGTGTACAGAGTAACTGACAAACCTTTGGTGATGCATTTCACTTTGTTATGATCCCGTTTGAATAAATAAAGTATCAAATGAAATCATTTGTAAAAGAACTGAACTGGTATTTTCTTGCATCCAGATTTTGACAAAAAACAATCAATTTTAAAATATAGGGAAGGTACTATGATGCCCTCATCTCTATTTTGTATATATGAATCTGAGTAAGGTCTAAAAAGTTTATTTGGTTATTTTGTTCGTACTCTAGTGTGAATTTAATTTTTATTGATTATGTTTAAAAATTGATCTAATTGGGGGAGGTGTCACTAAAACATGCAATTATGTCATCCACATATCTATACCAAAATATGTTTTGCGAATGGTAGATTAAATTTTTCTTCTACATCTATTATAACTAAACCTGCCAGAAAAAAAAGTTAATGGGGAAACCATTGCCCGATTTGTTGTTTGTTGATAAAACTCATTATTAAATTTTAAACAATTTCATTGTAAACATACTTCGAATTTATATAGCAAAATCATTTTCAGGCATTCCTTCGAGAAATTGTACATCGACCAATACCAGTTTGAAATTTTGAGAGGTGACTATTGACTTTAAACTGTGACATTATTCAAGTGAGCTTATAATTGAAAATTTTGCAACAAACTTGGTAAAATTTTGAAGATGTTATTGAATTTAATTGCTCGATTTATGGACCTGATAATAGAAAACTGGAGAAAATTACTGATATGTACGAGGGTGACCAGAAATGTTTTCAGAATCGGCAAGTGATGCCGATGTTTCTCAGCCTCCATATTTACCGGCCCTAGCCCCAGCAACAATTCCCTATTCCAAAAGCTGAAAAAATTGCTGTCAGCATAGAGATTTGCCACAAATGAGGTTATCGCCACTACAGATGGTTATTTTGCAGACCTCGAAACATCCTACTTTCGGCTTGAAGAGACTTGCAAATATGTATTGATCTTTCAGGACCCTACGACGAAAAATAAAATTAAAAAACCACATCAATACCTTGTAAATTCCGGAAACATTTCATTGCGCCTTTGTATGTTGGATGCTTGAAGCCAAATTTTTGTGATTCATCTTGAATCAGGAACTTTATAATACGATACCTAAAACTATATGTTGTTAATATCACACACGGATAGTGATAATAGGTAAATCTGAAGACGATTGATTTTAATGGGACTTTATAATGTTTAATGCTGAATCTTGTATCTTTTTAAAGCAATTTTTTACACTGATGTTGTTATTTTTCCCGATTTGTTTTTGAGACTGAAATTAGCGTTTTGGATAGGAGGATTTGCACTGTTGTACTAAAATTGGTTTCTTATAGATTAATGAATTTTTTATGTATAACTTTACTCACATTTTCTCTGACGAAATCACTCTTAGTATAGTCTATATGTCCAGAATTCAACTCCTTGAGTCATTGTTGAATTACACCTCTTCAACGATACAGGTTTTTAATTTAGATAGCTTTTTTAGCGTCTGATTTGTGAAAGATAGTTTTGACGTTCATATATCAATTTGATGTCGTAAACGCCGGGAATTTTAATTTATTTTATTAATATCTTTGTACTAAATAAATATATACACGAAATTTTTGTCCAAAAAAAGAAACGGGCGGAGTTCTCTGTATCGAAAAATGTTTCACTCAAACTCAAATATTTTCATGTTGACCTATAGTTCTTTTAGACCAGCCTTGACTGCACGAAGCTACAAAACTCTAGACCCCTTTAAAATTACTCTCGAAGCAAATTGAATAATATACTAACACGAGAAAGATAAGGTAAAAAATTCGGGTAAGGAAAGTGAGTTTTTAAAACAGATGTTTGTATTAAATTGGGACAAAATCCATTAAGAAACTTTTAAATAGTACAAAGTAAAAATTGGTAAACGGTAAAAAAAGTGGCCGATAAATAAATTAATAAATATTAGACAACTATCAGGACAAGGGACAGAAACCAATAAAAAATCCTAGTGTCCTAAAGAAATTTCTTACATATTGGAAATAAAATTGGTAAAATTTTTTATGTAATTTTAATATTACATAATGTAAAGTAATAAAGTAATAAACTAAACCCTTAAAAATTTAGAAACATGTTGAGGATATTGCTTTACAATTCTAAAATCATATCATCTATTTATTATCTGCCTGATGAGGCCGCTGTGTTGCGAAACAATGTTTTAAATTTGAAACTTGAAACCTCACTCTCTATTAGAGTTTTAGTAAGCAATTTTAGAATCCTCAAAAAATGAAATATTCCCTAACGATAAAACAGATATGGTGGAAATTTCTTTAAAAATAAGGGAGTAATTTTTATAACGTCAAATTAAATAAAACGAGTGACTTTGAAAGGCTCCAAAATTACTTAATCTAAAAAGTCCTTGAAAATTTTACGAAAACTTCATAGACAATTCTGATAAAATTAAATACTGAAAAAATTTATTGTAGAATAAGTATTTGATGAAAAATTTGTAAAGAAATGTGATAAAAATTCAAAACAGTAAATTTAAAAAACGTTGGGGATAGAAAAGAAAATACTAAAATCTCCTCAGATTTTAGAATTTAGAAGAGGATATGATACTACAAAAGAAAAGGCTTAGCAGTTTTTAAACACTTGAAGAAAAGAAAAGAGACACAAATCAGGAAATTCCCATAAAGTTATACGCTAAAAAATATGGAAATCTAAGATTTCTAGTATAAAATTCAAAAATTGAAAAAGAAGTTTACGAACAAATATTAACTAATTGAAAATTGAGATTAAATCTAAAAAATATAATTATAAAATTTTATTATGAAGCAAAGAATTGCGATTAGATAAAACAAGAAATTCTAATAGCTTCCATGATTTCTCGTAATTTAGAGGAATATACATGGGAAATTCTTTGAATTCCTAAAAAAAAATGTCTTGGATACTCTAAGAGAAATTGCTCTAAAGTTCTAACACTCTGGAAAAAAATTGAAGCAAAAGTTCAAAAAACTCTTCAAAAAATGAACGAAACAGTAATTGAATATTACGATCAAATATAAAGCTAGAAAACTTGCTATTATCAAGTAAGGATATGGTGGAAAGTTTTCAAAAAGTAACTAAAATATTCCGAGATAAAGATAAAATAAGACATTTTACGAAATATAGAAAAATGGACAAAAAATCGATAGTAAATTATAAAATCTTCAAAGAAGTTCACGTAATTTAGAAGAGACTGTGCTAAAAGATCTTAAAACTCCTATAAAATCTTGGATGCCTAAATTTTAAAATTCTCTAAAAAGTGAAACCGAGAGTTCGGAAAAACCCTTAAAAAAATAACGAAAAATTGACAGCAAATTCCGATTAATTTAAATGCTTTAAAACATTACTATAAAGCAAATATTTGGTGGAAATTTTGAAAAAGTACAGATTAAGGGACTAAAAAATTCCGATTAAATAAAACAACTTTAGAAAATTCCGGAAAATGCAATGAAATTGCTACACAATTCTAAAGCCCTGTAAAAAACTAAGAACGAAATTGCTTAAAATTTCCCCAAAGTTGAGAACATTCTCTAAAGATAAGATAATATGGTAAAAAATTGTTGAAAAAATTAAGAAGAAAGTTCTGAAAACTCCTTGAAAAATTGAGGAATTGTTATTTGAATATGCCAATTAAATCCAATGCTAGAAAACTTGCTGTTATATAAGAAAGACATGGCGGTAAGTTTTCGAAAGAAAAAAAAGGAACGAAAATTCACGAGAAACTTCTAAACTCATTACAGAATTTTGTGTAATTAAATGGAAACTATGCTAAAAAATCTAAATCAGGTATGCTCCAAAAGAAATTAAAGAAGCCACAGTGTTGTGTTTTAAATGAGCCAAATTTGAAAAATCCGAGATTATTATAACTTCAATATTAAAAGAAATTGCTAAAACCCTTGAAAAGTGGAACAGCGATTTCTGAAAAATCCTCGAAAAATTTACAAGAATATTACGATAAATTTCAACACCGAAAACTTTATAATAGAGCAAAGAATTGATGGAAATTTTGTTAAAACTGAAATTAAAGTGGCAAATTTATTTAATGTCAACGAAATCCAAATTAAATAAAATAACTTTACGAAATTGCGGAAAATGAAAAAGATATTGCTAGAAAATTTTAAAGCACTGTATAAATCTATGAATCTGTAAGAGAAATAGTTTCAAAATTCTACAAAAATTAAGAACATTCCATAAGCATAAGTTAAAATGGTAAAAAATCGTTAAAATTAGGGAGAAAATTTTCCAAAAAAATAGTTCTAATAAAGTTTGATACTAAACATCTTGCGAAAAATTCCCAAATTTAAAAATGGCAATAAAAGATAAATTGCTAGAAAATACTAATATACTTTTAGAATTTTTCTCAACTTGGATATTATTATATTAAGTATATGATTTTAATATTAAACGTTACAAAAACTTATTTTGATATGTAAATGCTATTTTGTAAAATAAAAAAAGATATATCTATTGAATGATACGTTTATATATTATTAAGTATATTAATTAAATATGGTTAAATTTAATGAAAATTCACTAATACTGTGTTGAATTAAACTATTAAAAATTAGTGCATTACATGTCTATAACAATCGAAGATAATTTAGCATTGTGTTACCGTCGCTAATTATTTAAACAGCCGTAAGAGCATTAGTATTATCAAATGAATATCCATGTTGGCAAATATGCAATTACACATGCAAATAGCCCTGTTACTGCAATTCCAAAATGACCATCACCAAATTATGGTCTGCTGCTACGGGGATAGCAATAACAGTTCGTGAATTCATTATATGTTCCCGGAGGCGAATGATTCCACGCTATTTTGCAAAAAAAAATATCCCTTCATGATATTCGACATTCTAGGTCCGGAAAATTATTACCATTTAAATTGAAACCAAATAAAACGGGGAAACCTCTCAAGTAGAATAATAATAAAGAAACCATAGAGGGCACCGAGGGCGGCCATTAGGAGACGAGGAATGTAAACATGATTTTTTATACAATCCCGTCGCTTCTAGAGAAACTTTTATGTCGTGAAAGGCGAATGGTAAGTAATTATATTTATGAAATAAATGATTTATAGAGTAAATTTGAGGAACCAAATGTATTTCGTTATTAGATACAAATACTTTTAATTTCAAATAACAAAATAACTGATGATAAAAAGAAGATCCTTCTATACAAAAAAGTTATTAAGTGTTCTTCTACGTAATTATATCCACAAAAAATGGTTTTTTAATGTTTTAAAATTCAATATTTATATAATTTAGTAACCATTTGCTGAGTTGTCGACAGAGATAAAATATTGCATGTTTTCTTAAGATGCCAATATCATTTTATAAAAGTTTTCTTATAGAGGATTTCAAGAAAATATGGTTTACATTATAACACTATCTGATTTTATATCCACATATGTTGCCTAAAACGAAACAACATTGTAAGATATTGTGGACACATTGAGAAACTGCAACAAATTTATGCCATCTGCAATCTTTTCGCATTACGCCTCGACATAAAGCTCTCCTCTTGAAAACGCCGGCACTTTATACGATTCACTATTACACGGAAATGGTTGGAAACCCGACGGTGGTATTTGTTTGCATCGAGAAAATTAGAGTCGTTATTGTCTTCTACATTGTGGCAAATCGTTTTCCTCTGGCGGTGAGAAGAGGGAAAAAATAATGCGTCCATCAACGGGGCGACACATTCCCATGATATAAGAGGGGGGCCCATTGCGGCCCAAGTTTTCCATGAATCCCCTTAAAATTTGTTTGTCCACATTTTATTGTGCCCCGAGAACTCAACTCTCGCTGGTGTAATTAACAATAAATTTTAAATTTAATTTGTGAAGTTTTTAATGCTTCCGCGCCAAGTTTAATTACGTATGAATTATTCATCTACAGATAATATTAACTTGAGGATGTATCTTTGAGTTATTGTTTATTTTTTTGTGGTCGAATATAATTAAAAAGGTGGTAGCTTATCTTATCTAAAATAATACTGATAAAAAATAATATTTTATATGTTTCTATATACACATATATTAAGTTTTAATACAATTTAATGACGTTCAGCGATTAAACTTGACAATAAATTGTTTAAAATAACATTTATTAAATTAATCCAATTATAACTTTAATGCTAATTAAATATACGCTGATATATATTTCATCAACTACAGACGAAAAAATTCCTAAACGATTTACAATTTAGCAAATGGAACTGAACAATCGAGTGCTTACAACAATGAATCATTATTTTTCCCGTCTCTCCTTTCTAAATTCAGATCGTGAAAAGTGCATTAGTTCCAAACAATTTGCGATCAGTTTTAAAGGGTGCTTTCCCGCGACGAATAAATTATGGGTTTTTGTACTACGTTTCACGCCATTCATTTCGAAATTATGGAATTATTTCATAATGTGGTTAATATGTTTCCCTACTTTTCAATTACTTGATAAATCGATTCATTTTCAATTAAATTCCTCGTTATGGAAATTTATACAATCTATTATTTAAAGCATAAATTATCATCATTTATTAAATATTACACAATTAAATACAATATAGTATATTATAATATACTTTTAACCTACCCATATGGAAGCTAAAAATCATAACAGCTTATTTATAATTATATAATTACTACCTAAAAATATAGTGATAGAATATAATGTAATTCTTATTTTAGATGTGATTAATATATCTATGTACGGCAATGAATTTGATAAATTAGAACATGATTTGCGTATTCCGACCATTAATAATTTTTAATTACAGTTAGGGTAAGATATATAATTACCTTGATGACTGATTCAAATTGCGTTCCATTTTTTCTGAAGGTAATTTACACCTATACAATGAGTTTTAAAATTGGAAGCACTTTTATCTAGGCAGCGTCATTAATACTTGGGACTAAATCATTTTTGATGGATGATAATGCTTCGCCTCCGCGCGCATAACAAATGGTTATAAATGATCAAGTAGCAAAAATCCGTCCAAGTTTGGCATATTACTTAACTGTTGGGGAAGCTTTTAAGCATAGTCATATTATTTCGTGTCATATCATTTTTTTGTGTAAGGATGGGGTGCATTAATTTTTCAGGAACCGATGCGTGTAATCACGGAAGAGAAATTCCATATATTTTCGAGTTGTCGTCGGGAATGCTGCAAATCGATAGGTGATGTGTTCATTTTAATTTTCCTTTTGTTTCCAGACGTCGATGCCCGTGCACATACATACGTGCTTCGTCAGATGAAACAAAATCAATTCTACTTTAGTAGCTCCGCTGCGTCAGCAGTTGGGCTCTAGCGGGGAGTAATCTTAATATTTACTGTATTTGATCTAAATCCTTTTCATTTGCGCATAGAAAGTACTATCCTTATCAATAAACATTTTCATATTTAATTCAATCACACTATATGGTAATTTATTAACAAATACGACTATAAATGTATATCACCATATAAATAAAATCAATTTCTTTTGAATTATTTGCTTTATGCTTATAGATGTGACAACATGAAGTAATTATTATAAGTAGAATATATAATTTAACCCGAGATACATTCTTCTTATTGAAATATTTCGAACAATACAGTATTCTGAATTCATGTTCGATGGATATTATTGAAAACTTATAATTAGAAGAGTTTGTTAGTTAAGAACGGTTAATTATTAGTTTAAATACATGCTCTAATGATATGTATATTGATGTTAACATTATATATGATTCAATAACAAAATTAGTTTTATTTTTTATAAACCTTTACTGGCTAATAAAAAATATATCTTTAAATAGATTTTTATCTATCATCAAGTAGGCTACTTTATAAATACCCAGGATGAGTTAGGTTTTATTTAGTTTAATATCTAATTATAACAATTAGAACTTGTGTAAGGCATATATTTTAAATAATATAAAATTTATACATGAATTTATTCCAAATATAAAATTATCTCGGTCTTTAAATGTAAAAAAGTTAATTTTAACATGATAATTATTTAATAATCGTCGCAAAATTATTCTCTTCCGCTAGGTACTAATTTTAACATACATTTTTATTACGACATTAGTCAAAAGTCTAGAATACATCTGTATTCCGAGCATTTATAACGTAATTCATTAATTAACTGTTTAGGCAAAATATATTCATTCTCTGTGTCCTTCGAAATACCTAGAACCCTCGGAGGACTGGACCGGAGAGTCCTTCCATTTTAAATTACATTTATCTTAGTCACCAGGGATGCGAGAGATTAATTAATTGTAATGCTGAACATACAACTCGATTTGTAGAGGTATAAACTATAATACACAATTTTAGTGAGCGTTATTATTTTTCAATAAATTTACTACAGTAAATTAATTATCTAAATACTTTTTTTTTAATCCACACGCTCAAAAGATATGTTATCGATCATTTAAAAAACATAGTTTGAAAGGCTATAATATTACTTTTAATGGTATAATTTTACTTTACGGATATCTAGAGAATTTAAATCTGTAAAGTAGAATTCCGTCTCCCTGTAGATCAGAGTAATTCACGACTTTCTTCCTGAGTATGTAGTACCAAAAAATGCAAATTATTAAATTGTATCATTGGAAGACTCTTATAAAACTCTAACAAAGATGAGTTTTGATATTTGGTTTTAATTATATCACTGCAATGTAAATCAATAATTTCCATTCGAAGTTCCGGGGCTAGAGTATCAATATCAGTATCCAAAGGTTTTTAAAAAGTCTTAATTTCATTTGCAATGATGTCAAAGTTTGTGAAACGAGTATCAAAATTTATCTACAGAGCATTCAAACATCGACGGGAAACTCAGTCTCAGTAGTGTCACACGTTTTAAAATGTGTGAATCATTTTTTACGTAATTGTGATTGAAACAATATTACTTTCTGCCGGAATGATTTGATTATAGTGTATATACGAGGAAGAAGCTAGTTTTCTCCTTGCAATCTCAAATTTAGTTCGTTCATATGTTTCATAAAATTTTGTTCTGTAAGAGTGTGTTGGTTTTCATTCAAAAAAATAGATCTGTGTTCCAAGTCCAAAAAGGCACTGCAAGACTTTTTCTTAACTAAGCCAGCGTACGGCAGTATGATATGGTAAATTATTTTCTCCTATTTCATCAATAAACTTGCGGAATTGTCGGTGATTCAGCCCAGTGGATCTGATGAAATTAACAACTGATATGACTGGTGTTAGAAATTCAGATATATCAAAACATTTCCTGCACTGCTGATGAATAATACAATGTAAGACTAATGGTTTTAAACCATCATCATTTTCTATTGCCCTTGACACATAGTTATAATTATTGCTCTTTTATTTTTACCACACATGTTTTTGCCTCCATCACTTCTAATAGATTTTAAGTTTTTCCATCGTAGGTTGTTTTTATTAATGGCAGTGTCAATTGTCTTAAAAATATCTTCCGAAGTAGTTGTTCCGTGAATAGTATTAATATCAAGAAGTTTTTCATACACTTCATAGCTTTTATTTACTCCTATAATAAAATCAACACCTGAGCCGTATCTGACATATTTGTTGACTCATTCAAGGCCAGAAAAAAAACACTCTAAATGTTTATTTTTGTCAGACAGTTGAGATGACATGTTTTTTAACTGTCAGTTTTAAATAAATTTATCTTTTCGAAGGACATTTCTACGGCTACTGAAATTCCGCATTCTTTGATCTATTTTTCATGCATGGTTTTCCACGTTTTGTGATTTCAAGAGCCACACGAAAGCTGGAACGAGTTGAATTTTTCTATTGCCAAACTTCCTGTACATTTTGAGTAATTTTGAAAATGTTTCGTTTCATAATGACGTTTAATGTTATTTTCTTTGAGAACGGCTATGGTTTCATTGCAAATCAAATACAGCACCTTATTACTGGACTCAATCGCGAAATTTTGAAAGTTTCATTGATCTTTGAATGTTCTGCATTCACTGTTTATTTTCCTCTTCTTTTCCATACTACTAAATGACACGTATGGGCGTTGGTCGTATCGGTCTTTTTAACGGTGTAAGGCACTACTTTACTTCGCAATAGACACAGTTCCGCTTCCTTCAATTTCCCTAGGTAGACTGAGTCGCGGTTGCGCGGCCAGCTTTTTGTGCTGCAATTAGCTTGATCTCAAAGTTAGTGAATACACCAGAACCTTCTAGAACGAATGATTTTATTCCCATATGTTTAGTTGTTACTGCGCACTAGAAACTACTACTTGCGCTATCTGTTAACGATAAAGGATACTACCTACACTTTTATATATAATATATAATACGAGGCTGTAGCAACAACATCTAAGGATGCAAAAACTGATTTTTTAGTAGCAGAGATCGAAATATTAACGCAAATAATAAAGAAGAAAAGATGAGAAGTATAATTTAATTACCAAATTAGTGGCGAAGAAGGACCATATTATTTATTTATTAAAGATCTACAAATCTCATAAATTGTTCGGCCTCAAACCAAAACTATTTAATTAATTCTAACATCAATAAAGAGGGGTTAGCACCTGTTAAAATTATTAGTAAGCCACAAAGTCCTACTATTACTAAGATACAGATTCCTACTACTACCCACGGTATAACTCCAGAAAAAGCGCTTAAGTTAAGAACTTAAGACTATGCTACAATTATTATTATTAAAAAACTGCTACTCAAATAATTCCACATAAAATGGTTCAATTAAACTCGAATACCAAAAATAAAACTTGAAACTATTTCTAGCACAACTAAAGAAAATATGTACCTAATAGGAGCTACTCGTTTTAGCTATATACATATTTACAATCTGGAACCTAATAAGTCCATTTAACAACTAGAAGAATACCTAAAGGAACTATATTTTAAAAACATTAAATCGGTTGAAATCAAAATACTCGGAAGTTGGTGTACATTCTGACGAACTGGAGAAACTAGGGCACAAAAAAACGGCCAACTAATGTTTGAATAAAAAATTTAAAAATTTAACAATTGATAAAACCTTCAGTTTCTTAGCATTCAGTAAGCATTGGTTATCATAAGAAGAGTGTGAAATATCCAAATTAAACAACCTAAATTCTAATGCGTATTTTGCACGTAGGAATACGAAACATGGTAAAAATTAGTAGGCCAATAACACTGCAAGATAAGATCAATTTCTTTAATTCCATTGAAACAATAAATTGGGACTTTAGTAAAACTTGTTCAGATACAAATTCTCAATGGGCTGCATTAATAGAACGTCTCACAATAGCTGATAATAAAGCTTTTTCAATCCACACATCAATATATAAAAATAAATGATTAAATCAAATACAATGGTTTCATAATGATATTAAATACATAAGACATACATTAGAACTCATTCGAGAACACCATAATAAATATTCAAGTATCTGTCCTCGTCAACTGTTTAACGAATATAGCCAGTATTATAAAAAAAAACGCTAGCTTGGCAAAAATATATAAATAAGTCTCAGAACAATTAAAAAGCATTGTGAAACGTCGTTAGTAAATCAAGATCCGAAAAGGCTCATACTACTGACTGTGATATATCATGTGATAACTTTTACTCTTACTTTACAAATATTGGGAAAATAGCGTAATTCATTCGAAAACAAATCTAACGTCCGATGCAATAAGGATTTAAAAAATCAAATCATAAATTTTTGTTTCACACATACCAAACAACAAATTTTAAATCAAGCAAGAACATCGTGTACTCCCCCAAAGTATTGAAGTACGCAAAAGTGATACCGGTCCACAAAAAAGGAGTCACTGACGACATTGACAATTACAGACCTAATGCTTTACTACGAATTCTTTTAAAAATTGTGGAAACATTAAAAGATCAGATAGTTGAGTATTTCAAGTAAAATAATTTTAACTTTTTTGTCGCTCGAATGCACTTCATGTTGTTAGTGAAACGATGAGATGAATTGATGGATAGTAATGTTGCGATTTTTAGGCTTTGGAATAATGTTAGGATTGCGAGAAATAGGAGAGAAAAAGGAGATTAATGATATCAAGCATAAGGATATTATTGGCATTTTTTTCTGAGAGGTATAATAGGCGTTGTTCAATGTAGAATATATTAGTTTTTTGATAAAGGATTGTGTTAGAGGGAGTATGTAGAGGATTGTTGAGGTATCTCAGCTTGATAAGGACTCTAAGGGCTGAACGTTCGCATATTTGTTAAATTCTTTAAAACGATGGGTCGAGGATTGTGAAAAAGGATAGCAGCATAGTAATTTATTTTATTTGATTGCAAATCTCTACTAATATAAATACTTGATTTAAAAAATATCCTTGAAGAAATAATTTAATTCTTGTTTTTTTGTGAAAAAATATTCTACTAAAAGACACAATTATTTCTAATATAGTGTCCTGAAATTACAAATTGTTTTTTAAATATTTAGTCGATGCAAATCGTATTTTGTTAGAAAAGCTTTTTATAATTTTGTAAGTAGTTTGAAAGAGTTTTGTTGAAGAATTTCAAATTCGTTACGTAGTTATAAAGAAATCTTCAAAATATACCCAATTTATATATTTAATTTAATATTTAAAATTCAAATTGTGATTTGAGGACATAAATTTTCAAAGAATAAAACTACATATATAAATTTTAAAAAATAGTAAAGAGAATCTTTGCGACCGTTACCGTATGTGGTAATCCATAATTCCATTGAATTGAAAAATTCGTTATGTTTTAGCCACGAATAATTATTGTATAAATACCATATAACATATTGGCATCATTACATATAACCCATTGAGTTTCGATGTTTTATCGTCATTATCAAGTATGTAAAAAAATTATTATTTAACTAAAAAATAAAATATAATATATTCAGAAGCAAGACAATTATTTTTGATTTTCTTAACAGTGGTCCGGAATTATCTGTCATACAAGCATCATAATTACGAATGCCTGATTGAGTTAATTGTCTATGTTCTTCAAACGTCATGATCGCTAATGTTATTTTGAAATGAGGAATTGAATTGATAGATGGTGATTTCGGGGTGCTTAAATCGAATGGTTGTAAGGATATAATTATGGGTGGGGATCTGTAAGTTATGTGGGTTCGTAGCAAATTTTTGGACGAAGAATGTAAGGCGTTCATAGATGAGAATTATGTTAGATAATTGGTTTAAGAGAGTATTAGAAAGATTGTGTATGGGATTGAGGGAGTGTCTAATTCTTATGTTGTACGAAGGGCTGGATATTTTTAAGGACAGAAGGATAAGGTTAATGGAAGAGGATAGTAGTGTATTTAAGAAGAGATATACAAATCAATTTGTAAATATTCACCGCTGATTTTGTTATTATGCATTGATTTTTGTAAGTGAGGCTTCTAAAATGCCGTTCCCTCTTCTTGGCACTCGCTACATCGTCCAAATGTCTTTCGACGACATTTTAATATTCTTGGAGGCCGTTACATATTAAAACCCCATATCATAAAATACTAATATACTGTGTCAATATATTATTAAGTTAGCATGTTAACAGGTATTTTTGTATCCTGAATCCGTTGTTTGGAGGCTGGGATTGTTCTATGTGGGTCAATTTGGAATACGTTTAGGTATCCCTGCAGTTTGTTAGGACGGGTGATCGAGGGGGCCAAAATACATCCCTGTTTCGAGAAATCACATGCCAAGGGAAAGGTTTAAGAAGTGTAGCCTGTAGCCTCATCTTGCTGGAAAATCGTATATTCATTCTCTGTCATTAACTGTCACTGCATTTTTCCACATCCCCAAAAAATAAAAATCCATGTATTAAACGAAAGTTTTTTATCTTATCTAGGTCTTTATTATTATTTTATCTAGGTCAACTTAGAATATTGATAAGGATTTAAAAAATATTAGTTTTCTTCATTAATTAAAAAGGTGGTTTGTTTCGTAAAACTATTTTATCTCTAATTAAATTATTAAAATATTATAGATTAAGTGCATGTACATAAATGAATCTAATTTATATTCATCTAATATATTAGTAAATTCCTCATGTCGTCATAGAATATCATAACCAAGCTAATCTAAAATCAAGACATTTACATACACTATAAATATACATATTATCGACACCCTTAGACATATTAAGGTACGATATTAATATAGGAATATTTAGTAAACTTAGATTACTTTTTACACATAAATTAAATAGAAAGAAAATGTGGGGTTTGTCTGTTTTATTCTTAAATTATTTTCATTAAGCAATTATAATTACGTTATACTTTTAGTTATCATATATACTTGTTTAATTGTAGGCAAAATCAACAATATATGTACTAACTTCTTTCATTCTGTAGTATTCAATAAATATGGATCAAATTTTAAATAATATCTAAAGTAAAATACGAATGCAACATTTTGACTTTACATTTCTTTAAATAAAAATGGATTCAATAACAGTAATACATATATATTGGTAAAATATATCATTCATTTTCAGCAATAAATCACATCGCATAACTTATCAACATAAAACACAGGGGTATATTCCACGACTACGTTCTAAAAATACATTTCCGCATCAAATAAATTACGCACCTCTAAACACCAATTATGCACCCTCGAAACAGACACGCAAAACATCAGTTTGTTGTTGGTGATTTAGGTGTTGTCTTACAAATTTGAAACGGGGATATATTATTAGAGTTTAGTAAGCGTTATTTGTATGTATATTAGCCCATTCACGGCGAGGAAGAGCTTAATATTAGCAACGATAAAATATTACATAATTACACCAATTTGTATATTTGTCTCTTAAATTTAAGTCACCCGCGGAACGTAAGGTATTCATTAAATTTAATTTCCTCCACCACTCTAAGTGAGCCGTGTTTAATGGTAACATGCAGCGCATAATTATTGCGTAAGAGGTGTAATTAAGGCCGGCCATTTATTGTCACGCGTATTTCTTTTGTGGTCAGCATAAATTATTTACAATTATTTTAAAATTTAAAAAAAAATTAAATAATACAAATTTATCCACCTTACAATTAAATTAATATTAAGAGTTTTATTAATAATATTAAAACATAAATAAATTAATTATATTAATATATAAATCAATTAAATATACTTATGTTATTGTTACTAATTAAAGAAAGGGTTTAATTAAATAATATTTCTTTTACATATACGAATTTAGAACATAGATTTTGTGCTGTTTCAAATAACTAGGACTGACTTTAGTTATTAAGGTTTTTATTTTTCTTATTAATATTTCAAGTAGAAAAGCATAGATTGTGCCGAGATTATATTCAGTAACGATATGTAATTTTACAGTGTATGAACCCAGAGCATAATCTACTGCTTTCAGTTTCCTAGAAATATCCCTCGTTGTTAATGAAAGCTGGATATAGCAGAAACGGAGCGGGATGAAATAAAAGATATTCAAGTAAAGAAACATTCCGCCCCAAGAAAATATTAAAAATTACACCCTGAAATAAAAACACAGTATATTCGCCGCTCATTCGAAGATTAATCTAGAACCTCTCTTAAATACAGAACTGTGTGCATTTAATACCACCACGTCATTTTCACCGTAAGTCCACGGCCTGTTAACATAATAGAAAATATAATTTAATAACACCCCTTCATATTCACTATGTGTATATAATTTCATTCAACATTAATCCTCTTTCAGAGAGAAAATCGAAGGTCAACCGTCCATTTAATAAAATTACAATTTTCCCTCGGGCATAATTGACTAAAGTTAAAATTGCAGCGGCATTAAATACAATTTGGCTGTTGAAAACTTTTCTTTAGAGTATTCAGCCGCATCTGCGGGAGTGAGGAGGAAACATTAATATTTTTAATCTCTTATTAACATTAACTTCCAAATTCCGACTTGGTTAACTTAATGGACGGCGCTTAATTAAGAAAATTTAAAACAGCGGAGCTGAGTTACATTTCTGCGTGCAAAAAATAAGGTCGTCCCTTTGTGATGTGGAAAAAAATACGAAAATAAATGTACATGCATAATGGAAGAAAAACTAGATGGGGACAGAGATGTGGAACAGCGTTGAATAAAACTTTACTTGAGAATATAATCCTAAATACTTTCACTGTAACATTGGTTTAATTGTATTAATTAATATTAATTAGCCTAGATATTATATTATAAATAGTACTAACAATTTTAATATTTTTTAATAAATGCGTGAATTTGTTAAGCGGTATATGTTTAATCTGAACATGAATTTAATCCAATTTAATACGTGTATTCATGAAAACTCATAATTAGCTACGTCCTTATAATAATTATCGATACAATCTATTAAATACTCTTGTTATAAACCAGAAACTACATACTCCTACATGAGCATGTTAACTACTTACTAACTTCAGCCAATCACTCTAACTTCGTTAAGCATTTATGTATTATTTGAAAGCCCCAAGAATTAAATTGTTTTGCTATTACGTTATATACAGTATTTTATTTATGAAAACGTAACATTATCCTAAATAATACAACTTATTTACATCTCAATGATTGGTTTTTATTACATAAGGCGTGTAAAAAGAAATCCATTATTTTTGCGTGGAATTGCAGACTTTATTTTTCATAGTTAGAATGATCTGATTTAGGTCAAATATGCGCCATTTTGTTGGAAACTTGTTGCTATATTAAAGGTAATTTCATTACGCCTCTCTTATAGAAGTTCTCTGCCCTAGTGGCAAAAATTTGAGAAAGTCGATTTTCACAAGGTTCTCTGGAATCGAATTTTTCACCAACAAAATTGTTCGCTATGGATAGAAGCATGTAATAATCACTTGGTTCCATATCCTGACTATAAGGTGAATGCATAAGAACCTCAAAACCAATCTTCCGGAGCTTCTGGCGAGTCACTATCAATGTCTGTGGCCTGGCGTTGTCTTGATGGAGCACAATTCCTCTCCTATTGGCCAAAGCTGGCTGCTTCAGGACGATTGCTTCCTTCAAACAATCCAATTGTTGACACTACAGTTCCAAATTAAGAGTGTTGCCGATAAGGAGTAGCTTATAGTAGATAATCCCCAGCCAATGTTACCAAACACATTGCAAAACTTTTCTAGCCGTCAGTCATGGCTTGGTCACAGTTTAAAAAAAAAAACTAATTATAATAACAAAATTGCAATTTAGGTATGAATATTCTCCACATGCTTTTAAAAGTAATACTGCCAAATAAAATTAAAAATATGTATTTTGCAGTAAGCAAAAGTAAAAAATGTAAAAATTACAAATTTTAAAATCAATAAATTCCTTATTTTTTGCATATAGGGATCGATTATCAATAGTATATAATTATAATTAGGTGTAAAAATAAGTCTGGTGCATATTATTCAATTTATTGGTGAAGCTATTGATTTCCATAATCAAATAGATGTTGTCTATTTAAATTCCTCAAAGGCATTTGATTCTTTCTGTCATAAAGTGTGCTTTTGGAATTTCAAATAATGTAATTGCATTCTTTCAATCATACTTACTTGACAAGAATCAATATGTTACATATAATGGCTTAAAATCTCATATAATTTATGTCTTTTCTAGGGTTCCCCAGGGTTCGCATTTAAGCCCATTGCGGTTTGTAATGTACATAAATGATTTACCTGAATTAATAACTTGTGATGTGCTTGTATATGCAGATGATCTAAAAAATTTCAATACAATCAAATGCCAAAATGATGTAACCAAACTTCAACGAAGCCTTGACCGTGTTCGTTAAATTATCACAGTGCTAGAAAAGACTTATGAAATAAAAGTCCTTGGTATAAGGTTTGATTCCAAATTCAATTTTACTTGACATGTAGATATGTTCTGTTCACAGGCATCTTAGACCCTAGATATTATTTCACGCAACTGCAGATAATTCTCGAATCCTGAGGACACTGCCATTTTACATTACTCTTTAGTTAGACTGAAACTTGAGTATGCTTCTATTATTTGGTACCCTTACCATGAGTGCCATAAAAATCTTCTCGAAAATGTACATTGACGTTTCTTAAAATATATTTATAAACTTAAAATGGGCTCATATCTTCTTAGAAACATAGAACATAGCGAGCTACTCTCAATAAATGAAAACAATAGCCTTGAAACTAGACGTATACGTAACAGTACTTTATATATTTTAAAAATAATACATAACGAAGTTGATTCTTCTTATATATTATCAAAAATAAATTTCCGTGTTCCAAATTACAACTCTGGCTCCAACTCAACATTATATAACACAAGCCATCAATCAACTATAATGCATAATGCTCCCTATATATTAAATGTTAAAAATGCCAATATCATTTTAACAAATTCCAAATTGTGTTTGTTAGTAATTATAAAGAAAGCAAACAATTCATTCGTAATTTATTTCTATTTAGTTCTAACATTTTAGTCTTATATTTAATAAAAAATTGTATTCTATCTTAATCTTACAAATTATTGATTTATTTACCTTATCTAAAAGTTTTTTTTAAATATTTTCATGAATTATTTTACATTTATATTTTTTTGTCCTAAAATTGGTTTCTATTGGGCAAATATATTACTATTAATATCACTCATGTCACCTAAAAATCCATCAAAAGGATCCGTATGAAGAACGTGTCTTGTTTGATCTAATGAAGTTGTTAAATTTTCGAGATCCCATGGTTAAATATTGTCTTTGATTTGATCCATTCTTTGGCAAGTTTTTTTTTACTTTCTTTTAGCTTTCCCAATTATTGGATTGTATGAAGGTGTTGATCAGCATAATCTACAACTTTCATATATTAATTGAAATTAAAAATACTTTCGGGCTTCACTATCATATCTCCAGTTTTTCTATATAGTTTTCTTGTTTAAATCATAGAAGCATTATGTATTGTAAGTTTCATTTAAACTTCCCCTTTATATTTCCCTTTTTGGTGAAAAAACATCTTGTCATCTCCTCAACTTTAACTTTTGTTGGTCTGCAGGTAATACCCAATTATTTCGTATAGTACCGCATGCTCTATTTTTTCTACCAATTTGATACTGTTGTGGATATTTTTGTCTGATAATGGAAAAAAAGTTAAATGATCTTGTATATAATTTAAATTTGCCAATATAACAGACTTCTCCTAAGAATATTATGATGCATAGCATAAGATTCTTAGGAGAAGTCTGTATCTCTTAATTTTTCTTATAATAATAATTTGGAAATTTATTCGTTCTTGAAAAAGAAATATTGCTTCCTATATCGCTTTACAAAAAAAAAAAATATAAAAATAGAAAAGTCTACCTTAAAAGTTTTGGTAGCATTTTCTGGCATTTCTGGTTGGTTCGGTCTTCAATATAAGGCAAACAGTCGTCATCAACAAACAAATTTACTACTTGGATATATCTTCGGGATCTCTCGGAAAAACTGTAATACCTTCATCTCCTAAAAGTGACAAGTGACTTCATGCTGGTACATTCTATATCATTTGCATCCAACACAACAGCCTTAGACAAGTGACTTCATGCTGATACATTCTGTATAATTTGTATCCAGGTCGCTTAAAAGTGGCACATAATAATTACTATCACCTTTAGTGTCCGTAATATCTGCCCAACTTCGGCTTCAGAAAAATCATCGCCACATTTTTCACCATTCATAAACTCAATTTTTGTATCCATGATAAAGTTAAGGGTTAAAAGAAAATTAATTTAAGACCTACATACATAGTACTACTACACTAAATCCAAACTGAAATAGGGGATAATTACGTCAACAGCTTCTCGTTAATAAAAATTGAATGACGCATTACTACGTCATCGGCGAGCAATGTGTTAAAAATACTTATATAAGTATGCTTTTATTGCATAAATTATACACAAACTTATAAAGTTGCTGTCACAATGACATAATAGACTTAGTCTAAAATAACCCACAAAAGAGTCAAAATGAAGCATTTTTGGTTATGAATAATTTGAAAGAACTTCGACGATGGAAACAGTGTATACCTGTATCACTGAATAATGTCGATTTGAGTGGAAGACTATTGGTAAACAGTGAATTCTACCCGTGACTTATGTGCCTTAAATTATTGGTTCATTTTATACTAAATATATGTATATCGTATTTTTTGTAATTTTGTAAGCAGGAGAAGCAAAGGCATTAAAGAAAAAATATGTTTGCTACAGTTCATCGAGTGAAATAACCTAATCTAACGGTTTGATTGCCACCATCATGATATTGTTAAAAAAATTAAATTTAGTATCAAAGTATAGCTTCCTGATTTTAATAATGCAAATTATTAAAATATCAGTATTGTAATTAGACTAATAATCTTTTCCATGAATTATTTTCTACTACAAACTTATTTTATTTTCCATCTGATTAGTTTCGTGCCAATTGCGGAATATTGATAGTAAAGATAGGAGCAGTCATTTCTTAGAGGTGTCACAAAGATATAATTTGCTCCGTAGTGTAGATTTAACAACTCTAGATATTCATAGAAAACTGCACACTGATGCTAAGTTTACACTATTACTACTACTAATTATATAAGAAGCTAAAGAAGAAGTGACTAAGAAAAATCCTAACAATTGGAGAAGGAAGAAGGATGTCAAGAATTAGAATGAAATGGATGCTTATTTTAAAGCGCAAGAGTTCAGGTAGAACTGGGTTGAGATATTGGTAAGAAAATAGCCTGGTACTTTTTAGATCTTAATGATGTTATCGTTCATCAGGGTGTTCTTAAAAGAATTTTTATGTCTCAATTGGAATGAAGGTATGATGACTCCTATATTGTTGGTACTGCCTACAATATTGAATCTCAGAGGTTTAGCTATATTTATTATGGAATTAGGGCCAGCTCAATATTCCAATATAAAATTTTAACAACCAAACAATAATAACACTACTATTGTGTTGGAGGAGAAGTCTATGAAATCACCTAGGTAGTGACCGAATGGCAAAAATTTGATTTAGATTCAACGGTCAGCTGGTAGACAACATCGCTGTAGTATGTTACTTATTAAATCAGATTTTTCTTCGACTTATGTTATAAATTACACAGTTTCAATCGATGTAATACAAACAGAAATTATATTAACCAAGGGAAAAACGCCAGTTTTCTAAGATGTTGGTTCAAGGACAATCGACGTTTTCTATACACCTATCAAACAGGTACTGCAAATGATCATTCAAATTGATTTAGATTTCAAAATGATTAGCGAATTCCAAACCAGCAGTCAATTAAGGCAGCTTTGCCCCAAAAAGATTAAGGAGGCATAAAATAATATCATTATTTAATCAGTATCTGAGACACTTGATAAAGTCTACATGAATGTTAGATTTGCCATTCAAATACGGATTGATAAGTATATCTGCTTCGTATATTATGGTAGTTGTTCTTAATTTCTAATTTCATATATAGAAAGTGATGAAGTTTTGCATACCGTAAATTATAATTAGGGTATAAACTAAATACCAGTGCTAAAACTCAGTTTTCGTACTATAATTAAAATGTTTATATCTATACATATGTTTGCAATAATTTGATTTTATTTTCTTTATTATTTAATAGGTTTCTTTTTCTAAAGAACGTAATTAATGCTAGATACAGATTAGCTATTCGGATCGCGATTGGTACGAAGTTTTGATTCCAATTGTGTAAAGTATTAATCTACTTGATGAAGCCATTGTGTGGCAGGGTCTAACATGTGATACCCTCTCAACTGTGTTGTTTTATTTCAATGAGTTATGGAGATACATCATATTCCGCCTAGTCAATTCAATAAAGTAATGTTATTGTATATAGCGTGTTTTTATTTTATTTTAAAGGACTCATCTAAAGGATCAAGTAAAATAGATGTAAAAGTCAATCATCCAAATTATTTTAAAATTAAATTAATTTGAAAATCAAATGATTATCCCGTTTTTTGTGCTTATATAGTGTTGACATATTGTGATTAAAAATGATAGTTGGTATTCCGAAAAGCCGTACATAACTTTTTAATTATTTAGTTTAGTAGATTCGAAAATTTAAACAGATTATGTGAATATTTGACTTGGCTTTCTTTACAAATTCCAACAAGAAAAAAAAGTTTCTCGGCAAATGTCCTTTATCATAGGATGTGTGCGTATTTTGGTTTAAGTGGTTTATAAGCGGCGATTTCTGTCTGAATGATAAACAATGCCCCGGAGACCCTAAAAAGTGACAACTATGAATTGAACAACCTACTTGTTGAAAATTCCTCACAAACTCAAAGAGCTTTTACATCTGCTGAGAGAGAAAGAAAGATCCATATATTAACTATAATTAATAAATATCAACAAGTCTATTTTATGGAAAATAGAACTGGATACTTTATGACAATCCGAAAAGTAGAAAGTCAAGGTTAAAAACCGGCAAATCATCAAAATTGGTCATAAAACTCAGTTTCTTCGGAAAGAAGGTTCTTCTCTCCATTTGATGTAATATAAAGTACGTCCGTTATTTTGAGTTGTTGCAATCAGTTACAGCTAATCAAATAAAGAGGCTTAATTGGTGCTAGACTGTACAATATTTACTGAGTCACGTAGTTTCTTCAATTGTTTTCGACTGAAGTTTGGCAACAAATATAGCTTTTTCTTGCTGCAAATGCTTAGATAAAAACTAAATTTCTTTTATGAGAGGTTCAAACCGTGGTTTCTTTGTAATACATCTGAGCGGACAATATCTAAATAAATTCCAAACTGTCGTCACACAAAATCTAGCCATATATATAGCCCCTAAGTCCATCATACGTCATATAGAATGTGATAAAGCACTTACACAGAAAGGTACGTATAGTGAATTGTTGTTAATGATGATAATGAGTTCTCCAGTACAATATTCTCATTATATTAGGGCAACTAATTCGTGTCAATTTGGACTGATGGCATTGGGCATGCTCCTCAGTCAAAGATAAGATGAATTTTTATAATGAAAATGAAATGAATAATATTATTTAACAATGATTAATTCTGATCATTACAAGTAAAATTGTTTCATTTAATAATGTAATAAATACAAAATAAAGTATTGTCATATTAATTAATGAGGCCGTTATTTGTTGAAAATTCAATAAAAGTTTTTGAAAATTAAAAAAGTGCTTTTACTTTAATACTTAAGAAATAGAGTATTGTGTATATTAACAATAATATGGAAGCAAATGCAGATAAAATTAGTAATAATTAGCAGTTAATATTTAAATTAGTAACATATGATATTAACAGGGATAAAACCAGATAAATTTAATAATAAAACCATTAAACTCCTTTACAATGTAGAAAATTAACTAATAGAAGAAACACGAAAACATTTACGAAATTACGAAATATTTTAGTGTTTTTTTTAATTACCAGATAAATTTGATTACAATTTTCGTTAGTTTTATATATAAATAAATACTAAATATTATCCTGTTGTCTAAATTTACCACGTTTTTAGCCTTTATTTTTTTAATAAGCCATTGTGGGCATCTGTTCCCGCATACATAAAAACTGGGACATTGCTGTCCATCGCATAATTCACATAAAAGTGAAATGCACAAAGTAAAAACGGCTACGTGAAGCTATACCACTGTCTCGTAAATGTTTTTCCAAGCTGACAGCTAAAGCTCCCCTTCGCCGGCATTTTTCTCGATCGTTACTTTCGGTGCAGTCAAATACGCCCGGGATAGCTGCATTTCGCCATATTAATAAATTTATATGCTTCAAACTGTAATGGCCGATGAAAACGCTGTAAACGTGAGAACCGTAAGAGAATTTACGGGTTTAGTTTTTTTTAATCGCTTTATCTCTGCAAGGGTAAATATTTTTTAAACGGCTAAAGGTAGGGATTACGAAATAATACAACGGCGATAAAAAAAATTGGGACAATAAATCTATGCAGTTAGCTTTCTTATTTTTAAAAGTTAGATATTCTGTACGAAACACGTAGTAATGTTTTTGTGATAATTTCCATAATACTAAATTGATGCGTTAAATACTATTCTAATTGCATTTCCAAAGTTTGTATATATATTTTTTTAAATTAACACTAGTAATATTTTCTTTTTAAATAAGACTTTTAAACGTTTTATTCCTAAGAACAATTCATTTATGGTAAATTAATTTACAGAGCTTATGAAATGTTTCACTAGAAAAAAAGAATATAATTTGCACCTGCCTATATTTAGTTATAAATGATTTAATTATAAAAATCTTTTGTTTTTAATGTTTCAGAAATAATAGATATTTAGAATAACTTTTATGTACCAAAGTCTTCTGTGCCCGTTTCATTACTACTTTGATTAAATACTGATTTTTATGTTAAGTATTAAATCAATGTACGTCATTGTAATTATGTTTAAAAAACTGTTTCGTTATTTCTAAAAAAATTAAATAATAAGAAAAATAAATTTCTATAAGCGCTCTGCACAAATTATTTCTAATATTTAAGTTTAAGTTTATAATATATGTTTTAACATAATTTCCTTAATTAATTACAGTCTGCTGTAATAAATTTCAAGGTATTTTTTGTACAATATCGATTACCTTCTTAATTATTCAATTCATCGAAAATAATTAATACTGTCAATAATAACACCGTTACAGATAGTGTTGATTTACATCCGTACTAAACCCTAATTGGCTACATCCGTTGCGAATAGGGGCGATAAGCAAACATCATATCAAATTGCTTGAGTTAGTTTATCCTCTTGGAAACTAGTTTATATTTAACTACATTAAATATAAGCTATTTATTTGTACCGGATACAGGTTTTAATTAATAAATTACCGATTAACATCAATAAATCAAAATAATATTTTGATTGACAAATTAAAAATAATACAATTGTGGACCAAATGTTTGCAACAGTAATTTTCACTTTTTTTATGTGAATAATCTATGGTTAATACACAGGAGAAGATCTTTTTGCATGTATGTTGTATGTTATAGTTTCGGTGGGTCGTATGGCCTATGGGCCTTCCGAAAATACCTCGACCTAAGGGATCTTTTGTAATTATCCCTGACCTACTTGAGTCCCTCAATGTCTAGACATTGTATGTAGTCTACGATAGTTTGAAGGTTGTGTACCTATTCATTAGGTTTTAAAAAAAAACTAACCTCTTTTTAGAAGTATTAAAATTGGTCTTTGTTTTTAAGTCCTTATGCAAAAAATTATAAAATTTCATGCTAATATATTCTGGCCCTGCTTCTGTGAATGTCTATTTGTAAATTGGGTATACAAAATTAATTTATGTCCTGTATTAGGATCATGTAATTTCTTACTGTTGCTGAAAAATGGGTTTGCTTCCAAACAAATAGCTAGCTAGAATTCTAGAAAATATACTAAAAATATTGTGAGAAGACTATTTGCATAAAAAGTGTTGTACAAGATACTATTGGATTGAGACTTAACATAGCTCCAAGTTCTCGCTTTTTAGTAAAGAAAATTTTATTAATCTCTGGCGAGCTTGCCCAGTGTATTACACCATATCTGATTCGGCTTTCAAAATTGGCAAAATTGGCCATTTTGAAGAAATCAAACAGACACACTCTCTTAGTGAACGGTGAACGGAGCATAAATCAAGATTTATTTAATTCATTTGAAATGCGCAATATATGGTCAATCCATCTTAGTTTAGCATCAATGACTATATCGAGAAATTTTGCAAAATGTGTAACTTGTAATTTATAAACACCGAAATGTAAAATATTTATTGTAGTAATTAGTTCATTTTTCTTAAATAAGATACAATTCGATTTTACCTTGTTTAAGATCAAACCGTTTCCTCTCTTACCAATAAAATATTAAATTATATTTTTCATATAAACTTATAATTTTCGCGAAATAATCTTAAAAACCGGTATTAACTACTCGACAATCGACTTCATTCTAATAGTTACTTGTAAAATCTATCTATACAGGGTGTCCCACCGAAACCGCAAAAGTTTATGGACTTCTAGTTAATGTATTATTATTATGAAATTTTCATGGCTTATGTAATCAAGTGTGCTCTATTTAAATAGGATATTTCCAAGATTATACGACTTTCAGTTATACCAATAGTCAACACCAACTTCCTTATTTCAAATGGAATACTATATTTTTTAATACGTATTTAGATTCTACATAAAATTCTGTGAAAAAAAATTATTAAGTAACATAACGTCCAAATTTCAGCGTTTTCGAGATAATTGATATTTTTAAAAATGTTGTGCTTTTTCAGAGTTCACTTTAAACATACATATCTCCGACTAAAATAAAATTGAAGGATTATTATTTTGGCTACACATAGTCAATACCTGAGGGTATCCAATGATGAATTATTAAAAAATAATATATACAGGGTGTTCAAAATTTCAAACCACATTTAAACCAATATATCTCGTTTTTCTTAAATGAAACACCCTGTATATTTTTCCATATTCGGACGCAGAATTTAATTTTGCTTTTACCTAGTATGTTCCATATACCTATCTTCTTTACTTTTAAAGTTATTAACATGTTTGTAACGATATGTCAATATTCTGGCCAATTAAAAAACGTTCGCTATGCATTTTATCAAGCAAACCTAGAAAAAAAAAGAACAAGTGGTTTTAAATCAAAATATCAACGTATTGTTATTACTTCATTCAGTAGTGACGTACAGCTAAAATGAATCCCAGAGATAATTACTCCAATAAAGATATTTTGAATTTATTTTGCATTCACGGCGAAAGTCTAAGAGTTATGGACCAGCAGATTATTAAATGAAACGCCAATGAATAGATGGAAATTTAGACAAATCGATGCGAACTTTTGGAAAACTGGTACTACTCAGCAGGTCGCGAGAATAGATAAATTTGTAATTGATGAAGTAGAAAACGAAGTAAGTTTACTAGCCTATTTTCAAGTCAATCCACATGTTTTAATAAGATCTGCGCACAACGATCTTGGAATAACCCGATCATCTTTTCAGCAAATTTTAAAGAAGCATAAAATGCACCCATATTCATTTATTACAGTGCAAGCAATGAATCCAAATGACCATGTACATCGTTTACAATATTGTGAAAAGCTGTTAGTAAAACTTCAGGAAAACCCATTTTTATGCGTAATATTATTTGACGGCGAAGCAAATTTTAAATAGTCATAATTTTTTTGGGTTGATAAAAATTTACACTTTACACAACAAGGAAACTTCCAAAATGCGTTCAGTGTTAACGTATTTGCATATATGATGGATGATGTTGGATTTGAAATTTTCGACGAAAATTTAACCAGTAGCAGATATTTGCAAGTACTCCGAAGAAATAAAGAGAATGGTTGCGACCGTTACTACGTGGTAATCCATACTTACACTGAATTGAAAAATTCACTATGTTTTAACCACAAATAATTATTGTAAAAATATTATATAACGTGTAGGCACAATTATATAAATCTAAACAACACAGCACGACAACACGTTATATAATATTTTTACAATAATTATTTGTGGTTAAAACATAGTGAATTTTTCAATTCAGTGTACTCCGAAGAAAGATCGAAGACCGAATTTACCGATAATTTACCATTAAATACCGTTAGAAATTGCTGGTACCCCATCGCATTCGTCGTATGCCGTAGATGAGTAATTAAGAAGTATGTTTGAAGATCACTGGTTTGGATGTAATGGGCCAGAGGCTGACCTAACACCCCATGATTTTTATTTATAGGGTCGCATTAAAACTAATATATATGACAGGCCAGTTGATTCCAAAGAAGAATTAATTGAACGAATAATATCCGAATTTGGTAAATTAAACCACAAAATTAAACACAATAATCAAACCACAACGAAATCAGCAAAGCCACAAATAATGAAACAATCCATAGAATTTTGAAGTGTAGAACAAAATGGTGACCATTTTGAACATTTATTAAACGAATTGTATGAATTGATTGAACTGAATATTTATATTTTTAAAGTTTTCATTAAATAATATCAAATTAAAATCTTCTATCTATGTAAAATGTCACAGACAGTTAAACTGTTTAAATAAACAGGAGTTGTTTTTTGTTTTCTTAACTCGCTTTATAAATTAAGTACCCATTGTATCCTTATTGCACAGACTATTGACATATTTTTGCAAACATATTAATAACTTTAAAAGTAAAAATTTCATAAAAATACATTCACTAGAAGTCCATAAACTTTTGATGTGCGGTTTCGGTGGGACACCGTGTAGATGAACTACACTTTTGAAAATTCTAGTATAATCTTTTACAAGTAAAATATTACCAAAAGACTCTAATAAATATGTAAATTCATGTACCAAAATGAAACAAAAACGTTTACTTTGTTAATATCACACTTTATGTATGTGATATTAACAAAGTAAACGTTTTTGTTTAATTTTCCAAAATGAATCACGAAGTTAACGCCTCAACCATTAATCAATTCATGTACTACTTTATTTTTACGCATTATATCTTAACGGTTTGAATAAAGCATATTTATGTCGCAATAAATGGCTACTTCACTATGAATTTGCATGCCACCGCAAAAATTTGAAGTCAAATAATAATTTAAAACCTTAGGGATTTGTATAGGAACCTTCTTTTGCCAGTGTTCTGAGAAACAAAAGATATGAATCTTTTCGTCATGCAAAAATACTTCAAGTTCATTCAATCAGTTTTGGTAAGTTGTTGTATACTATTATACATGAGTAATATGCATTTTTTTTTCAAAATAGGTCCTATTATGCGATGGTATTGTGAATTTATTGGTGTTTCCTGTATTATAATTATGTTTGATATTAATAATCGCGAACATGTTTAAATATTGAAAAGCAAATATTCCACATTTATACACATAAATACCATTCAGGGTTAGTATTTGGTCCTTTCTGAAAGTATCTGGGCATGTTTCGTTATTTTTTAAGTTGTACATTAATCGTATGATCCGTTTTTGTGCTATAAAGGTCCTTGTTATGTTTGCTCTGCCCCATACAAGTATATTGTATGACATGTATGGATAAGCTTGTGCATGATATTATATATGCTTAACATTGATTTCAGAGTCATGTATTGTTTAATTTCAACATTGCATAATATGTGCTATTTAGTTTGGATAGTAAATGATCCACTTGCTGATCATTGAGATATATACCTAGAAAAAGGGTACTTTTTGTTATGTTTTTGATGTCGTATTAGGTTTTCTATTATAATAGTATATTATTATATGAGCGATTATGATAGCCATTATTCACGAAAATTCTGTTTGCGCCCACGAGCCGCTAGGCGAGTGGCGCAAAGAATTTGAGTGAATAATGGCCATAATCGCGAATATAATACTGTACTTTTTCTACTCCTTTTAAATAATTTTAGTTATAAACTTCAGAATTTTATTAATAATTTATTAAATATACATCAATATACATTTTTTGTTTAATTATTTTCTAATTGTTATTGAAGCTACTGGAGGCGAAACAATTTATTGTAAAATTTGTACAATTTGTAATATTCAAAGATTGAGTAATAATTTCCATTGATAGACTCTTGTTGGTAGTTTTACTGGTAGACCTAGTAGTATATTTTTATTATTATTTACTTACTTTTATAGCAACATATTTGTGATCACTGGCGTTTGTAATGAAATTATTTATTTCTTCTGGAGTAAATATTTTTGTCATTTTTGCCTGATAGCCATCTGATCTGCGTTAGAAAAATGGCCTTAATTTTCTGTATGTTTTCAGTTTAATATTGTGTCGTATTTCAAGTGTGCTCCGTAACATTGAATAGTGTAATAGGGAAGATGATTTATATTTTTCCGATAAGTTATCAAAAGTGGAGTACAATTCTCCTAACACTATCTTCATGTTAATTTTACTACAATTATGTAGAAAGAAGAACTGTTTGTCGCACAACTTTGAGCTGCACCTGACGTAAACAAATAAAATAATGTTGACTGACGCGCGCCGTAGATGACTTGATCGCGGTCAGTTTTATAGCCGGTTCACACTGCACCGTTTTTTTGCCGTGTTCTATAGTGACGCATATGTTTTAATATTCGTGTTCACACAATAATGCAGGCGACCGTATACGGTAAGACAGCAGTTTCGTATAAATACGCATATTAAAATATAAGCACAATTACAAAACACGGTAAAAACCAAATCGGTAAAGCTCCCGATTCGGTGCTGTGTAAATTGGCTGTAAAAACATTTGCAATATCAACAGATGCAACATATTGAATAATGAAATTCCACGTTTGTGATTGGCCAGAAACAGTGAATTATGAATTCATAATCCAACACTTATAAATTATAGCTTTTATTATTAACGAAAAAAAATATGATAATGGGGACATAATTCAATAAGAGTAGAAAAAATATAATTTTTACTGTTTTGTTAGCATTTAATAACAGATTATTTTGATAACACCAACTTATTATTTCTTTATTAACTTTCTCGATTCTTTAAAAAATCTCCTTTCCTGTAGCTGCAGATACAATTACTGTAGTGTCGTCTGCAAAATTAATTGCATATCCAACAGTAACCGCCTGACTCAAATCATCAATAAATAATAGGAACAATAGTGGGCCATGGGTTTATCCCTGTGCCACTCCTTTTCATATTATACATCTCTGATTGTTGGTTTTGGATTTGAACACATATTTTCCGATCTGTTAAGAAAGACACGATAAGGTTTAGCACTACCCCACGTAACCTTAACGATAGTATCGAAAGTATCGAAAGCTCGCGAAAAATAGGCCCTCCACATTTTGTCCTTCATCTACATTTTTGATACTTCCGTTACTTGCTCTAATGCTTCCATTTCTCTCCATTTATTCACCCGAAAACCATGCTGACTATCGGAGAGAATCTTAAACTTATCGATAAACTCACATATATGTTTCGCTAGTTCTTTTTCAAACACTTTTGAAAATATACTGAGAATCGCTACTGGTCTATAATTCTCCTTAAAATCTGTTTGTCTTTTTTTATAAACTGGTACGACCTTTGAAATTTTAAGGGTATCTGTAAAATTTCCTGTCGAAATTGATAAATTGACTAAGTATGTCCTTTGCGGGGCAATTATTTGCTAAGTTTTTTAGCATGTTGACAGGTATTTGGTCAAGTCCCGTACGATTTTTGAAGTATTACAGCTTGTAGACCGGTTATTTCCGAATTTCTCTGTTAGTTTCATAACCGTTATTGTTGAGTAATATTTTGCAATTATTCTTGCTATTTCTGCTGGTTCTGTAATATCTATCCCGTTTTCCATGACCGAGATTACTCGTTCTTTCTGTGATCTGTTTAACTCTTTATTTACGAGAGTGCATATTTTCTTTTTTTTGTTGGACGCGTTTTCATCTTGATTCTGGAAATAATTTTGTTTTGTTGTCGTAATTAATTTATTGTTTTCTTTTTTGGTCTCTGTTTGTATTCTTAATATCCTCGGTTTTTATTTGTGTTGTTAACCAAAATGTTTTTTTTTCAGGTTTTGACTGGATCTAATAATGTTGTCATGTTTTGTTAGATTTTGGTTTCTGCGTCAATACTACAATTAGTACGACTTATATTAAGACAATATAAGAATTCTTGATAGAAAATATCACAGGCTGCATTTATAACCTTGTTTTCAACATTAGTCCAGTCTACTTTTAGTGATATGTAGGTTCCTGAAAATTTACTGTTTTTCTATTACTCCTATTACGCTTTGATTTATAAATCCATTCTTCTACTTTTATTGTTATCAACTGCCCTAAATGGTCAGATATGTTGTTGTTCATGCTGTTGCACCTGAATTTGGTTTCTGCTAGATTTGTTAACATATAGTCGATTTGTGTTTCGCTGATTCCTCTAGCTGAATGTTGAATTCTTGTCGGCGCATTTAATTTGTTGTTTAAAAAGAGATTTTTGTTTTATGAATTTTCCAAAAAAAATATTTTACAGTCTCCACAGATAATAACGTGTTTATTCTAATTTATCATTTCATTTAGAATGTCTGTTAGATTTCTTATGAAAATATTTATATTGCCACTAAGTTTACGATAAATTACAAATATTCTTAACTTTAATTGGTTTTCCAATGTAACTTCATACGTTGCAATTCTAAATGTGATTCTACGGAATATTTGTTTCCGCATTTTAGCAGTTTGTATGTCCATTAGTTGTCAACTAAGATAAATCTCTTCCATTCGTATGTTTTTTCCTAAAATAAGTCGCTATTTGCCGCTATTTATTTAATTTTATATATTGTGTATTGCTTTTGTTTCTCCATGTTTCGGTAAGGCATAATACGTTTGGGAATTCCATTTCTGTTATTGCTTCTAATTGATCAAGTTTATTAAAAGTACTGCATATGTTTTGATGCATTATTTTCAGGTAACATTGTTTGGATTAATTTACCGTTTTCTCGCTTGTTTTCTTCTTCTTTTCGAAGAAATCGAAAGGAACTTATATTTATTTCTTCTGGTCATATTGTGGAAATCTCAATCTTTGTCTCATTACTTTTTGATATTCCCAATTTGAAACATTTACATTTTGTCTGTTAAATTTTGTATTAGTTTTTAATTTCTTCGATTTTAACGCTCAAATTTCCAATTGATGTTTCTAGAAAATTATTAAATTAGCCGAGCGTAAACTCATTTATAAATTTTTCTACGTGATATCACACGATTCTTTCCTCTCAATAAACTACGCCACTTGATTTATGGTTATTTCCTATTATAACGGGATGTCTTGTTTTAATTTTATAATTGTGATATTCCGAGTATTCAGCTGATTTGGACGTTAGTTGGCTGTTTTTTTCTTCAGTCGTTGACTCGTTCCGTGTGTCTGTATTATTTTGTTCTTGCGTTCTTCCGTTTGTGTCCTTGCATTTTGGCCTATCATGATCGATTATTGTCGTCTTCATATTTTTATTTATTTTATCTGGTGACTGGTCTATGTGTTTACTTACTTTAATTATTTGTTTTGCAGCGCGTTTATTTTTTTGTTTACGATTCGCGCTCGTGTTCTGAATTGTTTGTCCATCTCTCTGCATCTGTGTAATTGTTTTGTGTGCCATCTTTTGGACTAGTTATTAAACTGATATTGGCATTTTGTGTTGGCAACATTTTCTTTAAAGAATTCATTTGTTGTTTAGTAACTAATGAACTCGTCTTTCAATTTTATGACACTTTTTAGATATTTTACCTCCATTTCCAAATTGATTATACGATGGTGTCTCCGCTGTTAAATGATATATCCAGGTCGTCTCCGCCATTGCTGTCATCTCCGGTTGCTTGGTTCTTGGTATCTGTGCAGCAATTTATTGTTTCCGCGACCAGTTTTATCACCGAATTATTGTACTTAACTCATCCTAGGTGCATTTGTCTATTGCTGATTACACATTTTCTGTCCACTTAGTGTTTTATTACTGCACCACTTACATTTATTCCTCAAAGCTATTACTTTTGCGTTTGCAGACATCGAACATTTTGGTATAATGATTTGAAACTGTTGATTGTTTCAGATTATTTTTCTGTCGGTGTATAATTTATATTATTGGAGTTTTTCTGCGTTCCGCGAAATAAATTATAACGAGAAACAGCAATTCTTTTTCCCAAAGATTTTCATCCATAAGTTTGCCTAAATACGAGATTGGTGCTGCTATCTTAAAACTGCTATAAGTAGAGATTTAGATACATTAGAGTTATTTTCTCACATTTACATCTTCCGTATTTAAGCGTTTTACTAAAAGAGACTTTAGATCCTCCCCTAGAGTTTGCACGGGATACCAGGCAATTATCGTTTTCAACCCTATTTAAGCGTTTTACTGAAAGGCTTAAGAACCTCAGCTAGAGTTTGCATTGCATACCGGGCTACATGTAGCCACGCTAGTTTTTCAACAGCTTCGAATTTTGTATAATTCCCGTCGTCCCTATTTCTAACCATGGTGACGCGCTGACTCGCTTGCTGGTAGACATTTTGCGTTCAACTAATGTAATTTCTTTAGTGGCATAACGTCCTATTGCGTTTAATCTTAAATAGCGATATCCGTAGTTATAGTAGAGGTTTTTACATTATTTTGTTTAGTTATGCTTAAAGGAATCTTCTTTGAATGTTGAAGACAGAGTTCTTGTAGCACGATAGGTGGCACTTTTACAGGACTGGATATTATCAATGCTAAGTTTGTTTACATTTGTTCCGTGAAAGATTTATTTTAGCTCAGTCTGATTTTGCTTAAGAATTGCAGAGTGTTTCTCTAATTGTTGATTTTTAGTAATGTTTTAGGTATAGTTTGATACACAAAACACGGTTAACTTTAACTAAATATATTCTCTTAACAGTTGAACACAGCAAGAACAATAGTACAATTTAGACTGAGATTTAGATGATAAAACAGCCCGCTATAGATGGCGCTGCCCGTGACTAAACGCGCGCATAGTTAAATTAAAAATACATTACAATATCCTTCCCTTAAAAGTACTACACTCTATAGCGATCAGGAGCCCTTAGTAAATGTCGAGGTCTCAATATCCTTTTATTTGAAATAGTGACATCTGAAACAGATGGACCTGCATTATTATCAACAGCTTCTGATCTCGGTCTCACCTCAGAAGTAACATTTTCTGGTGCATAATGTGAAGGTATAATTTGGTCTATATGGCGTTTACAAATATGACCTTTGCACGTTTTTACAATGTAAAATCTTTTACCTAAAACCTTTTCTATTACCGCCGCACACCACACTTTTTTATTATTTGCATATTCCCGCAAACTAACTTTATCCCCTACTTTAAAAGTTGCTGTCCTTGTTCCCGTATCATATTCAATTTGTTTCATTTGTTTTCTTCGACAATTTCTTCAGTTAACGGGGATAACAAATCCGACGTAGTGCGCAATGGACGACCTAAGAGATTTTCCCGTGGTAAAATGCTCCGTATTACGGTATTGCAACAAAAACCTATTAATAATTGTTTTCGCGCTTACATTCACATTATTATATTTTCCTGTTTTAATAGCATTTTCTGCAGCTCCGTTTGTTTGTGGATTATACGGAGCCCCTCTCGAATGACGTATACTATTGAATTTTAAAAAATCTTGAAAATGTTGAGACGTAAATTGTGTCCCGTTATCCGAAACAATATATTTCCTGCTATTTTTCAGTGGTATTTTTTGTGGTGATGTGTGTCATTTCAAAACACTCAACCTACTTTGTCGTTGAATCTATAATAATCAAATAATATTTTGAATGTATAGGACCCATAAAATCGACATGCAAACGGATCCACGGTCGACCATCGAAATGCCAAGGAATAAATTCCGCTTTAGCAGGCGAATTTGAAAATTTTATACATGCTTCACATGACTTAATCAACAATTCAATATCATTATTAATTCCTGGCCACCAAAGATAAGAACGAGCAAACGCTTTGCTTTTCACAATCCCTAAATGAACTTTATGTAATTCAGCGAGGATGCTTTGTCGAAATTTGGGAGGTATCACAACTTGATGGCCTCGCATTAAACACCCATGTTCTACCGACAATTCATTTCTATATCTGGCATATGGCTGAAAATTATCCTCGAGTTTGTTGTGTGGCCAACCATGTAATACATAATATATGACTTTACATAAAATATTATCTTTCATGCTTGCTCTTTTGATGTCCATAAAATTTATGGGGAAATTTTCAGATACGAAATTTATATATGAAACATTATTTTCAGTACAAATTTCCATGTAATGTGATGGAAATCGAGACAATCCGTCTGCTATATTTTTCTCTGATCTGACAAATTTAATTGAAAATTGGTAACCACTTAAAATGTGTGCCCACCTTTGCAGCCTGTTTGCTGCTATCACCGGAATTCTGGATTTTTCCCCAAAAATAGCTAGTAACGGCTTATGATCAGTTACAATCGTAAAATGTCTACCGTATAAATATTGGTGAAATTTTTTCACTCCAAAAATTATTGCTAATGCCTTTTTTGAATCAGAGAGTATACTCTATCCGCTTTATTTAAAACTCTCGATGCGTATGCAATTGGTTGCTCAATTTTGTTTGCTTCATTGAAATGACTAATTACAGCCCCTAACACTAACTACAAGAACTGACCCTCTTGAAGAAACTTGTGACAGGTTGAATATAACCACAGTATGTTATTGTTTCCATTCTGGAGTCTGAGAATTTATTATTGTGTAGGCCCGTACATGCACTATGCACGAAACCGTTGCACAATCCATAATATCTTATCACCATATCACTTGATATTATTTAAATTTTACAACTTTTACAATTTGTTGTATTTTTTAAAATAACTCATCTAACGCATTTCTATAATTATTATGTAGAACACTGCTACATAGCTTCATCAGGCAGATAAGTAAAGATTTTAACGAATTAAAATTGCGACTAATTGCAAAGTATGGATATGGTGAGGAGTGTTACAGTTGAACCGACTACAGATTTCGTAGTAGGGAACATCAGTTTGTTCGTTTAATAAAATATGGCGTTTGTAAAATTTATTAATTTCTAGCTGTTCCTTGTAAAATTAAAAAAAAAAATTAAGTGAAGGCCGTTAGCATAAGTTCCGTTGTTTTCTCCCGAGGGAAACATTTGTTGTTACGGGAAGTATTTGATCTTCGAAGCTTCAACCTGTGTGTCCAACGTATACTTTTAGGTCACACAAGTAGACGCTAGATTTTTCTTCTTTTGCCGATTTGTCTTTCGTATTGTTGATTAATTTATGGATAGTATTATTTGTCTTAAATGAAATGTTAATATTTCAAAACTTTAATTCATTGCCATGCCGGAAGCTGTTTATAAAACGAAAACTGAAAATTCCATTTCGGATAAAATATATGAAAAACTTAATTCTGATCCGACCGAAAAATATGTTAAAGAACTAAAAATAGCGTTAAAAATTGTCTATCAATAATTACCGTAAAAATAGATTCCTTATCCCAATGAATCTCAGCCTTCATTAAATTACACAAACCTGAATAACTAATAAGACCCGTAGTATCATTAATAATTTTCGCTTGCAGAAATACATTCAAACATTTAATTAATTTAATTAAAAAATATCCCGTCGAAAATTCTTCAGAATTAATTAGCAAAATTTTTCAAACGAAAATTCGCAGCAATTGTTCGCTCGCATCCTTTGATGTCACCAGCTTATTTACAAGCGTACCACCGCAGGAAGTAATAGTTATTATCCGTGAGTGACTTATGCAAAAAGGGAAAAAGGCAGTAATTGCGTACGAAATTTTAAACCTATTAAAAGTATGCTTGACTAAAAATTTCTTTCCGCCGAACGGTTTAGCGATGGGAATCTCACTAAAAACTTTACTTACAGAAATGTATTAATGCATTAGATATTTAAAAAAATAGGTGTAAATCAATAAATTTAATTGAAGCAGGATTTGACGTTGCGACTTCTGCCTTATATTAAATAGGCCACTTGGGCATAGTGGTGAGCAATGATGTTCTCGTTAAACACGTCATATGTAAATGCGATTTATTTGCATCTGCAGATTATTTAATGCTAGTTGGTAAAGTAAATAATGTTTAATTGTGGAGGCGTTTACTTTGTAGTACATCATTAAATTAAATAATGAATTGATAAGGTAAGGTTAAAATTCAAAATTCATTAAAATAAAACAACATACTTGTGAAGGTTTTTTTTATTATTGATTGCTACAACATGTGTCACAACATAGTGGCTGAGTATTTAGAATTCATCTACCTGTTAACGGCATCGGGTTATAAAACATGTTGCAGGGATCAATAATAAAAGCGTATTGTTTTATTTAAAAAATAATAACTAATTGATTAAAGCAACATTTTATTTAAATTTGCCTAAAATAATTTATATTTATTAAATGGTAATTTGATTATAACATGGTTCAACTCTTATTTAAATATAACTCATTGTGATTTATTTACGTCTAATTAAAAATACTGATAACTTTAAAATGAATTTAATATTTTGTATTATTCCTGTTTGTATAACAGATCTGAGCAAACATATACAGAAGCTAACAGGCAACCGACATAAACTTCGACCCAATTATTTTTGTTTCCCTCTTATAAAAACATAAAAAGTACCTTTAATTATTACAACGTATATGTTTTATAACAATGCCATTTATTTGTTTTACGTTGAACTGAATAATATTTATTATATAATGTAAAACTTTTGGTTTTTCAACATCATTGTGTCGATTGTTGATTTTCATTTATAATTTAATTTTAGTATCCATCAGATAAAAAAAACAGTATGTACGAGTATATACGAAATAATGGCAGAATTATAAATACTCGTATTCCGTACATTTGTAAATCAGAATTGGTGTTAATTACTATTATAGGGTTGGTATTTGTACCTTTACAAGCCGGATGACGGTATTTAGCTACACCCGGAAGAGGAAGAGACGTGTATGGCAGTTTGTATGTGTATATGTATGGCTGTATCGATTTTGCGATTTAACCAGATTTTAGATCCGGTTTATATGTGTGATAATGACGCGTCGTAGTGGTTGTGATGTGGTTACTGTCCCTGAGGGACATATAACATCTACACTTTAACCACCCACACTCTCACGTTCATGTAACATGCAGAGTTTGCGTCTATAGGCCTAAGTACCGAGTAAAATCAATTGTGTACGTTAGTTTAAACTCATTATTTCAGTCTAGAAAAAGTACAAATAAGCTGATATATTAATTGCTAATAAAGTCCTTTTTTTAAATCCCATGTTTACAATACAGAAATAAAAGAAATATTAAAATATATCTTATCATAAAACGAAATCATTTAATTATGATTTACAACTAGTAATTTACCTTTTGGGAATTGTTACGTCACGTAAATTTGAAATAAACTCAATAACCAGAGTTGATTTAGTTTTAGTACTTAACATAGTTCTTTCAAACTAAATAGCTTAAGTGAAGAATTTTACTTTAATTTAATGTAAGAACAAATAGTTTTCTTCGATTACTAAGATACTAATTTAATTAATTTTTTATTAACTACAAATGAATAAGTTGTCATTGAACCTATGTTTATGTTAAAAAAATTTGTTCTTGTCTTATGATGGTGTTTAATTTTGTTACATCAAAAGTTACCTTTTGTTTTAGAAATATTAACAAAGAATATCTTTTTTGTCAATAAAAAAAATTAATGTGGCTATTATGATGCATTCCCATAATTCGTAAAGCTTAAAATTATTTAATTATTGTGTCACGTTTTTCTTAAATTAAAAAAATTGTTCTTATATCACGTTGATGTTTAATCTTCTACTCAATAACAAAATTAAAAAAAGTGACGTGGCCATTATACCACTTTACCGTACCTATTACAGCGAAAGTAAAAAAAAAAAACAATTTAATCCGATCTATACATCAACTCGTGACATTTTTCTTAATGTCGTTTAGGTACGAATATCGAGAGTCGAGATATACCGTAACCCCAGCTAAAATCAATTGTGTGGACTAGCGTAAATCCTCATTATTTCCAGAAATCACGCCTTTTCAACTGGAACACGAGCAACGAACGAAAAACCTTAATGATGTTTGCTCACTAATTGAATAATTAAATGAGAATTAAGCGGGTGCAAAAGTGAAGCACGAAAGCGACGAAATTGAGATTTTATTATTTCACGTACTGCCGGAGTCGGAAAATCCTGTAAAAAACGGAGGCGGCGGATTAATTTAACTTACGATGACAAGCCAGGAGTGCTGGGTGGTTGTTCTGGGCTTAGAAAACGAGTAGCCTTTTTAATTCAACGCTGTTATGATATTAATCCGATCTTAATTAAAAGAAAGCTGAAATTTGTTTATGGTGATTATCACGTTTAATCACGAAGAAAGTATTAACAGTTGGTGATTTCATGCAAAAACTTAAAATACTGTTATTAGTGTTCATATATTGCAATTAATTTATGTCTACAAGTTTTATATCCAAGTATAAACTATGACAAAACTTCATAATAATTAAATATTATGAAGAATGATAATAAATGACCGCAAATATGTCACCTATCGTCTAAAACGTTGTAGTAAAAATAATATTATCTTATTTTACGAATTCTTGGAAAGTTAAAACCGCAAAGTTAAACTTTGCTCCCCGTCTTAAACTGCGCTTCTTTGATAAGACGCAAAATTGATCGAAACCGGTCTGAGGCAAATAATAATTCAATGAATATATTTTGAATGTTTAATTGTCTTGAATCTTGAATATAATAAAGAAGGAGACTTTGTTTTATTTTACCTTAACGTTTTATTTAAAATTACCCAATTCGACTAACAGATTTATGTTTTCTAATGACTACCTGTTAGTCACATGTAATTTTAAATAAAGTAGTAAAACAAAATAATCGTGATTGCTTCTTCAGAATATTTTTTAGTTGTTATTATATTTCTATTACGTGTAAAGTTAAAATAAACTGGTAATTATGTACAGTTTAAGCAATTTTTTTTTGTATAACTAATCAATTGCAGGTTTTGTATTAAATTTAAAAATAGCAAAAATGGATTTAAAATGTTTCTATTCGCATTGAAAACATTTATATCGACATTAATATTAACGCGTCTTTACTTAACGTTCACCTCAGTTTTATAATTATTAAATCCTGCAAAGTACCATAAAGTTATATTGGAATAGTCAACAATTACTATTTCGCGTATGTCCACTGAGTATCTCTACCCTGTGTATCCCTGCTACAGATGGCAATACGTGAACATTATTGGTTTACTTGTACCTGTTTAACATGCCCCAGTTCATTGAGGCTGCTGCGGATTATGCAATGCGGGCTGTTACTCGTTGCTCTGCAGGAACATGAAAGGAGCAAAATCCCCATCGATAGGTAAATGAAAGTTTCGGCGAACTATCGAATGGATTAGGCAAACAAAAGAAGATCTAATAAAACTGCACGTTGAGGCACCAAGTAAGCAAGCTTTGTATACAGAAGGTAATTTGAATGCAGTTGAGTCATGATAGATTAAACGTTAAATAAAGGAAAGATAATTTTTGTAAATATACTTACGTAAACAAGTAGTTAGATAACAGTGCAAATGTATTTATTCAAAAATACTTATGCTAACAAGGTAGTATATAATCGAGTTGTGATATTTTTTAGACAAATTTATACAGGGTGTCCCGTTAATGTGGGGAAATGGCTGGACCATAGATTCCTGGGATCAAAATATGACGATTTAACGCAACTTATCTATATCCAAAAATTTACGGTTAAGCCGGAATTTATCTTCAAAGTTCCAAATTTTTTTATTTCTTTTGTTTATAACAATTGAACGCTTCATTCGATTTTAATGAAATTTATTATTAATAACTACCACAATATAATACATCATTTCAGTTATTATGGCCATTATTGGTTAACAAGAAGTATAAAAAACAGTAGTACCACCACTTAAAAACTAAAATATTGTTTTATTGGTGCATCAAATTAAAACTAGAAAAATACTATTTAAAAGAGCATTTAATTTAAGAACTTTTTTGTCTCTTAACAATATTTGATATCTTTTACGGTTTTCCTACAAAAAAATAAAATATATATCTTTTTATCTAATAAAAACAAAATCTAGTTTTCCATCGAATCGAAAATAAATGTTTTTCGTGACTGTCTTTGTTTAAAAAATGTAAATTATGTATAATAATAATTATTTAGTGTCCCATTAATGGCTGGACCATAGATTCCTCGGGTCAAAATATGACGATTTAATGCAACTTATCTACACTCAAAAATTTACGGTTAAGCCGGAATTTGTCTTCAAAGTTCCAAAAGAATTTATTTCTTTTGTTTATAACAATTTAACGATTTATTCGAATTGAATGAAATTTACTATTAATAAATAATTCTAGTTATTATGGAAATTATTGATGGACAGGAATTATAAAAAACAGGATTACCACCACTTAAAATCTAAAATATTTTTTTATTGATGCATCCAATAAAATCTAAAAAAAATACCACTTAAAAGGGCATTTGATTTAAAAACTTTGTTGTCTCTAGTATTTGATATCTTGTACGGTTTTTGCACAAAAAATAAAATATGAATATAGTATACTCATATGCACTCATTAATAAGAAAATAAATTTACTCAATTGAATAAAAATTAAATAATATTAATTAATAAAATAAATCGCAACAACATCTAACACTTTTCAAACAATTTCCTTCGCAAAATCCTAATACAAGCACGATATCTGTTTGCTCCAAATATGAATATTTATGAACTATAATAAAGTTAAAAATTAATTAGTAAAAGACACTAAATAATTATTATTATACATAATTTATATTTTTTAAAGAAAGACAGCCACGCAAAACATTTATTTTCGATTCGATGGAAAACTAGATTTTGTTTTTATTAGATAGAAAATATATATTTTATTTTTTTGTGGGAAAACCGTAAAAGATATAAAATATTATTAAGAGACAAAAAAGTTTTTAAATTAAATGGTCTTTTAAAGAGTATTTTTTTAGTTTTCATTTGATGCACCAATAAAAAAATATTTTAGTTTTTAAGTGGTGGTAGTACTGTTTTTTATACTTCTTGTTAACCAATAATGGCCATAATAACTGAAATGATGTATTATATTGTGGTAGTTATTAATAATAAATTTCATTCAAATCGAATGAAGCGTTCAATTGTTATAAACAAAATAAATAATAAATTTTGGAACTTTGAAGATAAATTCCGGCTTAACCGTAAATTTTTGGATATAGATAAGTTGCGTTAAATCGTCATATTTTGACCCCAGGAATCTATGGTCCAGCCATTTCCCCACATTAACGGGACACCCTGTATATTAAGTTAGGTTCATGATTATTACATAGATGCATATAAAAATATTAAGGTGCTAATATTTGTTTATCCCTCGAATTATTAATTACCAAAATTATATATTCTCAGTATTTAAAATAGTATTATGGTCTTTTTAATGGATTATGTATTTTTATTTTCCTTTTAATAATTAATATTCATTTATTTAAAAGTTATTAAAACAGTAATGCTAAATTAATTTCTCAATTACTATAAAATTTCCAAAATAAATGCCTCTAATGTAATTGACTTTGTTTACTAAAGCTTGTAATAAACATGCATTTGTTTCTAATAAACAAAATATAATGTTATGGTATAATCTTTTAGCCGGTCACACATTATTCACCAATTGAGAAATAATACTAAGAGCAGTACTAGCGCTGAGACCATCGGTTTCATGTAAAACTCAATCTTTGCAGGACTCACAGTAATCGCTATATATTAGGGGGACTGGAAAGTAATGTGGCTTCCTTACATTAAATTTAAACGGATAATACATTTTTAACAAATTCTCATTTTTAATCAATAATATATTCATCATCGTTATCAACAACCTTTTGCCATCTTGTATGCAGATTTTCAATCCCAGACTGATAAAATTCAATTGGCTTTTGAGTAAAATATTTCGAGATATCCTTTTGTACATCTTCCAAATTTTCATTTTTTTGCCTCTAAGAAAATGTAGAGATCGAAATAAATGATAATCCGAGGGTGCGATATCGGGCGGATCTGGTGGGTGAGGCAGTATCTCCCACCTTAATTCATTTATTGAATCCAGTGTTTGTGGTCTTACATTGTCGTGTTGAATATGGCGCCTTTACTGTTAACAAGCGCCAAATATTTTTCGATTAGAGATTATTTCTCGGTCCCATTGTTCACAAAAAAGTCTGCATTAACAGTTGGTCCAAGTTTCAGAAATTTAAAATGAACAATTTCGCGAATACTCCTACTACTTTTTAGGATGCAAAAAGAGTTCGCAGTACTTCGTAGTGATTCATTTGGAGAAACTACTGCCATTTGTGTTTTGAATCATCATATAGAACTCATTATTCATCTCCAGTAATAAAATGATAAAAAGCAGTTCTGTATGGTGGTTGACATGGATTTGCTTCCGCTTCTGTCCTTAGCATGTCTTTGCCTAATGTTGATGTTTTACCTGATTTTGGTCAGTAGTATCAAAATTACCGTATTTGAACTTGAAAAACCATCTTTGACATTTACGAACGTCTAATGCACATGTATAAACATCGCAAATGTTTTTAGTTTTAACTGTTGAGTTACTACCTTTGCTGTACCCAAAAAGCATACAATGCTGGATATGCTCTTCTGGTAGTTTGCTAACAATTTCACCCCAAATTGCAAAGAAAGTTGAATATTGTTGAATCATCTAAATCGTTAATACATTAATATTATATCTATAAATAATAAGTTAACAATTTTAAATGAAATGATTAAAAACCATAATATTTGTCAACTCTTGGGAATTACTGAGCATTGGCAGACAGACAATAACATCAAACAAACAGTAATTGAAGAATTCCAACTGGTAGCATCTTACTCTAGATTGCCTTCCGCCAACCATTCAACAGCCTACGGAGGAGCCGTTCTTTATGCGAGGAAAGATTTCGCATGTCGGGAACGTTCGATATAAAGAAGATGGCAATATGCGAAGCATTCGAATGTGCAGCTACTGAATGGACAATACAAAATAAGAAATTCGTGTGTGTTGTAATGTACCGCACGCACGGACAAAAGACAATTAGTGATTTTTTAACTACTTTTGAATTACTGTTACAAAAACTGTACTCAGAAAATGTAACCTATTTAATAGCAGGAGGTTTTAAGATCGATCTAAACATTGCGTCAATTGAAGCCACAATTTTCAAAAATATCATAGCTTCATTCAATGCAACATCTACAGTTACATGCGTAACGTGCCTATCTCAAACTACTGTAATTAATAACATTTTTACAAACATGAATAATGACTAAAAAACATATGTTTTTGAAACTCATCTCTCTGATAACTTCGCGCAAAAAATATCATGGTCGCGAATTACACTCAAATCTTCAACCACTAATGATAACAAAAAGCGTAAATTCAAACAAAACATTTTTTAATAAAATTGCTAATGATGAAACTAATAAAATACCAGATCGTCCATTTCATTGTAGTATTAATAGACAAAAAAAATCAATGTTTTTTTAAACCAGTAAATATATTGGAAATTTTTAATATTATCTCTTTATTAAAAAACAAAACATCTTATGGTCATAATGAAATACCAACAAAACTAATCAAGGCAGTCATAAGAGAACTTGCGGGGACTCTTACAGATTTAATAAATATTAGCATCGAAAATGGAATAATTCCTGAATGTTTGAAGGTAGGTATTATAATCGCAATATTTAAAAAAAGACCACAAAGTAATTTTTGTAACTATAGACCAATAACTTTGTTATCAGTCTTCTCGAAAATAATCGAAAAGATGATAGCGAATCGAATATTGAATTGCTTCCTATCACAAAATTTACTTGATAGTGCGCAAAATGTTTCATAAAACATAAATCAACGAACACAGCCTTTTTGATTATATATCTAAAATTATGAATGTCTTCTAGAAGTCAGAGGTACCATTAGGAATTTTTCTTGACTTATTGAACTCCTTTAATACCGTAAGTCATAAAATTCTTCTTGGAAAACTTGATCATTATGGGGTAAGAGGCTTAGGCCATAAATTAATACATTCATATTTAAATAATAAAACGCATAGAACAAAAATCAGAGATAATATAGCAGATTCAAAAACAATAAATACAGGGATTCCCCAAGGTAGTATTTTAGGTCCATTACTATTCATCATATACGTTAATGAGCGACCTAAAATTATTATTGAGCAAAACATATTTATTACAATATACGCGGACCATACCAGCCTATTAATATCTGACAATAATAAAGCTGAAACAATTCAAAAGGCTAATGTTTTTTTTAATGCTACCAAAGAATGGATGGAAATAAATAAACTGTTAATAAATAAAACAAAAACCAATATTGTTATATTTAAAATGAAAATACTCAAAATGTACCCAATGAAATTCATATAAATAATGAGTATTTTAAGGTTAAAGATATGTCAAATTTTTTGGGTTTGGTAATCGATAGTAACATAAATTGATATTCTCATTATGAACAATTATTATCACGATTAAACTCAGCCTGCTATGCTCTGCGAATTTTAAAACAAAACCTGAAAACCTCCACTGTTATTACAGTATATCAAGCGAACTTTAAAAGCTTGCTAAGATATGGTATAGGTCACTATGGCGGTTCTACGCATGCAAAACATTTATTTACCATTCAGAAACGCGCACTGAGAATTATATTGAACCTTAAATATAACGAAAGCTGTAGAAGTAAATTTAAAGAAGCTGGCATACTTACTTTTTACACTTATATGTACATATATGAAATATTACTTTTCAATTTCAAACACAAAGAAAAATTAATTTCTCATTAAGCAAATCGTACATATGATGCACGTAATCTTAGCAAGTATAGTTTTTCACTCCACCAACTTTTTCTTTTTGAAACATCACCTATGTACGTTGCACTAAAGATGTTCAATGTTCTGCCAAAAAAGCTTACAAGATGTATCGAGTGAATCTACATTTAAAAAGGAACTAAAAAATTTCTCATTGAAAAAGATTATTTGCAAATAATTTCATTCTTGATTTAATTTTTGTTATTTGTGACGTATTCAATCAGCTGGAGAATTTGATTTTATTGTAATGTGTTTATCTTTATGATTCTGTCATGTACTACATCTATATTTGAATAAAGTTTATTATTATTATAATTACTATTTAAAAGTAAACAAGCCACGATAATCTTAAAATGACTTTGGCACGGATTCAAGATACACAATGAGCTGAAAAATGTCAATCAAATATCGACATGTCTTGTTGCACATATTCACAACCTTCATTCAATGTATTATTTTATAATTCTTCAAATTTTCCGCAATTAGTAGAAAATTTAGAGATTTGATGGCGTGTTGTATGTAATTAATCAACAGAATGAAAAATAAGAAGCCAAGTTGCTCTTGTTGAAAATAAATATTTTATATAATAAACTATTACTTTTGCACCTCTCGGTCTTAATCTGGAACCTATGTTGTTGTTGTTGGAATCACTAAAACGCCTGTTAATGTTAGTTTAGCCCTTCGGGCTTACAGACCAGAATCAAGTTTGCTTGCATACAGCAAGGTTTAACTTTTGGAACTAAGGGCCGTGTGGTCAGCGGTGATTACTACCAAGCCCAATAAAGAATTTCCTAACCTATTCGCGATGCAAATGCATGTCACGATATTCCATGGAGCTAACCAGCCAAATGAAAACTTGTACGACCGACTCTTGCGTGCTGACCAAGAACTTTCCCAGATTCAACTAAAGCACTTGCTAAAGTTGGTCATCAACAAAAGGGATCCAAATAGTTTTACGCCTGAAGAAAATGTCAAGTTAAATATTGGCACTAGTAATATTGTTTGGCCAAAAATTATGGTTTTAAATGATAGATATCTGCGCCAAATCACCATCGGCGAAGCACCAACAGAACAGAGTAAAATTCGAGAAACCAGTTAGCTTTGCCTCTGGCGATCCCATTACCGCCGACGATTTGGATGTCACTGGTGCTTCAAATCGATGTATATGCAGTTCCTTGATGAAACACTCGTTCTTATCCATGTTGGCCCACGGGTGCGGTTTTGTTTTGATCAGAGAATTGGCGGGAGAAAAGGATTTCTTATTATTGAAGTTTTCATTCTGGTATCTTTAAACAATTCTTCAATATTTATATTTGACTAATTAATGATTTTGATTGATTCGTTACTGACAACCAAATTAAGTTGTGTTAGTTACGACAATTCGGGCATTGAAAATGTACGATGGCGAACCTTCATTAACCCCGGAGGACCATTGAAGTCTGAATAAATAGTTGAAAAGCTACCCCTTCTTAACAAAGATATTTCAAACCTAATTAAGCATAATAGCGAAAGTAAACAATGCAGCCTCATAATTTCTATTACTAGTAAATCCTTTTATAATGTAGGTTTAATATGTATTGCTGTATAATTTGATTTATCTTCAAAATCGCTATTTTCATATAGAGAAACTACATTGAAAAATTTTAGCTGCTACTAGAAAACTCCATTTTGTGTTGACTCATTTATTAAAAAAATAAACACTTTGTTTTATATAAATAATGATACTTTACTAATACTACTATCATGATAATTTGAAAAACATCTTTAAATTTATAAACCGTTATCATTCGCAAATACAACCTCTAACAATAATGTTCGGTGAAGAATGATGTAACTTTAACGTAGATGAAATATTAACGAAAGTTACTTCACTGTTCTTCGAAATAGTCACCTTTCATAACTATGCACTGCTGAGGTCTGCTATATATATCCTGGAAACTTTTCAAGAAGGCCTCTTTTGGGATGGAGTTCAAACGCCTCGTCATTTTTCCTTGGATATCAGGAATATCGTCAAATCGCTTTTATCCATTGCTTCAAAATACATTGAAATTGACACTGACAACAGTTTGCACAACAAGGAATATGATTTTTACTTAATGATAATGCTTGCCAATATCGTCGAACAGCTCCTCGCCAAAAAGGGGGTTGTCCAAATTGAACATCTACCATTCTCGCTAGATCTGAATCCTCCAGACTTTTTTCTATTCTCACAACTGAAACTCACTTTGAAAAGAAAGAGATTTAATAATATTCCTGACATTCAATGAAACGTGATGAGGCTTTTGAACTCCAAACAGATATCAGCGGTATATAGTTATGAGAGGTGACTAATATGAATTATTGTCAGAGGTTGTATTTTGAAGTATTGATTTGAATCACAGTTAAATCCTTATCATTACAACTATTTTCTGATGTAATTTAATAATAATAAAACCTATTTTTGCTGATTTTGACATAGATAACGAACTATGAGGCTTAACATTTATTGCCTACAGATACTTTACAATTATTGTGAATATACAAAAATGTATAGATACAACTTTATTAATATTTATGGCATTGTCTCCTAAGATATAAAAATTTTAACTTTAGTAGCACCTACTTTTCCTACTTTTTGTAAAAATCTAACTATAAAGATCAAATAGAAAAATATATATTTATGTTTATTAATTCTTTCTTAAAAAATACCTTTAATAACAAATAAATTACAAAAATAAAACATAAAATTTTGGACAAAAGGAGCACGGGCGGATTTCATATTAAAATACGTTCTTCCACTATAAACTCCACAATCTCTGTTAAGGCAAAAGCCAGGAGAGCGGCTCGAAAACCTGTTTCATCCAAAACAACGCCTGTTAAGGTTGAAGTCAAGGTGGAGAAACCTGTACCAGAACAAATACAAAGGAAAGCTGATTTTGACAGCATTGATGTTATGAATATTCCCATCGATCTGGATGATTCTAATATCGATATATTGCATATTTATAATAAGGTTGAGCTTATGCAGGACACGCATGCGCATTTTCTTACCTTGATCTGAGTTATAAAATGCTCGAGTAGTGATCATCGAATGGACATGAGTGCACTAGAGGAACGATTTCGAACATGACAGCTCCCGAAGTTCGACTTTTAGTTTTTTTTTAGTTTTATAAAGTTTTATTACCCTAAAGAAAGGTAAAGAAGACAAACTTTTCGAGTTATATTCCTTGGTGGAGCAAGGAATTTGATCGATTCAGAGCCAAGAAAATAGGCAACTGGTCTGCCTTCAAGCGTTTTCCACACTATGATATTTTCGAGTATCAAACGAAGAAGCGAGCAGCATTACTTCCAAAAAAAAATTACCAGGTACATAGACGACGTTAGACTGCTTGGGAAGTGATTGGTTAAGGTCAGAACAATAGATCTGATAGATTACAGTTTACGAGAGGTTAACGCACCTGACAATGATCCTATGTAACTTGTAACCTGTAGTAATAGTTTAACCATTAATGTTTCTCTACCATTTAACCCATAAAATACAAAAATGTGTTTATAAAGCAACTAAATTATCTAATGATAACAATTTTAAATTTCTGCAAGGTGACCGTTATGTCTTAAATATTAAACTTAACTCTTGCTGTCAATTGATATGTCAGTATAAACATGACTTAAATATTGCAATATATATCCTGTGGTCTATTAAATTTATGAATTTGATTTTTATTTCCTTTAAATTAACTAATATTAAAATCTCCAGAAGTAAATTAACGATTGTTTTGTTGATGTAAGAATTAAAAGTATTGTCACTAATTTTCCAAAAAATATACATATAAGTACAGACGCTTTGTTACCAGTAAGTGATAATAAAAAAGTTTTTTTTTTTGTTTCAGAGATAACATCAATTGCGGCGCACACAAATATATTGGTGATGGTCATATCTTCAATATTTGCTCGGTTCTAATATACCAGATAATTACAACCATAAATCAGCATGAATTACAAAAATTCAGTTAATTGGTTAAATTAATTTTGCATAATTTCAATATTTAGATGTATTATGTTTGGTATATGATTATCTTTCATTTCTCTGCTTTTTAGAGTAATTGGCTTAACTCTGATCCTTCATGACCATATAATGGGTTCCTTTGGCCAACAAAAACGTTTGGACATTTTTGATCAGAACCTGCCCGCCAATAACGCTTTTATAACAATTATGACTGTTTTCGGACGACTCAAGTTGTTTATACAAAACCAAAATTTATAGAATCCTTGAGTATTTACTGTATGGCTTTAGACTATAGTTACATTTTTTTACTGTATGTGATGTTACCAAAACGATCACTACCAGAGTTATTTTTCTCGGTATATATTATTAATGTTATTGTTTTTATATTTGCCCTTTATCTCTTTGAGTTTGATCTGTTTTCTTCACGTTGAAATATTAGCAATTAATGATTTGAAAGCCGTGGTTCTGTCTTCTTAGCAATATTAGAAATAATGTCATCTTAGTTAAGGAATATTGGAAAGTTAATTAAAATCAGATTATGAATCAACTATAAATCCTTATTATAGAAATTACTGTTAAAAATATCTTTAAACTCTTATATACGGCGCCATATCTAAGAAAATTTGATATATATTCCAATATGTTAATTTGGTACAAAGTTACAAATACTGAAATTCAACTTCTGTTATTCTGTCTTCTGTTTCTGCATCAAATATGACGCTAAAATGCTTTCACGAGCAATTCAAACACATAACCTACTTTTATAATGAAATGTTAATGTTTAGTTTTTTTTTACCTTGCATTTTAAAGACTATTAAATTAAATTATCGGAACAATTATTCAGAAACATATATTTTATAAAAGCCTTTTGTTATAAACAGTCAAATAATAGTAATAAAAATTATCTAATTTTAAAAGATGTCAAGTAAAAGCAAGAAAAAAAATTATGTTATACTTTATTACCGCAACATATATGACAGTCAGGTAACATAAAAACATATCAATCGACTCAGAATTTGCTTAACTTATATTCTTTTTGATAGTAGTAAAAATATTAAAGATGATGTATCGTTACTAGTAGGTTTAGTAAATGATCCTAACCATTATCCAGACAAAAAAATATTGTGGCAAAGGTTTTATACAAGTATTTATTATACAAATGTATCATGAAGTAAACGCTTTAGGCGTATAGTGTCAAATATTCTAAATATTTCATTAAAGCTAGAAGATAGAACATTAATTAAATACTTCTTGAGTTCAAAATTAAACTAATAATTAATGTTTGTTTGCAGTTTCAGTTTCAGTAACTGAATGTTCTCTCTGTGCTAGATTATTATATTGCGAAAAGTTATATGAATTGAAATTTAACAATTCTCTAATAACAATATCAGTCCATCGCACGAGTCAATAACCCCTAATGAATTCAACTTTAAAAATAGGTCGTTTCCACAGTTTTATGACGATAATTCCCGGAACTGCCAATCGCCGAAAAAGCTGGCAGCTTTTCCGACGCTTTCTGCATTTTCATCTTTTATTGGGGGCACGCAGTATAAACTCTCCACTGCGGCGACGAAATGTAGATTTTCCGACGTTATTTATGTTTATTGGTGAACACAGTTCTTCTATAAGGTGCCGGTTTACGATTGCCGTGTTTACTGCCAGTCTTTTTGCTTATATCTAATCTGAAAACTTATAAATCACGTTGCCGCATCATATCCGGGATATGCCCGTCATAAAAGTGGTGATAATGGATTTGAAAAATCATGCCCCGAATGGATTTCTCCTATTTACTGGAATGTGAGAAAAATGAAGTGACGTGCGAAGGTAAATCATCATACATTGTAAGTATCCGTGGGATATTTCACGCAAGGAAATATTGAGAAATAGCCTAGATTTTTTTCGGAAAAAATAATGTTTTCAGTATGATATATATCATTCGTTTAGGTCTATGTGAGACGTAAATAAATGTGTTCGTATTTTTGGGATTTCACCTCAAAATTTAAAATCTTACTTTTAAATTAGATTAAGTATTTTTATATTATATTCTAATGATTATATTATTTCTCAAATGAAATTTAAAATTGTGTCTAATGATCTCTGAAAGGCACATATTACATATTTCGTTTTCAATGTAAGTAAAAAAAATGATGATGAATAATTTGGTTATATAATATTTTTATATGTATTTAAAGAACATAAAAAACTAAATTTGGCTTTCAGCTTAAGTAAATAGTATTTGTTTCATAGTTAGAACTGTAATTCCTCTGTATTTTCAAGAGTTTGTTGATTATTTAAATTCATGGGAATACTAGAAGCAACAAGGAAAATCATAATTAAGCTTTAATAAATGCACTATATTAATAGTAATAAAATTTGCTACGTAATTACTTGTTGAATTAATTAAATAAATTTGCGAAATCTCCTACGCCAACCTTTAAATCCTTATTTCGAAAAGGATAACTACGACCAGTTTTAAATGCATACAGTATTGTAGTGTCCGAACTAGTGTTGAATAAAATACACAGATGTTTGCAACAAACGTAAAGCCGTGTGCCACCTCCAGGCAAAAGCCAACAGCAGGGCCAGACGAGAGGAAAAAGAAACTTTGCCATTTGAAATTCAGCGTTCGTGTCTGCATATTTAAATGTTTCTACAACTTGCTATGTTCTATACATATACATATTTACATGGAACTTTGCGAATTATTTATATGTATTTTAAATAGTGCCTAAGCCCATACATATATTCATGAATTATTACACATATTTTAATAATTCCTAGTATCCCGCACTTTCCGCCACTATTTGAGTTTATCATTTCACACAAATACATTCATCCGCATTAAAATTCCCATCTATTCCTGGTTAGTTTCAAGGCGATATTTATATATGCAGTTTTATTTATATTTACCTTCAAATAATGAGCGTGCGTCAGATTTAATAATAGCGTGACTCAATTACAAGAGATGCATTCCTTCTATTATAAATAAATCTTGGTACAACATATGGATGTGAGTAAAAATGAATGTTAGGATCGGTGGCCTATATAAATAAATTTATTTAAATATTTCACCAATTCTTATTTTTTTAATATATTAACGATTCTAATAATGATTTCTGGAAAGAAAATTAAATATCCGTTTTTGTACTTATATATCTTTTGTATAATCATAAATAATAACAAACCTACAAACCACGTAAAATCTATCACGTAAGATGATATAATTAACATTACGCTAGTAATGGATTGCAAACCCTTATATTATTTAATCTGTCGATTTATTCTTGTGTGCTTATAGATAAAAATTAATACATATATAATAAGCAACAAGGACTCCACGACCATATTAAATCGTACCTACATAAAATATTCCAAAATAGAGGTCAATACATCTTTAAACGTGGTGTGGATTTAAGTTATCTTAATATTCTAATGAGTGAAGATCACTTGCCAGTGAGTATACGAGTTAGAGGTTTTTCTTTTAAACCTTTGCAAGGGAAACTAGTAATCATGGAGGCTCCATATTTTTTGTGAATGAGGAAATGGAGATAGACAACTATGACGAGGTTTAAGATATATTACTAAAAACCTCAAATGTAAACTTTATAAGCCGAAGTAATAACAAATCTGAAGTGATATGGGCAACAAGAAATCTTGCCAGGAATCCGTCTCAAACTAACACGTCTAAAAATTACATAACTTGTGACTAATTTAATTCGTTCTTTATTAGCATAGCAAATACATTACAAAGTAGCTTACAACCTTTAAGTCTTGTTGAGGATCTCAAAATTTAAACAAATCCAAATTTTAAATTTTGTTTCACAAAAGTCACCGTTACTTTTATCTAAGTTCCATATGCAATAAATAAAATAAAACGTAGTAGCACTAGAGATATCTATGGATTTAATACCGAAATCATACAAACTATTTTAAATATATTATTAAAACATCTAAATGTATTAATAAATAATATAATTATATTTGGACAGTTTCCAGATGTTATAAAAGGAGAGGTAAATGACGCTGATAATTATCGGCCGGAATCAATATGACCATATTTTTCGAAAGTTGTTGAAATTATATAATACTCAATTCATTAATTATTTTTAATCAAATAATATATTTTCTCAAAATCAATATGGCTTTCGATTATCTCAGTATTTCGATGTCTCTCATATCATCTTATTCGCGGATGATACTACTATTGTTAATACGAGAAAAACATCGGAATTATGCATTGAAACAAACGCAACATCATTAAATATTACAACAGCAAAGCTCCACTCTAATAGGCTCCATCTGAATAATTCAAAAACGAAACAAATTTCCTTTTTTCGAAATACCAGTTTTGCGATTGTCTCTACCTGTTTGGACTCAGCTATGTTAATAATAATAATAATAATAACTTTATTTCCCAACAGATTATTACATCCAATTATAGGGAAATATACATATAATTATAGAATGTACATTTGATAACTATAAACTTAAAAAAAAAAAACAAAACTAAACAGTATAGTAAAATAAACTAAATAAAATGAAACAAAAATAAATTAAAATAGATATAATTTTGCAATTTGCGACAAGAAGCGTATCAAGTAAACCTTTAAATTAATATAAATACAAATATATATGTACCATGTATATTTAGACACAATCTCTAGATACGTTGATTCACATTATTGGTTACCCTGATTAAGTTTCAAACGGACACAGTCAATTACTTTATTTAAACTATCATTAAAAATATCTACGTCATAACAATAAGTATTAACATAATTGCACATTGAATATATAGGCGACCGTAGCCGATAGTTGGTATTACAGTTTTGTACATAAAATAAGTGTCTGGTACGAGAGGGTATTGCTGGAATATTAAAATTTAACTTAGATAATAATATTTCATCCGATACCTGTCCTTTTAAGAGTTTATATATAAATACAATGTGCGCTATAATTCTCCGAACTTCCAGACTTTCAAAAGTGGTTTCGTTTAGAAGGCTAGAGTATTCTAAACCGTGTTGTAGGTATACACCATATTTGCGATAAAATAGTGATTTTAAAAATTTTCTTTGAACCTTCTCAATATTCAATATGCTTGTTTGATAATATGGACTCCACACAACCGATGAATATTCTAGCTTGCTTCTAATGAAACTATAATAAAAAGCAACTACCGGATCCAGACTTGTAAACATTTTAGTATTGCGAAGTATAAAACCAAGCAGCTTTTGACAATCTGAAATAATTTTTCGATAGTGGTTACTAAAACTCAATTTTGAATCAATTAATACACCAAGATCACGATAACAGTCTACACGTTCCAGCGATTCATGCGAAATTTTATAATCGAAATAAATAGAATTCTGTTTTCTACTAAAAGTAACTATTTTACACTTATTAATATTCGCCTCCAGTCCATTTATAGGATACCAATCGATCAAAGTGGATAAATCATTTTGAAGAATAAGACAGTCTTCGAAGCTAATGATTGTACGATAGATTTTTATGTCATCGGCATACATGGAGTGTTTAGAACTCAGAACAGGAACATCATTAATGTAAATAAGGAAAAGTAAGGGTCCTATGTTTGATCCCTGAGGAACACCGATTGTAGATACATACTTATTAGATTTAGCACCATGACAACAAACATAGTTCTTTCTGTTAAATAAATATGAAGAAATTAGTTGCAAGAAATTATAATCAAGACCGTAAGATGATAATTTCATTAAAAGTATATTATGAGATATTCTGTCAAAGGCTTTAGTTAAGTCACTGTAAATAACATCGGTTTGATAACGATTGTCAAGATCGTAAGAAATATCATCAACAAAATTAATGAGATTAGTAGTTGTGGATTTTCCTTTTAAGAAGCCGTGTTGCGAGACTGATATAAATGATTTAACATGTTGGTAAATTATGGTATTCAGAATTATTTCGAAAATTTTTGAAAAGTTGCAAATAAGTGAAACTCCACGATAATGTGCAACATCATCAATTGAGTCCTTTTTGTGAATAGGATTAATCTGTGTAACTTTCCAACACTCCGGAAAAGTCGATGTTTTTAAAATGAGGTTAAATATATGTAATAACGGGACAGAAAAAGGCTCAGCACAATCTTTAATAACAAAAGCTGGAATGTTGTCGGGGCCGCAAGTAAGGCTGGACTTCAGTGATTTCATAGCATTTTTTATGTCAACCAATGTAATTTGTTTAAATGAAAGAAGGGGTCTGTAGTCAGCACACACTTTCATACAAGAGTATTTACAAGAAAGTGGGGATATTTGGTCTGGTGTTGAGAACACAGCGTCTCCGCAGCTCATATTTTCAGGTATACGTGGAATTCCTTTACACTTTTTAATAAATCCCCACAACTTCTTAGGGTTCTGTTTAATATTAGTTTCAATAGATTTTATGTATCGCATATAATCTAAATTAATATTATGTTTTACGTTACGACGACTTTGTTTAAGTTTTAGTCTATTAAATTGATTATTATGTCTACTGAGTAACTTTCGAAGTCGATTCTTCTCTTTTATACTGCTTCTAGTAAGAGACGAAACTCGGAAAATCGGTCGGCACCAGCAATGGAGTCGGCCGACAGCTGCAGGCAGAGGCTGCCGAGCGCGTCTCCGGGTGGTGGATAGGAGCGTAACCGAGAAATCGGCCAGTAGCTGGCATAGGGTCGGGCAGGTGGGCCACCCCCGCATGACCGGCCTAAACCAGCTGCCGCGAACCAACTCCCCCAAGCTACGGCGTACAGACATCGTGCCTAGGGCTGCATGGCACAGGGTTAAGTGTCGCGAACGATTCCGTTGGGACACCGGGCGACCTCCCAACGTAGTTGAGCCTTCTGTGCGTATCGGGGCACTGCGCACAGCGACCACTTATTTCCTCCGTACTCGTGGGAACAATAATGGACCACCCAAAAAACACAAAAACAAAAACTACCATAGGGGGCTCTTCGGAGAACCCTACCTCCCCTGGTGCCGCCACGGCTGAACCTGAACGACCTAAGCAGCGTTCAGGGGCGGCCAGACGACGCCAGAGGAGAGAGAAACTCGACCAGAGGGCAGGGACGCCTAAGCGCAACCTACCTCAGGGAGAGCAAGCGTCAGGGGAGGGGTCGCACCCGCGACGCCCTGCACCAGCATCAGCACCCGGCTCGTCAGGGACGCAGAAGCGAAACCTGTCGAGCGACAGCACACCTCCGGGACTCCAAAAGAGACCGACAAAAACCCCGAGAGGGGGCGAAGGGCCTCCGGCAAAGAGAACCTTCAGTGACATACTGACGGGAATAGCGCTCGCTATAATACCGAAAGGATACCCAGAGACGAGCATAAATGCAGAGGAAGCCGAGGCTATCAAAGTCTCGATAATCCAAAGCATTGATGCTACGGTGAAAGGACAAGCCTCACCGAAATTTCAGGAATGTACCCATAAAGGGGGATTCCTGAGAATAGTATGCTCCGACCTTCCAACCAGGACATGGCTCGAGAGCATAGCCAAGGAGAAGAATTTCCTGGGGAACGAAAAGGAACTTCAGATCATCGATCTGAAGGACCTACCGGAACCCAGGAGAGTACTAACGTGGGCTCCAGGATCACCAATAGAGGCCACCACCTTCCTCAAAAGAATATCGGTGCAGAACAACGTAAGCACCGATACCTGGAGAGTAGTCAACCAAAAACCGGACCCCAAGGGAACTCAGTACATCATACTGATGGACAAAGTCTCTTGGGGGAAGGTGAGCGAAGGGAAGAAGTTGCACTTCGGCCTTTCAACCATCACCCTCAGGGAGTTTATACTCGGATCCGGTTACCTTCCCTACGACCAACCAGGACCACCGCCGCCAGACGAGATTCAGCGGCTGATACACAGCGGGAGCCACAAGGGAATACCGCTGATCCTTGGATGCGATGCCAACGCGCACCACATTATATGGGGGAGCACGGACATCAATCCAAGAGGTGAGAAACTATTAGATTTTATCTTAGAGAATGACATTGAAATAGTAAATATTGGAAATGTACCCACGTTCGCAAACGCGGTGCGAAGCGAAGTAATTGACATAACACTTGCCTCTCGCAAGGCAAGTGAAATGGTAAAACACTGGCATGTATCTGAGGAACCATCACTCTCAGATCATCGATATCGAATCAGAAGAAGCATCTGAAATCCAAAACAGAAACCCGAGGAGAACTGACTGGGACCTATACAAAGAGGTACTAGCCAGCCGAATCGGGGACTGTCCAACAGTAGCGAGAACAACGCATGAGTTAGAGCTCATGGTGCAAAGCATCACAGACTCTATCAATACTGCGTTTGAAGCAAGCTGCCCAAGAACTACCAAACCTACCTCAACCAGGGTCACCTGGTGGAACAAGGATCTTGATAGGGCTAAGGCACGCACCAGAAGACTGTTTAATACAGCCAAGAGAAACGGTGAATGGGCGCAGTACAAAACGGCCCTCACGGCATATAACAATGCCATTAAAAAAGCCAAGAGGGAATCTTGGCAAAAATTCTGTGGGGACATAGAAAGTGAACCCACAAGCTCCCGTCTACTCAAGACGCTCAGCAAAGATCATGCTGGGAACATCGGCTCACTGCAGACCAAAAATGGAAAGTACACAGACTCGGTAGAAGAGACCCTGCAGGTATTACTGCAGACGCACTTCCCGGGTTCTGCAATACTTGACAATCCTGTTTCCGAGGACCTAAGCGAGCCCAACGAAGGGGCTCCAAAACGGGATTGGGAAACAGCGAAAACGATAATTAGACCAGGTGACGTTGAGTGGGGAATTAACACGTTCAAACCATTCAAATCACCAGGTCCTGACAGGATATATCCTATCATGCTACAAAAGGGGATAGCAACGCTGAGGAAACCACTATGTGAAATCCTCAGAGCAAGCCTTGCCCTTTCATACATCCCAAGCAGCTGGCGGACTGTAAAGGTGGTATTCATACCTAAGCCAGGGCGTGATTCATATGCCCAGGCTAAATCTTACAGACCGATCAGCTTGTCATCATTTATGTTAAAACTACTAGAAAAACTAGTAGACAGGCACATACGGGAAGGAGTTTTAAAGGACTCGCCACTACACCGTCAACAATATGCCTACCAAGCGGGAAAGTCATGCGAGCTAGCAATCCACCAGCTAGTGAGCAGATGCGAAAGGACCCTACAATGCAAAGACGTTGCGTTAGGGGCCTTTCTGGATATTGAAGGGGCGTTTGACAACACAACCTTCAACTCCATAGCAACAGCAATGGAGAAAAGAGGAATTAACCCGCAAGTCCGACAATGGGTAAACAAGATGCTCAGAAGTCGGACTGTGACGACTACCCTATATGGAAAAACAGCAGAAGCGTTAGTCGCTGGCGGGTGCCCGCAGGGAGGTGTTCTCTCGCCGCTCCTATGGTGCCTCGTCATGGACGACCTTCTGTTGCTACTCGATAGCCAGGGCATATATGCACTGGGGTATGCAGATGATCTGACCATTCTAGTAAGCGGGAAGTTTGGGACCACTGTATCAAACTTGATGCAGAAGGCACTAAATACCGTAGAAAGATGGTGCAGGAATGAAGGGTTAACTGTAAACCCGGTCAAAACGGCGATCGTCCCTTTTACTAGGCGACAAAAAACCAATGACATAAAATCACTACGTATGTATGAAATGGAAGTTCCAATCAAAAATGAAGTAAAATATTTAGGGGTCATACTTGATACCAGATTGAACTTCAACTTCCACCTAGAGAGCATCAGCAAAAAGGCCATGAGAGGACTTTTTGCGACCCGAAAAATGGTAGGACGCACATGGGGACTGAGACCCAGTATGACCAAATGGCTATACACTGTGGTCATAAGACCTATAGTGACATACGCGGCGCTCGTTTGGGGAGAAAAGACCCAAACCAAAAGTGCAGCAGTAAAACTGGAAAGAGTGCAAAGACAGGCGTGTCTGCTAATCACTGGGGCAATGAGGACAACGCCCACGGCAGCCATGGAACACATATTATCGCTACCACCACTACATTTATTTGTAATGATGGAAGCTAGACAGGCAGCCTATAGGATGCACATAAATGGACATACTTTAAATATGGGGCCTTCAAGACCGGCAACATTTAAAGTACTACAAGAAGAAGAGACACTAACAATGAGGTCCGATTTCACCAAAATCGTACACCCATCCCGCAGATTCAAAACGATCATACCACAGCGGAGTGAATGGACAAATGGAACATACCCGGGAACGAGTAAAGGAACCATCTGGTACACAGACGGGGCCAAAAATACTAAAGGAACCGGGGCTGGTATCTATGGAGGCTGCAACCGGAGCAAACAATTCGCGATTGCTCTGGGGAAGCATGCCTCTATCTTCCAGGCCGAAATAGCCGCCATTGACTGGTGTGCTCATCACTTAATGGAATCGGGACTTAAAAAAGGACCAATTACCATTATGACAGATAGCCAGGCAGCCATAAAAGCGCTAGCCTCACCGATAGTGCAGTCCAGGCTGGTCATGACTTGCATAAACAGACTGGACGCACTGGCGACAACAAGAGAAACACAGCTAGTATGGGTACCCAAGGACCAAAAAATTATTGGACACTTGGGGGCCGACTTGCTGGCTAAACAAGGAGCAACAGGTGAATTCATAGGACCTGAACCCGCTTTCGGTATACCCCATGAAACCGGAAAGGAAATAATCCGACGCAAGTTAGCAGAGGAGCACAAAAAGGCATGGCAAAACCAAAATGGAATGAGGCATACAAGACTCTTCCTAGATGGTCCGGTACCTGACAGCATGTTGAAGCTGTCTAGACTGAGCAGACTGAAACTAAGAAAAATCACAGGACTAGTCACTGGACACTGTGACCTGAACAAGCACAAACATAGGATGGGCATTGAGAAAAGCCCCCTATGCCGTGGGTGTCTGGAAGAAGAGGAAACTCCCGAACACCTACTGTGCACTTGCGAAGCATACAAACAAGAACGCAAGGCGAAACTCGGGAAGCCCATGCTTCCTGTAGAAGAGCTAAAGAATATCCCTTGGCAGAAACTCCTGGACTTCTTAGAAGATACAGGAGTTCAAAAGGAGTAAAACAGCCAGAGGCGCACAAAAGGACCACGGAGACCGCAGTGCAGGGACGCTAAGCGACACCACCTCGTGAGGATAAAAAAAAAAAAAAGAGACGAAAACCAGAAAGGATATTTTACTTTTTTATTATTTTTTTTGGGAACCGTTACTTCAAATATATCATCTAACACATTATAAAGATGGGAACAAGCCTCGTTAGGGCAGGTGTAGCCTAAAATTGACGACCAGTCTGTACTTGCAATTAATTCATACAGTACTGGAAAGTTAGCCTTTCTAAAGTTAAAGCTAGTAACTTTGTTTACCAGTTCCTTATTCTTTCGGTTAGACAAATTACATGAAAATTCAAGTGCAGGGTGGTGATGATCTTCTGCCACTAAACTATGATTAGAATGTTCAATAGTGCATTTAAACGAATTAGAATGTAGTAGCAAATCTAAAAGCCTATTTGACGAGTTTAAAATATTATTAGATTGAATAAGGGACATATAAGATAAAAAATTATTTACTGATACAGACTTATTGCACTCCACATAGATATATTGGGAAATTTTAAAATCGCCTGCAATGAGGTGGTTATTAGCAGGAAAATAATTTTCCAAAAAATTAAACATAGTTTCATAAATTGAGAGTGGTGTTTGAGGTGGAATATAAATAACAGTGACGACTAATGGTTTTGCATGCACATTAACACGAATAACAACTATATCTATAATATCAGGTAACATTTCGTAAGGCAAAGAGATTGACTTTGCCGCTAAAATCGTTTTAGTAGCCGCAAGTACACCACCACCCCTGCCACGATGTCTGTCACTACGAAAAACATTATAGTCCGATAGAAACAGTTCTGAATTATGTAAATTAGAATTAGCCCAGGTTTCAGTAAGTAAAATTATATCTAATTCATCACACACAAGTACATTATTGTAAAACTCAAATGTTTTAGTGTTAAGACCGCGAACATTCTGGTAGTAGCCGACAATTGATGATGCATTTGGCGTCGAATGTACTGTTGTAGTTGATAAGTTAGCTAGTTTTTTTGAACAATTATTTTCGGTAGGCCGTCAAAATATCTTAGGATAATGTTTTCACCATTAGTTTTACGAGATTTGAATTCTTCAATTATTTTACGTCGCTTCGCGTTCTGCCTGGGTGTGAGAACTCTGCTTATGAATACATCTTTTGGTGATTCGATATTACGAAGAGACTTAGAATTACTAAGTATAGTTTTGGCCGTAGTGGTATCCTTAAAGATGACCTTAACTAACCGAGGAAGTCCTGGTGCTTGTTTGGGTCCGATACGGAATGATTTATAGTTGCTTGTTGTTCCACCGGTAACTTCAATAATATTATTTATTGTTTTATCATCCTCCTCATGAGTGGTTGATTCAGGCAAGTTTCTGATAATAATATTAAATTCACGTTTCTTTTGCATCTCAATTTCATCCAGAATTTCATCAATTATATCGTCCTTATTTATAGTAGTGCAATTAGAACTGATTTTCTGTAATTGATGTATTTGTGATTGCATATCTGAAACCATGCTTCTTAGTGAATTAATATGTTCTACAAAGTTAAAATTTGAGCAAACAGTGCAGGCCCACTTGAAATTCTTTTTTGACCTCAAGTATTTTGTATCATTCGATGTAATATTTGCGCACCCGTTACTAAAAACACTGCCACAGATAAAACATTTTATTGAATTATTAGTGGTGACATCTATGCTACAACACTTGCATTTCGTATCTGCAGTGTTCTGCATTGCAGACAATAATAATATAAAGTGAAGGAAAATAATAATAAGTAACGGAGACACACACTTCACACTACTGGGCCTATAGTAGTGACTAACTATTTAAACAACACAATGAGGGCCACGGCTTAGGTTATTATGGGTAGCAACAAAGGTTTGTAGGTTATGTATGGTAGTGAAGCCGTAATAGACAAAATAAAAGTGAAAATTCTTTTTACAACGATTAACTATTGATGTATCTAAGTTCTTACCATACTATTAACGAGATACTTGATACCAATAATAACACTGCACTAAATAAATTACGATTTGAATTGAAATTAAACACTATTAATATAATACGGGATGACCATAGATATTAAATACAGAAATGATATATGAATGTAGAATATTCACGGTGACGCAATTTGTAAAACTATTTCATAGAGCATATTCTGAATTCGTAACCTTGTAACCTAACTACCATCGTCCGTAACATTGACGATGGCTTATTTTGCATTAATAGAACCACATACTCGGTATGACATTATAGTTTAGGGTCATTTCACAATTAGCCAACGACAACAAAGACGACTAGTACGAATAATATCTGAGATTGGCTATACTGTTGACTGTATAGAGCAAAGTACAACAAATCGTTGGGTTTTGGCATTTTATTTACATTATAACAATAGTAAAATTGTTAATTTAACTATTTATATTATAGGTTTTGAAAATGTTTTCTTAAATATCCGTAAAAGTGTATTTCTTCAAATGGTTTTCATGTTTAAAGATACTCTTGTTTAAAAGATAATTATCATTAGCAAAATACCCATCCTCTTAAAAATTATGTGTAATATTTAAAATTTAATTAATAAAATTGTTACCTCTGTATATCTATATTCAAAATTTGATGTAAGAAAAATGTTCATAATTGTTCTTTTTTTAACAAAACATAAATTAACATACACTATCAATGTTTCATAGCCAAGTAAACACAAGAATTAGCATCAAGTTTATGACACAACTAACACCAATTAATGTTGGAATATATTTTGAAACAAATTCCTGCTCATGTACAACGAATAATTTCCGCGAATAATGTGCAATGTAAAAAAATATACAAAAGATCATAATTAAAATTCAGTACAAATATTCACCTTAATAGAAAGATTTGACATAATCAATATTTTTAAACAATTTGACAACTCCTACAATAACATTTATAAACTGAAAAAAAAAGAGTACAATCAAGCTTTAATTCAATCTAAGAAACATTATTTTAGCAAAAAATTTAATATTGCTAATAATATCTCGAACTTGTAATATTGTACCTGAATAAAAAGATACACAAAATACACATAATTACAATATTCAATAAGATGCAACTGCTCCCATTCATTCATTTCATATTCCAGTAAATTACTTTCAAAAAGTCCCTATTTTATACCCCTAAATCTTCCTTTTTTTACAATATTTAAACAGATATAACTTATTATAAACCTAGTTTTAACCTTTGTCTTTCGGCATGCAAACTATGTTTTCTTAATTGTTATCCATTATTTCACAATTTTCTATCGCCGGACATGCGAAATGCACATATTTTTCGAGCGGCACTTACCGCCTTAACAACTTTTTTTTTATGAATGTATCGGAGGAAATATGTGCTAAGTACCTCAGGTAGAAGATTCAGACCCAATAAATATAAACCCGTATTCGATTTTTTTGGGCCAGTAACAGAACATGAAATTGGTAGATTTGTAACAGATTTAAAATATTCAAAGGCAACGAAATCGATCGCATAGCAGTGGAAGTAATCAAAAATTGTATAGAGTACTTAAAAGCACATTTAACGCACACAATAAATAACGATTTAAATTCTGGAAAAATTCCTGATTATCTGAAATACTCCGTTATGAGTCCGGTATTGAAAAAAGGAGAACCCAATGATTGTATGAATTATAGACCAATAAAAATTCTAATACATTTCTCTAGAATATTTGAAAAAGACATTAAAAATCTCATTGTTGCCTTCTTCCATAAATATAATTTATTTACCGAAGTGCAACATGGTTATATGGATAAAACATGTACTACTAAAGCTACTGTTAACTTAATTGACAGAAATAACAATGGATGTTAAAGAAGTCCCCTTGGGTATTTTTTGGACCATTATTTTCTAAGGATATCATTAATTAAAAAGAGAAGATTAAGTATATAATTAAGAAAATAGTCAAAACGAAAATTACATTAAAAATATGCATAATATTAAGAAATTGAGTATGGTTCAATTCGTAAGAATAATTATTTTATACGTTTTTAAATCTATTTATTTCTAAAATTGTACTATAGTTAACGGGGTGATTTTTCTAAAAGGGTTCATTAGTGTCTAGGGTAATGGTATATGCTATTTGTTTTCCTTGTGGTTAGCGGATTTACGTTTAAGTATTCATGAAAAAGATGTTTATTTTGTTGTATAAAAATCAATCAATCGTAAATGTAAATGGCTATAACGGTATGAAATCCGTTTGCTTTAAACACACACCTGTACGATTCTTTGTAGTTTATCTTATATATTTGTCTAACTGCGGTTTTCTGTGTAATAAATATATCGTTTAGTGCAGTGTTTCCCAACATGTTTTGTGTCATGTTCCACCTAAGCCTTTCAGAAATTCTTAAGCCCCTATATAACATAATTTTTAATATTAAAAACTTGAATTGTTCAGTTTGGGAACTTAAATGATAGGTTTTAGGTAAAAATCACTAGGAATTTGTTAGCGAAACACAGTAAGTAAATTTTCAAAACATAATGAAAAACGGAAATTCAAATTCGAAATAATTTTAATAAAGATTTTTCTATATTATTTTAATTTAGTCAGATCCTTGCACTTGATGCTTATGGCACAGATATTTTATGTTCGGTTCCAATTTAGTTAGCTTCGGTCTCAAGTCTCCCCGTTGTGTTATATCCAGTCGACTTCTTCTTTTACCAGTAAATCATTTACATCACTAAATTCACATTCAGCTAAATATGAAGATGGAAACGGTAACAATCGGTTTCTTGTACATTTGTTTGAATTTGGGTATTTAATTTCTGTTTCCTCACAAAGCCATCTATCCTTTTATATTAAATAAAGTTTTAACTGACTGACTTTTAATTGACTTCAGATGATCGACAATAACAAGCATAGTGATATCATTTACTTCACATTTTTGGAGTCAATGAAACTGTTCAAAGTTTTTTTGTTAATATATTTCTTACATAACTTAATAAAAGTAATGAAACCAAATATCTTTGCTTTTGCATCCACAAGTTTTATTTGTTACTTGAAGTTGCTTATTTAAAATATTTAGTTTTTCAAAGATATTGGATTAATAACTCACAAATGCTTTACAATCGACTGTTAACTGATACTTCATTTCAGAATTGTTGCTTATAAAATCGCTAAGAGTAGTATCAAACAGATCCATAAATCTTTGCAAGCAGTTCTCTTTGGAGAACCATCTTACTTTAGTTTAAAGTAAAAGTCTCACACGGTCTGCATTTTGTTCTTCACAAAATAGCTTGAAGAGACCCTCATATTTGGCATTAGCTTTAATAGTATTGATACACTTATTAATGAATGTAGTATTTCATTTAGAACATTCTAGATGTTTTTGCTACCAAGTTTTCCCTATGAATAACACAATGCACAAGAATCATTTCTGGATTCTCATCTTTCATCGATTTTAAGCAGCCAATTTTCTTGCTCATCATACACCACCATCTGCAGCAAAAGCTGTTATATTTTTCATTGATATATTATTGACATCTAAGTAGTTATTTAACTTATTATATATATATATATATATCTTGAATTTTGGAGGCGTTCACTTCGTAGTACATTTTTAATACTACTTTTATATAAAAAAGTTAAACGTATATATATATATATATATATATATATATATATATATATATATATATATATATACCTATACCTTTAGAAGTATTGGTACTTTCTAGTCATTTACAGAACAACATTTCTTTAGCAAAATGCCTCATTGTCTCTCAAAGTTCATTTGATGAACCATCTGCACTGAGAATTTTCTTGTTTTCAGCTTTCAACAAATTGTTTTTCAATATCTTTACTAATTTCGTCAATTCTTCTGCCAACAGAATTATTACTGAGTGGCATAGCCTTTACATATTTGTCATCTTTTTCAAAAACCGTTTTAAGAAATACTGATATTGGCGGTTTTATTAAATTCTCTCCTATAGTATGAATTTTTTTAGATTTGAATAAAGAAATTTGGCTACAAGCGTCAAGAATACAATTATGAGTTGAAATATGAGGAGTAAATAAAGACTTTATTTTTGTTCTCTTTTCTTTAAAGTTTAAAAGTAGTTTAAATCTGAATTAATATCAGCACTAAGTTTCTCCTTCAAATGCGCCTCGTTTCATTGTTGCTGTCTGCTGCAGCGAGGTTAACTTGACGAAGCCAAAAACCCAGTTGTTATTTTTGTCTCGTCAAACGAATTTATAATATTTATTGGCCGCAATTATTTAAGAATTTCCTTTATTCTTCCAATTTTGGCATCGAAATCTATCATTGCATTTAAATGGCCTAGAGGAAAAGGGTTAAACTCGTCTCGGGTCCATTTTTAAATTGCCTCCTTAACAATCAAATTGCCCCCTTGTGGGGCTTGGGCCCCACATTGGGAAACACCAGTTTAGTGCATTAGATGCACCTCAACACACAATACCGTAACGCTATAAAATATTGTGTCCAATTTAGGTTTTTATCAATATACATAAATAATAGAAACTTACACTCTAATGAAATTTTTAGATTAGTTTCGCCCAAATACCACGTTTTTAGGAAAATGAAGAGAAGCACGTTTAGTAGTAAATAGCATACAATAATTCTTTTCTTTATTGAAGAATAACGTAACTGATTAAGGCTCCATTTCTTCTCAGATTAACTGAGATGATCGTTGTCTTTAAACCATTAACTACCACAGTTGCTGCTGCACAATTAAATTTGTATGTCTAAGATAATGTATTTAAGTCATCGCGTGCAGTTGTGTGTAGATCTTTCAAAGAGTAAATAGCCACCCCTCCATCAGAGCTTTTACTCCTACAGAAGGCCGTCACAAATCTATAGTCATAAATGTTATAGCATTTTAATTCATCCAAAGTTTTCCAATGATCTGTTAGTATGATATGCCCTCTTTATTTTCGAGCATTAGTGTGTTTAATAAATCTATGGATGTATTCATTGATTGCAAATTTTGATTAGTTATTGTGAAATTGTTAATTATATCATCTAACCACTGTTTTCTACCTCGTCTGTAGGACAAGTCCCTAATTTCTTCTTGTTGAAATGATGAAAAACTCTATTGAAAATTACAGCTCTAAGCTACAAATCTGGATTTTGCTGAACAGAACCGAGATTTTAAATGAACTATATTCATTAGAGTGTTTCGCTTGCAACTGTTCACATGTAAAGTCCATTATATTATTTTTATTCAAATAATCCCAAAGAGATTTTTCGGTGTCATCTGGATTCAACCTATACACGTGAATATGTGTTCTGCATTCAATTCCTCTAATACCTTCCTTTGGATTATTTTCCTTACACCCGTGCATATCATTATTCGATTAGTTTCCTCTTCTCTGAAGTTGTCCATTCTCCTGTCGTCTCAGAAGGTATATTTTCATGATACTGTATATTATTTTCCAGGTTCCTATCTCTGAAGCTATTGGGATGCATACAACTCTTAAGTACGGGACGAGAGTGTCTCCCTGTTGTTGCAAATTATTACTTATATCAGTCACTGTTTCGACTGTAGTGTAACAGATTCCTTATCTTTATTTTTGTTTTTGGCGCGATTTGCCTCTTTGCTATTGTTTTCTGATTCTAGTTGTTCTAACCTCACCAACGTGTAAGACTCTCATTAATAAGTAGAAGAATTCTGTTACTTTCTTCTAATGTTCAGCTATTATTCCCGCTTCATAACTCAACACACATGTATGTCCGGGCTGTCCGTAATTACATCCCTTAGAAAAACAACCAGGGTGAAAAGTTGCTCTGCACACCGCACACTTAACGACATCACGCATTATATTTCTAATGCACGATGTATACTTGCAAATTGTTTGCTAATTTAACTAAATAAGATTTACAAATACGGCATAAACGGTGTTAACTTTGATTTAATCAAGTCATATCTATGTAATCGAAAGCAATACTTACACATTCCAAATAACAATCGTATGACTGAATCGTATATTTTAGAAGATAGCAGGGGAATTCCACAAGGGAATATTCTGGGTCCGACTCTATTAATTATATATATTAATTTTATATCCACTATAATAAAATGTGAAAACAATGCTACGTTGATGACAATAATATTATAGTAAAAAAACTCAAATTTATAGAATCCCTTAAGGAATATCAACACCGTTTATTCAAATGCATAAACTTAGGTGGATTTAAATAAATTATTCCTCAACAAAGAAAAGACAAGCTGTTATATCATTGGTACCAAACCGGCTTAGAATAAATCTCCTGAGTTTTTAACAATAGATTCCACCAATATACTACTCTTTATGTTCTGTAAATTCTTAAGGACTTGTATTGACAAAAATTTAGATTGGTTTGATCATATTGCAGGACTAACAGGTAAGAAGTTGAATACCACTATATATACGAAGTATTAAACATTATGTAAACCAATACACGTTATTATCCATATATGCTGCATATTTTTGTTTAATAATTAATAAATTATGTGCTACGGTGCTTAATATTATAAATACAAAGTGTGCTATTAAACTACTCTACAACATGAATTACAGAGATTTATGTAGAGCAATGTTTAAAGTATGTAATGTATATGTATGATTTCCTGATTATGATTTATCAACATAAACACTTTTAGTAAAATTAATAACGAGAAAACTAAATCTCTATAAGCGTTTTTGTAGTTATGTTTGACATTATAATGAAAAAACTCCAGCTAACAGTTAAAATAACTACTCCCCGTACTAAAGCACTACCGTGCTTCAAATGATATAACTGTTAGCTGTCGTTACACGTCTGAAATCATTTTCAGCACAATGTAATATTTTTGTTGTGTTATCGTTTCTTAACAGCGTCTCGAAGAGTGTTATGCAATGACTATCTGCAGACACTAGGTCATAATTAAGAGTTACTGTAAGATGGAGTTTTTATATTATAATGTAAAACATAATTGTAGAAACGCTCATAGAGATTATTTTTTCTCATTATTAATTATCATGATTAATACTGTATTACAAAGTTCAATATTTAATTGGCATACTTTTAGTAAACATTTTAATATAAATCCAAATATTACAAAGAACACAGACAGTAATTATAATTACCCAAAACATTTAGTAACACTTTTGGAAAAAGCACCACACTATATAATGATGCAACCATAAAATAGACTCCCTATGTGTTATTCAAAAGTTAATAATATCAACAAATTTATTGAAATTGAACCATATTCTATGAATAAATATTATTTTAATTTTTACTAATTATTTATTTTCAGTTTGTCTATTTTCTTATTTACATGCTTAAATAATTTTTTTGTATATCTCTTTGTTTGACTTTAAAATGCTGCACAAGAAGCGACAATGGGAACCTGTATGTAAAAAAATCCTCTCTTTATTATAATCTGAAAGTAAACGTGATGAAGTTTATGGATATCATGTTGGGGAGTTTGATTGAGAACATAAACTCATTTTATTTTCATACTGAAATCATGTCATAAATAATAAAGTTATGTTTTAGTATTATTTCTGGGTAGGTTATTTATATTCCATATTTTATTACTAAGGTTTTTTTGTTATAATTTATGTACAATGTAATTTTTCTATATAAATTATATATGACTAACTTAATATATATTCATCATATTTGTTATATTCAGAACATATACTTGTTTAATATCCATAAAATGGATGTATATAATATACCTAATTTATCACGGTATATATAAAATTAAGCTTAAGTTTTTGCCATTTGAATTCAGAAAATTCAGTAAATACAGATTTATATCACAAAAATACTTTCATAGTGATGGTTATTGATTAATATTTGCTATAAGGGTCATTGATTTAATAGAAGAGTGCGCAAGAAATATACTGTTTTAAATTTTTTACTAAAGTTGCCGTGTAACTCTATTCTGGTTGATGTTTTTAACCCATAGCATTTTGATTTAAAAAATGTAAATTAGTGTTCGGGCCAAAACGTCCAATTAACTAAGTACTTAAGCATACTACTCGAAAGTATTGTGAAGTTCAAAGAGCACTATGCCATTATCAAAATGTTAACAACCGTGCAAACAAAGCTTTTTAAAAGTTTAAGCTGTAGACAACGAGAAATCAGTACGCATACGAGCAACATTTATATAAACCGTTATACAGGGTCCTGCAACAGTGCGTCGGGCTTTCCTAGCGCCTTACTCGTGAGAGATAGAAAAAAATGTTTCGTATGAAAATTTATTGATTTAAAAATCTCTATGCCGTAAAATTATTTTCAAATATACAGGGTGTCCCAATTTTGCGGTATAACAAAAGCAAACATTTTTTTAAATGGGACACCCTGTATATTTTTTCATTTTCTAATTTGGATAATATTTTATTACTTGAACCTTTTTTTGGTTTTTAATTTCGATGTGGCATTTCCGAGTTATTAACGTTTTTCTGAAAAAAATGTAAAAAGCGGAGGTTCACAAAAAAAATTATTCTGATGTTCTATTTAAAATTTAAGAAATTTTCTCTTTCCTATGGTTGTTTATAAGTACTGTTTAGGTACCAGTGTTAAAAATTTTCACTTTTGAGGAACCCTGCCTTTGTATCAGACACGCCATTTTCTAAAATTTCAAATTGTCGTAACTCTTTTTTTTTAAATGGAATCATATATTTTTTTAAATTTTATATTATTCTACATCTAATATTCTACAAAAAATATTAAGCATACCCTATACCTAAAAGTGATATTTTTCAAGATATAAAAGAATTTATATTTCAAACGGTTCTTGAATACGAATTTGTTTTTGAATAGATAGCTATGACTGAAAAAAAATGCATCTGTCAATTAAAGAATTAGTTTGACATGTAAATGGGAGGTGTGAATTACAAAAAACAAAAGAAGAAAGCCTATCATCAACGAGGAACCAAAAAGACATTGGTGAAGGAACTGGCATAAGCGAGAGGTCAGTACAAAGCATTCTGAAGAAAAATCGATATCAAGCATATCATATTCAGCTACATCAAGAACTGTGTAATACTGATTTTCAATTTCGTTCCGAATTTTGTTTTTGGGAAAGACAGAAAATACAGGAGGATCTTGCGTTTTTCCAATATATTTTATTCACGGATGAGGCGTCATCCCATAACAACGGATCTGTCAATAGGTACAATTTTCACTATTATTTAACTGATAATCGGCATGTTATGAGACAAGTTGATCATCAGCATCGAATGTCTGGGGCGGAATTTTTGGAAACCATGTTGTAGGTCAACATTTCTTCGAGGGCCATCTCAGTAGATCTATGTATTTGTACTTCTTGCAAATTGAATTACCCGGAACGTTAGCTAATGTACCATAACTAACAAGAAACAGGGTGTGGTTTTAACAAGACGGAGCACCTGCCCAATTTTCATAAGACGTGAGGGCATTTCATTTTTCCCAACCAGTGGATTGGTAGGAATGGACCCACCAAATGACCTGCTAGATCTCCGGATCTAACAAAACCTGAAATTTTTTATAAGGAATCACCAATAGCACTGAATATGATATGCTTGTTATCGATTTTTCTTCAGAATACTTTGTACTGACCTCTCGCTTGTGCCAGTTCCTTCACCAAAGTCTTTTTGGCTCCTCGTTGATGATAGGCTTTCTTCTTTTGTTTTTTTTTGTAATTCACACCTCCTATTTACATGTCAAATTAATTGTTTAATTGACAGATGCATTTTTTTCAGTCATGGCTATCTATTGAAAAACAAATTCGTATTCAAGGATCGTTTGAAATATAAATTTTTTTATATCTTCAAAAATATCACTTTTAGGTATAGGGTATGCTTAATATTTTTTGTAGGAAATTAGATGCAGAATAATATGAAATTTAAAAAAATATATGATTCCATTTAAAAAAAAGAGTTACGACAATTTGAAATTTTAGAAAATGGCGTGTCTGATACAAAGGCAGGGTTCCTCAAAAGTAAAAATTTTTAACACTGGTACATAAACAGTACTTATGACCAACCATAGGAAAAAGAAAATTTCTTAAATTTTAAATACAACATCAGAATAATTTTTTTTGTGAACCTCCGCTTTTTACATATTTTTCAGAAAAACGTCAATAACTCGGAAATGCCACATCGAAATTAAAAACAAAAAAAAGGTTTAAGTTATAAAATACTATCCAAATTATAAAATGAAAAAATATACAGAGTGTTCCATTTAAAAAAATGTTTCCTTTTGTTATAACGCAAAATTGGGACACCCTGTATATTTGAAAATAATTTTACGGCATAGAGATTTTTAATTCAATAAATTTTTATATGAAACATTTTTTTCTATCTCTTACGAGAAAGGCGCTAGGAAAGCTTGACGCACTGTTGCAGGACCCTGTATAAGCCAATGTTCCATTATCAATATATTTTAGTAATTAATATATATTATAGAAAAATAACATTCAGATCAATAACCCATATTAACTATCCTCTAAGCCCATTATTTTTCCAAATGTATATTATATTCGATCCTTCAACTCCCTCCATTTAGATTACGGAAGAAAAAATTAACTCAAAAATTGTTTACTATACCATAAAACCTAATTTTAATTCAAAATTTAGTGTTCATGTAAAGTTTGTCAATTTTTAAATTGGCTTAAAAAAATATTTACAGAAAATAATAAATAATTCTGATAATTTATTAATTATGTACCTTAATGCCATACTGTTATTCTTACCTAAATAAAACAAGATCGTATAATAGTATCACTTTCACAATAAATCTAACATTTTATTATGTAACATAATACGTGGTCGAAATATAGTATGCATTAATAACTGAATTTGCTACTATACTTTCTTCATTATAGTTATTAATAGAATCACCATTATAACCTATCCTAATTAACGTTGGAAATGTATCACTATGATTATTATTATTGATATTGTATGTAATGAATTAATTGAGTGAGCTAGTACACGCGCAGAATATGCAAGCATCATTCGGTTCGTCAAAATTATGATCATATATTACCTGATTCCAATCAGTATGCTGTTGATTGTAACATTCCAATAGTTTACTGTCAATATATGTATTCGCACATGCATGATATTCCAAACACATTAACTTATGTATGAATTTATATACGTGGTGGGGCGGCTAATGTAAATTTATGGTTCATGTGAATGCGTATTAAATATGCTCGTGTTTCATTAACAATGCGCGTTTAATAATAAAAATATTTTAATAATTTCGTGTACTAGTTTCTGTATTTTGTATTTTTATTTTTATATTTTCTAAATTATTAATACTAATTAATGATTTGTACAACGGTAAAAATAAATTATTGATAAAGAGAATGGTTGCGATCGTTACTACGTGATAATCCATACTTGCACAGAATTGAAAAATTTATCGACCAACTATTATGGTAAATTCCATATATTTTATTTATCGTCTAATAAAGTTCCTGATTCCATATATCCATCTCTGGAGTTAAAAAGTACGGGTTTTCATAAAAAAAATAAATCAAATTACTTGAATTAACGCGACCGTCGATAGATGCATTGATAAGTTCTGATTAATGACATATTCCAATTCTATCGACTGTCACTGGAACGCAAAAGTTACCGAGCTTCCAGGTTTTAATTTAGCGCCAGTACATTATTCAAATTTTCATTATAATTTTGTCTATGCTACATTTACTAATAGCGGTATGCAATTCAATAATGGTATTTAATAACTACATATTGCGACAAATAGTAATAATATAAATGTATCACTTTCAAAGGCGATAAAATGGTTCAATTTCTCATCTATTATTATCTATATCATACAAAAATGTTTTAATTAAGAAATAACCGGTGAACAAAGTTTTAACTATTTATTCGAGGATTTTTAGTAGTAGTATTACATCTGATAATAAGACAATTAGTATGCTTCTTGTTTTCTTCAATGGCTATCGGCCGGTGGTCTTTCAGCCCTGATTTTTAGTTTATCTGGATTACGATATAAATATAACAAGTAATAGATTAAGGTAATTGAAAACTGGATATTTTTTAAATCAATAAAACTTGATAAAAATTGACAAAACTAACATTAAAAACTTTCATGGTATTTTATTCATAAAATATAACAGTTATGTAAAAGTATAAAGAGAATAATGAATTAAAAAAACGTATTTTCTGTTAAATATTTCGCATGGTTTTATGCTATACATTCTGTTATATTATAAATTTATGGACGTCCGCAAGTTCCAAATTTCAATTAAAACTTTGAATGTACGCCTTGAATTTCATAAAAAAAATAGAAAACTAGTATTGAAATATTTCATCGACTTAATGTGGGATTTATCTTATTCCCCCCTAAATGTAAAATTTTAAAAAAATCAAGGAACAACAGGAAATAACTCCTGACTGAATAATTAATTTATATAATTATTATTACCTAATAGTAAACCAATTTTTAAATTAATAGTTCGGTGAATTTATGTACAGCTTATTTATTAATTTATTTTAAGGCTTTAAAAAATCAATAGCGGAAGAAAATACTTTAATAAGCACAGCATCATTTCATGTTGTAATATTTTAGCTAATATTTAGAAAGACATATTGGAGGCTTTTTAAATGGCTAGGTAATAGAAAAAATAAGCCTAAATAATCTGCAAGGAACATAGTAACATACTAAGGATAACTTCATCATTATCCTGTTATCTTTTCCTTACTTAATTCCTTTTCTTATTTGTTTAATAAACGAAAATAACATATATGGTACATGTTCAAAAATATATAGGGTCTTCTATTTAAAATAAGAAAGTTATTTGACGTTAATGATAGTCAATATCAAATGTTTATTTTTATAATGTTTAGGGATCATTTTTATTTGATCATCATTAGACTTGATTCGCCCAGACGAAAATATAAATACAACTTAAAATATCTAGCTTAAATATGTAAGACAGCGATGCATCATAAATTTGGGTCTACATTTTCAAGAATAACATAACAGTAACTTGCCATAATTTAGCCTACACTATCAAAATATATAATAATATACAGGGTCTTCCAATTAAATTTATATAAGTGTGGTGTGTAACCTTTTCTTGAGTCACCCTGTATATATCAAAATAATTATAAAACGTGCTCCTAGTGAACCTACATAGCCTTCAACAAAAATATTTTAAAAACATTTTGGCGTTTGCCGTATATAAACCGACGCGAATGTGTATTTTTTTATTACTGAATAAATTAAAAAGTTAAATAAAATTATCTATTATTTAATACAAAAATATAGTAGTTTTAGTCATTACTTTTGTCGTTTATATAAATACTTTTGGAACAATCAATTCATATTGTCAATGCAATGGAACTCTGTCTTAATATAAAATATAGGGAAAAGTAATTTGTACATTATTTTAAACAAATATATTTTAATTATTCACCATTTATAGAATAATTATTTATTAAAATATATTTAAAAAACCTGGTATTTAATATGGGTGTTTTAACGCTTTGTAATATTTGTTGTTTAAATGTAAAAATCATAGTTAATAATAATAATCATATTTATTTATTCACACTTTACAAATATATACATAGATATACACTTCTACATGAAAAACGTCACAGAGTAATAATACATACTTATAGACTATAGACTACTTATAGACTAGGTTTAAATGTTAAAAACTCAATTTCACATAGGTATTCGTATATTCGTTTTTTCATTTTGGGATAATCATCCATCGCCTTAATTTCAACAGGTAGTTGATTATATATTTTTTAGCAAGAGTAGAAGCAACCTTGTTTGAACTTATTAAGGGAATGCTTCGGTAGATTATATAATTGACCGAATCTTGAGGGATATCGGGTCGAATAGTAAACATTTCCGAACAGTGATCTATGTTTTAAGAAAAAATTTAAACATTCATAAATATAGAGGTCATAAAAGTTTAATATATTTTTTTTCCTAAATATCCCTTTACAGATGGTATTAATTTTTAGTTTAAGTAATATTTTTATTGCCTTTATTGATAGATAAAAACTTTCCCTGCACTAGTACTGCCACCCCAAAGTATCAGACCATATATTAGTCGAGAATTAATATTTGAGGAGTAAAATAATTTTCCAATTCGATAATTTGTGTTATTTATTAATACCCTTAACATAACATGCTCCACTTTATTTATTAGCGTTAAACAAAATTTCAATGTCTGAAACAGATTTACCACTGATAAGTAAATTTGTATCTACATTTACAATCTAAAATACACTTTATTAATTTATTAGTTTATTCTACACAAATAATTTCATGCAAATTAGTGTTGCTTTGATAGTTGTACTATTCGTAACACGCAAATTAATTTTGTTTTATTCAATATCTGTCGAGGTCTTAGCCAGAGAAGTAGTTGTTTCAAAATTGATTTGTTTTGTAGTCTTAGTAAGACTCATTGTTGTAGATTCACGAAATGTTTTCGTATTTTTAAATTATTATTAAATGAGAAATTGCCAGCATTTGCTAGATGTGATCTAATTTGTTCACATGTTACATCGTTGTGTAATATAGTTACAAATATCCATTTCTTAGGTTCAATTTCTGCTACTTTCAGGTTTGTATCTGAACATTGGCCTGTAAATTTAAAAGTGTTCAAGTTTCTATCCGTATTTCGGTTAACTTTTATCCATTCGGTGTTATTTTTATTTTTATTGTTAATGCCGAGGTCATTGCCTCCACTAATATCCGTTCTGTTTTTTCTTTGGTCAGGTGAAGGCGATGGCCTAGCGTTATCGTTTATTGGGATTCGATTGTTTTTGTTAACTTGTTCATTTATCTTTGCGATTGATTTGGTGGATCCATCTGTTGATACGACCGAATTTTTATTTTGTATATTCACAGAATTAACAGTGAAACAATTTTGGTTTGTCTCTCTGCTTAATTTTAGGTCATTTAATTACCCATTTAAAGTATTAATTTTCGATCTTGCTTGCGTTTCACTTTATTTTGATCACTTACATGATCTATTAGTGTAGCTCCTGGTTTTTTAAGTGCAATTAAAATGTACAATGAGCACTTTTGAGAACCGTTATTTCACACTTTGCACCCGCGGTAATACCGAACTTATCCTCGGATTTTGAGCATACATTATGATACTCGGAATCACAGATACTGCACGCTCTGACGACTTATTAGTCTATATCACTAGCTGATTGAGAGCGACTGTCGCGTGCCGCCATCTTGATATAGTATAGTTAATACATGAAATGAAAGAGCAACTCAAATAGTTGTACGTACATGCTTACAATGGCTCAATGTGAATATGTTTCATCATACGGTGTATATCAAGTCGATAGGCCACTTCTTCTCAAACTTTTTTTAGTGTTTGTTGTGTAATTTTTGCGTTTCCGTAAAACTTTTCAAACAGTCGTCACTGCAATTGCTAATTGACGACTAACCTTCCGAACTGATTACGTCGGAATAGATTCTATCACTAGGTCAACACTCTCGTCATTAACATGATACTTTTCCATTTGCAAAGTCAGCCAGTATATTGCAAACTGCAGAACACAAAAAGTTGTCTTTATTAGTCGTAACTTTTCATACTAGCGCCCTCTAGCGCATGCGCGTCGCAACAAACAGAACTTTTATAGTTGCTATTTCATTTCATGCATTAATTGTGATTTTATGTTTTACGTATTAAATACTACAGAGCGTTACAACTTCTAAATTATGCTCTGAATGAGTTCAGCAGGCTCACGTAAGAAACCAACACGGGCTTGTTAAGAATCAGACCTCACATTAAGGAAAATGGCCCATGGCGGCGTTTTTGAATTAGCGATAGCGTACGGGTAGAATGTCATTGAATACACCGACGATATTCTGATCGTTTTTATATGAAGAGATATCAAGAAGGTTGCGAGTAGATGGCGGAAGCAAAGCTGAAGTTAGAGGTCTAGAAAACTACTTGGGCAGCAGACAAGCAGTAGAGATGGTAAATACTTTCTGGGATCCGCACTATCTCTACTGAAGATGCTGAAGTACAAGTCCCCCCAGACTTGGAAATCGTTGTAAGAGACGAGGAATACAAAGTGACAACAGTAATAGTGCCGCAAAACGCCGAAATGGGAAGGATAGCTCAGACGGCAGCGAAAAAGGCGCTTGCAGCTGCGAGCTTATTCCAATGTTGGAGCCTTAGACGAAGAGAAGCCATGGCGAGCTATCAGGTAATTAATGCTTGGGGAAGTACGTCCAAAGAAATGGAAAAGGCTTGAACAATACTATTTACCCACATTTTTTGTATTAGTATTTTCTCCTTTGAATCTTTTGAATGGCGTTGATAATAAGTTAGGTTTCTGAGATATTTTTATAAGTCTTGCCCAATTATGTTTCTTTATTTATTTCTTCACTTTGCTTTACATGTCCACTTAAAGAAAAGTTCTAACAATTTATATAAATTTATAAACAATTAACAATTTGGAGCAGGGGACATGTCGGCGGAGTTCACGTAGTGTTCTTCTACTCAAACCCAATTCTAGACGAAGGTATCTTCACCAATTATATATTTTGTCCATTTAGATAATATTTTAGCCATTGCTTGCTTATTTATGCCCATATTATATGATAATATTTATGTGACGTGACGTTTTGTGTCAATGTCAATATATATTATATATTCGTCACATAAAAAATTAAAATAGCTGGACATTTTATATAAGTCTTTATATTATTTCTGGTATGTTTGACTATAATTACTCATATTTCTATTTAAATACTGATTGATTTTATATTCATTTCTTTACATATCTTACTAGACTTTGCACGTAGTTTATATTTTCTGTCCTAATGACCAATTACAGACAAGAGAATACATTGAATGAGTTTTTGAATACTAACAAAGGAAGGGGCCGTGTTTTTTTTAAAAATAAAATTATTTTCAGTGATGAAACAAATTTTCACCTTAAAGGCTTTGTATTGTAAATCATGTAAATTGTCCTCTTTGTAGAATCCATATGTGATTATCAAAAAACAAATTCATCTATAAAGTATCACTTTTTGGTGCAAATTTTTGTACTATACTTTTTTTATTACCGAAATGAAATTCATTCTTGAGTTAAGTGATGATTTACTTAATAAATTTGGAATACACTTTCTTCACATATAATTTTTATTTGAATTAGATGTGCATTTCAGCGCCAAAGTGGCCATTATAAATAACAAACTCAGGTTGATAATGGTAAATTTGTTACCGATATGTACAAAAATTATTTGTGAAGAAAAAGTTAATGTTTTATTTCAAGTTTCTAAAATAGAGTTGGTTTAGCAGTACATGTTACTGGTGCTCGATATCGTGACATGATAATAGAGTTCAGTTAAATTAGATGACATTGACATGAACAACATATGGTTTTTAAGACGATGTAATATGACATATAGTTCGTGAAATAATTGAATTACTGCATTGCTGAGAGTCTAGACACTATATCGTTTTGAGATAAGGATTGCTCCCAGCCCTAAATTATAAGATTTACCACAATTAGATTTTTTATAATGGGGTTATTTAAAGCCAAAAGTCTATGTCCACATGTCCGCAACCACGCATTTAAAGAGAAAATTAAGCAGTATCAATGAAATTCAGCAATAGAATTCGCCCCAACCCCTAGTTCATGAGATTTAACATTATTGGATTTAAAGTGAAAGGTCTATGTCAACAAACCCACAAGCACGCGTCCATTTGAAGAGAAAATTAAAGGCAATAACAATGAAATTCACCATTAATGCAAAATGCTCATGAAAGATTTTGTCAAAAATGTGCCATTTTAACCTTATCCTATAGGTATACTGTAACATTCTTTAAAACATTAAATTTAGAAGAAAAACAAGCTTTTTGCTTTATTTATTTTAAATCTAGCATAAACGAACAATTAAGTAGGAATCACTTTCTAGATATATTATCAGTTGCCATCAATATTGGAAACTTCATAGACAACAAATAAATGTCAACATTAGTTTATTAGAAAATTCTACGCCACATACCTTCGCTCAACTGAAAAGGCGGTGAAATGTGGAGTCACTACAGACGAAATAAGCTTTTCACGTTTATATTGTTCCAAATATTACAAATCATAGAAGTGTTATCATCGCTTTGGTTTATTAAGATATCGGCAGCATACAGTTGCTTCTACTATTTTCGGTTATTTCCTCTAAAACTATATAATCACTGGTACCACAGTTTTTTCTATTTTCTACTTTTTTTCATGTCGTATTAGTTGATATATACTTTTAGCAGTTCTCGTTAATCACATTTAATTATTTAATTAATTTTTTCCTTTCGATTTTAACTAATGTTTCCTATAAATAAAACAAATCTACGAGTCAATTTATTGTGTTTAATTTAACTAAGTAATTTTAATAACTCTATAGTTGAGGCTGATATTTGTTTAAAGGTCAATTCACTTTTGATATTAATAAATAATTTTATTTTATTATGTATACCACATTTATAGTGATGTTTATATTAGAAGAATACTACAAATAAACAGTAATTTTAAATGTTATATATTGGACGTTATGTGCTGCCAATAGCTCTTAGTAACTTAAACCGTAGTAGTCAGTTGCTTAGAGAAGTGAAATTGCGACCAAACATGGAAAAGCAAAAAATATGAGGTAGACGATTTTGTATTTATTTTAATATAAGAAAAATTGCATTTTCACAATGCGGATATATATTTTAAGAGTCTTATAAAAATACTACAGTTAAGGCATTTTACTTAATTTCACTTCTTCCTCTATATAATAATACTGCAAATTTAATTTATAAATATTGATTTTCAGATTCAGTTAAGTTAAATATACTTAAGAATCTATTCTGCCTGGTCCAATTGTTAATTTTTTTAAACCAAAAGTCAACTTTTAATAGAATTAGATTAACATAAATTAATGAATAAATATTAAAGAAGATTAAACAAAATTTTCAGCGAACCTATTGGTTAAAAATTTTGAAAAGTGCTTATGGACCTATATAGATTAGGTAAGAGAATACAACTTACAACTTACAATTTTATTTTAGATGTATATATAATACAAAGGGACATCCAGTTAGTGTTATTCAAGTTGCACATGAATTCGATAAAAAAATATTTTCCAATATCAATTTTTAATATAACAATAGCAATTAAATGAAACAATTAGTGATTCTTCTTAATCGCTGGTTTAAAGTTCACTAATTGTTTAATTAACTGTACCATATAAATAAACAGTTTAAAATTTACCTACATAATTCGCATAATATTATCTATCAATTAGTTAACATTAAATGCAGTAATTATTTAACATTACCTTTTATTAAAATGTGTAGGTAATGCCACGCACTAAATTATTTCGGTAATAATAATTACCTTATTGCTGCTTATTAAATTTTCAAATAGCAATGAATTTTAGTTTAGGTATGTGTCAATTTATAGCCCCGAAGAGGACCGCAGCATGAATGACAGATTACGTGATGTAATTCAAGTTTGTTTACTGCGTATTGCAACATAAATATAAATTGTATATGCATGTATTGCCTAGCACAGATATTTTCTGTTATCACAGTAACTATTGATTAATATGCTAAATTTGAGTGCGATTGCCACGTAAGTGATTTCCACAAAAAGTAAACAAAACCCTTTAATTTTAATCGTTTAATCTTGTTTGACAGGTTTTTAGAATACAAATTTTACCAAGTAACTTTTAAATAATTAAAATTTAGTAATATATCAATTTCTATTAGAACTATTTGTTAATGGACAATTATTGATTTCAGTGTTTGTACATTGCCTAGCTTGAAAATATTTAAATTGAATATACTTACTTACTAAACACTATAATGATATAGCTTTTATTCCGAACAATTTTACAATTATAATATATACTCGATAAATTGAATAATATTGTATCATTTATTTTTATATAAATTACGTATGGTTATAAAATAAATTTGTGACACAACTGAGACAGATATTTGGGTTGGTGAATGATAGTGAGAAATTGTCTTAAGCTACTGCTCTTCAGCCACTAACGATGTTTTATAATATTTCCACTACTGCTTGTGATTGTAGATGCTTAAACAATACAGAATCAGTATTAAAAAATATGTAAAAGTATCCAATTTTAGAAAACTATTATTTCCTAGTACTTATAATCACTACAATTATCCTAATAACATATATCAAGATTTTAACGTTTTATAGTACTTACTAAGTAAAACTTAAAATACAATTAATACTTGAAATGAAAGGGCAACTCAAAGAGAAGATTTTCGTAATAAATAATACAAAGCGTTAAAACACGGATAATTAATAAATTTTCTAAACAAAAGGCCGCATTTATGAAAGAAAAAAATCGATACGCTATTTGTCATTAATTGTAAATAAACTAAAGAAGGTAAACTATTATACTTTTCAAATATTTTACATACATTCTATTTTTTTGTGCTTGTAAGAGAAAACTATTAACAAAACCAATACAAAATTAGAAACAAAGAGTGCTATCTATGTTTTATTCTTTAGCACTTGTGTCTAAATATATTTTCCTTATATTTGAAATTATCATACTTAAAAACTGAAAAGATTGTAAAAGATTAACTACAAACATCAAAATACATAATAGAAAATACTGCAAATATACAGAATAAGTCTTATTAAGACTACAAAATAAATCACTTATTAAAACAACTACTTCTAACAACATGACATATATTGAATTAACGATCTGAAAGATCGGAACACATTTCTACAGATGTCTTTAAATTTGAATTTTACTTCATAGAACCACATTAAATTTGACTTGCCTTAATATTTCTTACCCAAAATTAAAAACAAAAACAAAAATTGATTTTTTTCTGTTGGTTTTTATTATAAATTAATTTGTTTTATAGTCTTAAAGAGACTTATACTTATTGACTTAAGGTTTATGTGGTTTCTTTTATTATTCTAATACTAATATTATAAAATATCTTTAATTTAGATACAATAGGTCAATAATAAGTTTATATATTTAAAGTGCGGTTATAGAAAGCTAATAAACTTCAATTAAATTTTTAATTGATATTACAACTTATCTCATTTAAGAAATTGATTTTCATTAATTTATCAAGCTATTGGCGGTGTTAAATCTACTACTAATTATAATTAAATATACAACTGGATTATATAAGCTACATCTAAAGCTAATTGCAATTAACACCAAAATTATTTTGACATCTATTGATCCCTAAATCGACCCTGATTTATTAGCTGTGCATTATTAATTGGCCAATGATAAGCAATAATATACATATTATTAACTCAACTAAGATTAATAATATTATTATTACTATAACTATAAATACTGCTATGTTAAAATCATTTTACTAATAGAATATTCCCATTTTTTTTAATAATACATATTTTTGAAATAAACAAATAGCTATTATTACAAAGAGTACGTACTAAATATTAAAAAATAATACTTACCAATTAATCCTATATTGCGTTTTATTTCAGAACTGTTAGTTTATCTGAAACAAAAGATGTATAATTTAAATATGTATACAGAAACCGTAATTTAAATACACTTTTACATAAATGCTATTTACTCTAGGGTGCCATCTGTAGTATTAGATTAAAATTTAAAAAATTGCATTATCAACATAAGTAATGTAAGATAACTTTGTATTATAAATAACGTATTTAATAAACACGAACAAAATAAATTGTTAAAACCTGTGAGTTCATACTTAAAAATCTATTTATATACTAACGTAAGTTGAAATCTAATGTAACTGAAATTAAGCCAAATTAACATAACCTAACCTAGGCTACATTATTTTATTTTTATATGTGCATTAGATAAGTAGATAATGTTTTTATCTATATTTCTCGATCTAAACTATGAGTTGATTAAATACGACTGGTTTTATTAAGTATGCGAAATGCGTATTATACAATGTTTTATAAACTTATTATTTAATAGGAAACTATTAAAAGCTCTTTATTAAAATAAATGTATATTGGCTCTTTCTGGATGTGGGTTATATAAAAAATGTTATTCGCGTGAATTGTTATTAAAACAATTAACAATTAGCAATTATATAAAATATGATTTAGGTTTAATATATACTGGCCACCATAATTAAAATAATACCAAGTGCTTGTACTCATTTTTTTATGAAAATTTCAGATACACTAAGAAATGATTAAAATTTCAATAAAAAATCATGGTAACTTTTTCTTATATTTCAATAATGACTTGCTCCTCTACGATATCTGCAACTCAGGAACTCGCCTAGGCATACTAGAAATCAAATTGTCAATGTCAGCCTGAGAGATTGCATCCCAAGCATCTTGAATTTGCATCCCAATATCAGGTAAAGTGTGTGGGGGTGTCTGAAGATGGCCTAGTCTTCTGCCAATTGTATCCCACACGTGTTCAAAAAATGATAGGTCTGAAGAACGAGAAGGCCATGGAAGGAAATCTATATTAGCTAGTTTCAGGAATTCCATAGTAACCCTAGCTGTATGCGGCTTTGCATTATCTTGTTGGAAAATGGGGTTTTCCAACCTTCTCAGATAGGGAATTAACGCTAGTTCTAGAGTTGTGTTAATGTAGCGATTTGCGTTTAAAGTTTCTGGAATGAACACAAGAACAGACTTACTTCCATAACCGATCGCCCCCATACCATTAATCCGCATGTAAGAGCTTTATGGCGTTGCACTGCAAACTGTAAATTTTCTCGTTCTCCTCGGTGACGTCTAACCATTTTACAACTATTATGGGCAAACAAAATCTCGATTCATTGCTAAAGATAACCTGACTCCATTGATCGACCCATTGTAGTCACTCATTGCACCATTCCAGACGGCACCTCTTATGGCGAGGAGTTAAGGGCAAACAAAGAAAAGGACGGTACAATTTGAGACCAAATGATCGAATTATCCGGTAAACTGATGGAACGAAGATTCCCTGGTTAGTTGAACCTCTCCAGATATCTCAAATGGCTCTTGTTGTTGAAAATCGATGAGCCGAAGAGCTCGATCTTCACGTTCTTTAGTGTTTCTAGAGCGCCCAGGTCGTAATTTTCGCTGTTCTTCGAGATATTGTACTGAAACTTCTGCCAATTCGTTGGGCAATAATCCGAATTGACAAATTTACTTCTCTGAGCTCAATTACTCTACCGCGTTCAAAATTATATAATTGTTGAAATAAGCCACGCTGACGTAAATTGTAATGTCAATTCTCAGTTAATTTGACAAAATAATAAAAAAAATTCTTTCATTTGTTATATTCCAAGGTAAATTGATTCAAATGTTAGCATATTTTTTTATTGAAATTTTAATCATTGCTTAGTGTGGATTATTTACGTATTATCTGAAATTTTCATAAAACTTGAGCGACGAATTATAGGTGTTCTTTTTCTTATGGCGGCCAGTATATATCATAATATATTAAATTCAGTTTGTAGCGGCCAAAAAATACAACCAGGACGCTACAGCGTTACTCTACCCTTTTACCACGCGATGGCCAAATTGCCCTTATCTCTACCACTACTGGGTCGTGGCGACCAACCACTTTTGAGCCATATTTCCCTGTCGCACGCCACAGATAGTCTTGAAAACGCTATCCACTCAGTTTTACTATCAGTTCCCGAATTGGACCTAGACCTAGACTTTTGCTTCAACTGATCAAGTTGTGCTCTTCATAAACCTACATCAAATTGTTACGTGTTATACTATCATTGTACATATTGTAATAAAGTGAATTGAATCGTCTCTCCGTATTTCGGCATTAAAACCCCACCATAACTAGCTTCGAATGCGCGGATATAGACAAGAAGCTAATCGAAAATAACGACGTTTCAAATCACTGCCGAGCAGCTACAGGATGTAGTAATCTGAGTAATCCATGGAAACGAAAATAGGAAGAACTCCACCCATTGCACTGCCAGTCGCCAGATTCAGTGACGAAGGGAACCACAATGCGGTATCCTAATTCAAACCACTACCTACGAAAATGTCGAATAGATAACTGACGCTGACGCCCTTACCGCACTTCCACTCCTCCTCAAAGTGGATGCTCACAAATGGTCGAATGGACCAAGTATCAACATGGGACCAAGCATTTGCGCTGTCAAACCTGACCACGCAATATACCGTGAAACATTTCCAAGAGAGAAGGCGGCCAGCAGACGGCAGATGCATTAATCTGTGACAAATACGACCTATTTACTCAATTAGAAGACCAGCACACCATGGTAGCAAAAGTAAACATTATATACTGCCTACTAAATAAGTCACCTAGGGACAAAATCTCAAGAAAGGACGAACTGCTGATAAAAGCATTATTCATGGAGGATAGCATACGAGAAACGAATATACCGGAAAATGCAAAAAAAGGACGGGCGTCCCATAAAGCAAAACCGCAGCATGCAGTAGATGTCCGAACTGCAAAACTCAATCCGGTACAAGTTTCTGCGCTATCGAAGCTATCACCCTGAAACACCGGCCTGCTGTAGACATACACGTCAGAGGAAATTCAGGAACGGCTCGCACCATTATAGAGACCCTTAGTTTATACAGCATCCTCAAAAAGCCACACAATCCTGCAATACATGAGCTTAAAAGAATAACAATAGCTCATTGTAATACCAGGAACCAGAAGGTGATTAATATCATGACTCCCCTCCGTTTGAAAGAAATAAAAGTTTCACTTCACAATTCTGATTGTCCTACCAGATACCGCCAAAGCACAGAGTCGTTTTATCGAGAAGATTAGACTGGTGATCAACTGTCGAACCAGAAGATGGTACTACGCTGGAGCTCGCCAGCAGACCTAAAGTTTTATTCATATAAAGGGTGAGTTTTTTTAGATGTTCTCTATGGGGATCTCGGAAACTATAAGAGATAGAGAAACGGTTAAATGGGGAAAGAAGTGTAGATTTATGAGACGAATAAAATTCCACTTTCAATGTTTTCAAAAAAATCAAGGGTAACTAGATATTTTGAATAAAGTAAAAAGTGTCAAATTCTTCAAATCAATATATCTCGGTTATTATAACAGATAGAAAAAACTGTAAAAAACAAAGTTTTAGGTAATTTTATGTAGATTAATAAAAACGAATCACTCACTTATTTTTAGAAATAACTATGTCGTATGTAATATTGGATTAAAGAGAAACAAATGATCTTTTGAATAAGGCCACAGCCAACTATGGTTTCCATTTAAAAAAACGTAAGTTTGCATCATATCTCGGAAAATAATGGCGATAAAAATTTTCTGATTATTTTTTGTTAATCTGCATAAAATTATCTAAAACTTTTTTCTTTACAGTTTTTTTTCTATTTGTTATAATAACCGAGATATATTGATTTGAAAAAATTAACACTTTTTACTTTTTTCAAAATATCTAGTTACCCTTGACTTTTTTGAAAACTTTGAAAGTGGAATTCAATTCGTCTCGTAAATATGCACTTCTTTCCCCATTTAACCGTTTCTCTATCTCTTATAGTTTCCGAGATCCCCATAGAGAACATCGAAAAAAACTCACCCTGTATATACTTCGTATATAGGGAAAGTAAAAATGTAGACGTGATAAACGACGCTAATGCTCTTATCGCACTTCCCCTCAAACTGGATGCTCACAAATGATAGACTGGACTTAAAAGCCAAGCAACAACACGGGGCCAAGTCGGAGAGGATACGCAAAACTTTTGTACCGAACAAAAGTGATCAATGATATTCAATATACCCTGAATACCGTCAAACAATTCCAACAATGCAAATGGCCGAGCAGACAGTAGAAGAGTTAATTTGTAACAAGCATGACCTATTTTCTCAATTAGAAGACCAACACATCATAGTAGCGAAACTAAACATTATATATATAAGGCTTACTACACAAGTCAATTAGGGACATCAATTTATTTGTCGAACTGCAGATAAAATCAAAATTCGTGGAGAATAGTATCCCAGAAATAAATATACCGGAAAACTTTGCCCCACAGAAGAGAACATGATACGACTTCTGCAGGAATTTCGGCAAAAAGCGGTCGAATGCAAAAACTGAAGGACGAGCGCCCTAATAAGCAATGTCGCTATAAGTTTCTGCGCACCCTGAAACACCGGCTGTAGTATTACATGTCGGAAGGAATTCAGGAACGGCCGGCACCATTATAGCGACCTCTAGCTTATACAGCTAAGCAACACAGCCCCGAAATATATGAGCAAATAAGAATAACAAATTCTCATTGTAATACCAGGAACCAGGAGTTGATTTATGTCACGACTGCTCTCCGTTGAAAACAAAAATAAGTTTCACTTCACTATTCTGATTGTCCTACCGGATAGAGCCAAAGCATAGACTCGTTTCATCAAGGAGATTGGACTAGTGATCAACTTTTAAACCAGAAGATGATACTTCGGTGGAGCTCGTGAGCAGACCTACAGTTTTATTCATATATACAGCTGCGCCCCCAACTGAAAAAAAAAGTCTCACCATTCCGGGATACGAGCTCTGCGCCAAGGAAAAAATCGAGTAAACTAGCTCCTAAACACAAAGGGCTAGGTTACCAGGGACCCTCGTCAAAAGAAATCGCTATGTAAAAACTGCTACGGATTTTAGCAGATAAAGAAAGATCCTTGAAGCACCGGTAGTCCCTAACGTTGATTAGAAAATCTAAACACAGCGCTACAATAAATACACTAATATTTTAAATCTATGTTATTCGGAAAGAAAAAAAAATGGGTAAAAAATGTAGAAATACCATTAATAAGTATTCAATATTATCCAAAACTTGTATTATGTTCTTAGGTTAGTAATAAACCTATTTATAGATTGTAAGAGTTCCACTGTTATATTAATTAATTTAAATTGTGTTATGTTGGAAATAAAACACGATGATTTTGTTTTACCACTCATATAATAGTAAAATAGAATCATCGTATTTTAGTTAATGAAGAAGTACTATAAAGAAATTAAATTGTGTAATGATCGATCGCGGAATTAAAAATAAAATAGCATGAATAAATTTATACACTCTTACTGTTGAAACTAATGTTGCGCTTTTATCTGTTTTTAAGATTAATATTATGAATTTATGTGTGTTAGAGGTTAGAGTTATCGTGGTCTTCCACTTTTATGGCTGTAGTTTTTAGATATTTACAAGTATTATCTATTTTTGAACTGTAAGTACCTAGACGAAAGTAAAACCATTTTTGAAATCAGGTTTGTGACATATAATAAGTCGCATTTCTTGAATTAAAAAATTATTATATATTTCTAAGAAATAGAAAATTTATTTAGTTTATTGCAATAAATTTGAGCGAATGCAGTTTCGACTAATTTTGTCAAAGCCCTCACAATCTCGTACTTATTTAATTACCTTAGTATGTCAGCTTCAGATATGGTACAGATTAAAACTTGCAAGAAAAACATTTTGTCGCTTTACTATTCCTATCTATATCTTCAGAACATGCTATTTTCAAGAAGTTTAAGATGTTATATAAAATGTCTCGTTATTTAGAAAATACCTTACCTTTACTAGTCAGTTATAGGCAACACAAAATGTGCGTAAGTAGGAAGTCAGAGAAAGTACTTGTGTTCCTTGAAATGTGAGTTTTCAAAAACCAATGAAAATTTTGTCATTTGTATAAGTTGCCTAACATTCCTAGTTTAAGCAATAATAAATGTTATGAAAATGAATTAAAAGGTATGCCATTTGCCAATGTTTTTCCTTGCTAGACCCTCGCGGTGGCATAGGATGTGGAACGAGTCCTCTTCTTCCTCTAGGCAGAATCTGCTAGACTAGTATACTAGTTAGTCACAGGTATTTAACGATTCCTTTTCTACTGTGCTAAAATCTCTTGAAATTTCGTTTATAACTCCTATGATTATATTATCCTACTTTTTGTAGATAAATATCAGGTTAAAAGCAAATCTGTTGTTTGAAAAAATGCCATTGCAGATGTAGATAATTATTGCTTAATTTAAAAGTGCTAAGTAGTCTCTTCTATTTCTAATCTTTGAAAGCTAGTTAGTTTTTTAATCTTTGAAAGCTAGTTAGTTTTTTTGCTGGTTTATTTAATGATGTAATGGATTATTCGTTTTTAGCTGCGTGAGTGAGATATCCTAAGATTTGTTAAAAGGTTGATCCTTAAAAAATGATTAGTCCTGCAGTAACAGGATCGGAACTAATGAAGTTTATTTTATAAAAATAAAAATGAAATGGTTGGCTTTTAAATATATATACAAAATTTGTATGAGGAAGTAGATATCACGACGTGGTCCTTCGAGTGGTTTGTCCGTTTTTGAGAATGCCGGGAATGCCGGGAAAGTTTCTAATAACCTGCGTAGAGGAAGACTACCGACTTCAGTGACTTCAGTGACGAAACATAAAAAGTGAGAACATTACTCAAGAAGATCTCTTGCATCATCTCGTCAAAAAAGTATGAGGAGCAAATCACACATCAAAACAATACTCATTACCTTTCTCGATGGTCAAGGTATTATCCACACAAAATTTCTACCTGAGGGAACGATGATTAACAACCCCTGGTTCATAGTTTTTTATTAGTGAGAAAAATAATTTTCTTTATGAGCATTTCTGCACTTATGTTTTACATTTTAATGTAAAAACTCTAGCTAACAGTTAAAACAACTAGTCCCCGTACTAAAGCACCGCCAGGCATTGAATGACAAAACTGTTAGCTGTCGTTACATGTCTGAAATAATATTCACGATGTAACAATTTTTGTGGTTGTATCATTTTTTAACCGCTCCTCGAAAAGTGTTATGCAATGACTATCTGCAGACACGTGTTATGACATAGATGCACTGATGAGCTGTAATACAGCGAAACACTTGTGTCATTCAATGCCTGGCGGTGCTTTAGTACGGGGAGTAGTTGTTTTAACTGTTAGCTAGAGTTTCTACATTAAAATGTAAAACATAAGTGCAGAAATGCTTATAAAGAAAATTTATTTTTCTTACTATTAATTATTATTATTAATACTCCACTCAAATTTCAATATTTAATTTGTATATCATAGTTTTTTGTTCACGACAATGGCACAATACTCGCCCTCCCACAGCCAATAGAGTCAGTTCTACATCTTTCAGATTTTTTCTATTTCCAACAATCAATCTCGCTTTGAAAGGAAAGAGATTTGACGATATTTCTGACAGTCAACGAAACATGATGAGGCTTTTAAACTCCATCCCAATAGAAGTGCTCTTCAAAAGTTTCCAGGACATATATGGCAGATCTCAGCGGTGCATAGTTATGGAAGGTGACTATTTCAAAGGACAGTAAGGTAACTTTTTTAATATTTCATCTACGTTAATGTTATAGGATAATTCACCAAACGTTATTGTAAGAGGTTGTATATTAGTAGATTCATGTATGTTTTCAAAAAGAATACATAATCTCTCCAACTAGTCGACCATATCCTGAAAGGATTTAATGGAACCCGTATGTATCCATCATTAGTGACGTGTGAAGGTAGAAAGACATCGTAGAATAACTAGTGCATAATTAATTAAGGAATCCTTCTAGAAAATAAAAAAGATGTCTTGTTTCTCCATTGGTTCTTTGCCTTTCTGTATATAGTAGCTTGCATTCTTAGCTTATATTGTGCGTTCACCCGGAGAAATCTAATTCTGATGAGTGTTCTATTGCGTTTCCAAGTCGAACTCTATCAAGCAAAATGCAAATCAACTTCTAGGCTTAATAAAAATAAAAATTACGTTCCTATGAGTTTGACTTGTATTAGTATATTTGAATTGTAAAAACAATAAAGGCCGGATTATTTTTTCGAAGTATCTTCAAAGAAAAAAAAAACATTTAGATAAACAGTTATTAATTTTAACAACAAAATTGAAATAAAAGTATTGCATAAATTAGTACTTTTGTTGCATAATTGCAATCTTAAAAATCTGCATCAACACAACATTAATAATTATTTGATAATTTAAAGTAGTCATTTATGCAAGATGATTTTCTTCTAGTTCATTCCGATTTTTAACATCTTTTAAAGAAACATTAAATATAATATATAACAACTAAATAGCTGCAAATGATTTTAAGGAAGTGTTATTGTTTGCAAATTACAAAAGAAAATGCTTCAATAAAATATACAATTACTAAGAGCAAAACAAATTGGCAATATATTAAGAAAATACTTTATCTCAAACAAGAATACTATAGAATTTATATTTTAATTACTAACTTGTTTATTATCAAGAGTGTCTAATAAAGGTTCATTATTATTGTTGTTTGTTTTACAGGTATTTTCAACATCCTGTCTTTATTATAAGATTTTATGATCACCTTTCATAATAAATTTTAATTACTGAATATTGTTTATTTCTTCCTATATTTCTTATATTTCTAAATGTCATTTTTGAACGTAGTTAACGTTTTATTAAAAAAGCAATTAACTCTATCACTGATGTGTATTGTTTTGGTTATAAATTCCTTGAATTGTTGTTCCCTATATTTCATTAAAACGGGGAACAATTAAATTACAATTAGCCTTCAAAACACCCTCTCATTTTTCGAACGAACAGATGATTTTTTATTAACTACATTCACGTGTAAAACCATCCATTCCAGTTACGGCTATGTAATTTATTTATACACTTTTGCAATACTGGTTCATAAATTGAAATGACTACCCTTTTCACAAATTAAGAGTGAAAATATAATTACTCGTGGCGCTTCTATCTCTAATTTTAAATATAGCGGTAATAATAAGTTCTATATAAGGCAACAAAATGTTTTTATTTACTTATTCCTTATAACTCACTATAATTTATTTTATGAGATCGTACTGAGTACTTACCGTACTCAAAAATTAAAAATTACTGCGAATATAATTTACACGCATTTCCATAATATCAAAGCGTGATTTCGAGGCTCTTTGTTTGAAAGTACCAGGCGGAAAACTGGATTGCACGGACTATAAATTTACCCTCTGTTCTATTTGTATATTTATTTAATTCCAAGGGGCTATTATAGAAAATCTGGTCTAATTAGTTTTAATTAAAATCCGACGGAAGGATATTTTTCCCTCGTTCATCACCCCCAATTAAGCCTATTCTACGGCCGAATCCCGTGCGTGTTTTTCACAATAGTAGGAGGGTGATATTAATCATGTTTCGTTAGTTAAAAAAGACCATAAATTTAATTAAAATGTTTGCGGTGCGACCGTACAGACAGTATTGCCCCATATAAATTGCCCTGTTTATTCAAGTGCGACTAAAAAACGCATGTGCCCTCAAGGGCCGAACGATAAAAAAATATCACGGACCCAATTACGGAACGAGACAAATATAGTAGGGTTGAATATTTTTCATATAATAATTTTCACTTAGCTTATTGTATAAGTGCAATAAAATTATTTTAAGACAAAATGTTTATATCAATAATATAATTTGTTTTAAGATTAAATATTAATTTATGATTATTAAAAATATTGTTTTATAGTTTATGTAAACGTCACATAACAACAGATTCTTATTAAATATATAACATTCTTGGATGCGTACCCTCTAGTTGAGTGACTGCAGATAAGCAATAAATCTCTCTTTTATTTTCTGCAGATATGCATTGAGCGCTTCTATTTTTATAGGCGTTTTATAAGGGGGTGGGAAAGGGGGGCAAGAGGAAAACAACTCGTCCCCCGATAAAATATAGAGGCGAGCTCGGGCCTAATTTATAGATGTTCTTTCCCTTTTTCCGATTCGATCTCTCTGGATAGTCGAGATAAACGTTGATAATTTTAACCCATGAAATCGTTATAAATGTTTCTGGTTCTCAACTGGAGGCTCGATAAATTTAAACAGAGCTATAAATAAATACGCCATTTCGGGATAACGCCAATTTTATTAATATTATTTTTTATCAATTGAAATTTTTGCCATTGTTTGGTTTGTGGTTTGAACGCGTTTCATTTGCATTTATATTGACAACTTTTAAATAAATACATTGGTAATGTCATAGCATTAAAATGTAGGTCACTTAAAAATGATTACAAAACGCGATTTATTTTAATCAAAGTAATACGTACAAACATAGACGTTATTGTAATTTTTGTTGGAAATTAAACTAAAGGCCAATTAATGACGCCTTTTTGTTATACAATGAATGCTATTTCAAAAATAAAACGCTGGATTTTGTAATATTTCAGTTTCTCTAAAATAAAATTCAGGGTACGTATTTAAAACATGAATATATAAAAATACATTTAATCAAATCGAGCATAATTAAATAACTTTAAAATTGATGAAGTTTGCATCGAAATAAAATAGATTTGTTAGATAAATAAAACATGCCATCGTTAATTTTAACACTCTAAATTCTAGAAATTAAATATTTAAATTTGGTTTCAAATTGTTATTCCAATAAAATAGGCTAATACTTTGTTTATCAACCCATCACTTGTTTCTTTTGTGTTATTGCATTTGCTTTTCTCAACCCACTTTTATACATTACACGATTTCTCACTTCTTCCTCTTTAAGTTTTCGTTAGGTATTTTTCATAGATTATGATTATTACTTTTTGAGCAAAGAAGTTATTTACAAATTGCGAAGAAGAATATTAAAATAATATTCTTAAAGCAAAACAACAAACACAGCTTTTACGTATTCCAGCAGAGAGAAATAGATTGCTGATAATTTTCGGCGAGAAAGGAAGCAAAATGCTTAAGTTTTGATTTTCAATGTTATAGCCGTGCTTCCTAAGCGTTAACAAAGAGTCGAGTAATGTTAAGGTATTAACAGCATGCATTAGACGATATTCGTGTGCCATTGATTGATATGTAAGATGAAACTCTTAAAATTCGGTGACAGGAGATTAGCATTTGGAATTTGGTTTCGATAATTTTAATACTTTTTTTAATACTTCTAAAGTAGTTTTCAGGGATAAGTAATTTGAAATTAGAACATTGGTATCGGAAAATCATAGCCAAAACTTCAAAGTAAACTCCTTTACCCAATCTTCAAATCCGCTACGCTGATAAGATACAAAATAGATCAAAATCAGTCTGATAACTGTTGTTGATAGGTAACAATATATAAAATATCTTATAAAGTAGTGAAGATAATGAAGAACCTTAAGGAAATGTTTTCGTGGCATTTTGAATAAAGGTATTTATATAATTAAGGATTTTAAAGAGAATCCATTTATTTAAATTGGTTGTAATAGATATTTGAATAATTTAATGTACGTATAAAATGGTAGTAGGTATAATAAAACATTGGAGGAATAACATGTTCGTTGGTATATAATTTAGTGCACCGCAAACGTTCTGAATCTTAATCTAGATTTGTTTGATGAGAGGGCAAAGAATTCCGCTGCACGTAGAGCCGAGTGGGCCCTTGTACATCATCCAACCTGAATCCGCATTAATTGATACGGTCAAAACAACTCAAGGCATTTTCAAACGCCAGGACTGCAGCAAGAGGAACTCTTAGGATGTTTGATGACATTGTGAATTCACGCAGGTTGGATAACACCGGGCAGTCCAGAATTACATGCTCAGCGGTTTCCGTTCCTCTTCACACCCTCTGCAGGTAGGGCTAGATTATAGTCCGAGTCTGTTCAGGTACGATCTTAAATTTCCTGTCCTGTTAGGAGCCCTACAGCCTTCCGTATCTGGCCGATTTAGTGTTCATTACGATATAGTTTTTTGAGACCCTACAGCCAGCTGTGTTGTTCCATCGCTGCCTGTGGCATATGATTGATGCATCTTTCAATATGGTAATGAAGTCTTGCAGGAAGTCTTGGTTTCTGGACCACATATTGTTCGTCTGGATGTCTTCCTCACCAAACCATCTACTACTCTATTACTTCTGCTGTTGTTTATTTATTGTCACGAGCCACATCTCTGAAGGATTTGCAACATTTCAGCTATAATGCTGGGGTAATTTTTAAGCTGGCAATAGACGAAATTGCTGCTCTGCTGTCCGATATGATGTATTTGTTTTATCCTTTTATCTTCTTGTTAGATATTAACTTTCCTGTCTATATATATAGTACGAGTTCCACCGTTGTTGGTGTGCTCATTGTATTACATAGTGAAATCACTCAACTGTACTTGTTTTCGTTGACGACCAATCAGTGTACATATGAATCTCTTTGTATTCTTCTTCTGGTCTTCGTATTTCAGGTCTATTTTAAGCGCTCTGGTCAATATACATTTTCGATAGATGTTGTGGACCGGTATTTAATCTCGGGATTTATTTTTCTGAAATTCTCTAAGATTTTGTGGTGTTCACCTCCGCCGCTGCTTACAAGCCAACTTTTTGTTGCTCATATTGCCTTATAACCTCCGCTGCCTCTGCCCTAATGAATATATTCAAGGATGGCAGGTGCAGCAGGGCTTTTATGGCCAGTTTGGTATTGTTCTCATGCCTCTTGTCGCCCTCAGAAGAGCGCTTCGTTGTACGTGATCTAGGATCCTTACGGCTGTTTTCGTAGTCGTACTTGGCTACCATATTACTTGCATATGCCAACAATAGCTGCACGCTGGCCATGTAGATATATAGTGCTACCTTTGGAGATAGTCACCATGTTTCCTCAGAGCTCTCTGTCAGATGGATACTCCAGTTTAGTTTATGTCTAGAAGAATCTCCAAATATTTGATGTTTCAGGGTATGTTTTTGGCACCGAAAGCTTGGTGGCTTGAAATCCTTAATTCTTGTGAACATTACTAGTCCGTTTTTTTTTTTGGATTTAAGGATAATCCTTGGCTATGCAAACGTTATTTTTCCCTTTAGTATGATAGTTCATCTGATGTATAACATTGCGGTCTCAAATATGATTGTTACGATATTGAATAATTGTCATACCAGTTGGTATTTCCATTAAACTCTTGGTTGGTTGTCTTGCCAAATGGACAGAAATGTTTGTATTTGCAATGTAATCTGTGAAATGAATTTTTCAGTTCCTAATACTTGAAACTTCTTTAGTCTGTTTATATTTTGAAAGCGAATAGCATCTATAATAATACAAATATGATGCAACAATACAATAATATAACTTATATACATGATGAAAATATATGAATTGGTACGTTCGTTTAGGCTTTTAGCCATGTAACTTTATATCTTGCTCTGACTATAATGTATCTGAGCAAAAAAAGAATAAATAATAAAAATGTATTAAAGTTCTTTACGTTGTAGAAAATTAACTAATAATTAAAAAAAATGCGAACGAACGAACATTTCCTAAATTTACAATAAATGAGTCTTATTAAGACTACACCTATTTTAGTTTATTTTGCAGAAATAAATACGTTCAAACTAGAGCCTTTGATAGCCTATTTGTAACACTCAAATTACTTTTGTATCATTCTATGTCTATCGACTCAAATTGCTAGGTAGCTGAACTGTCCAGATGATTCTTGCTAATTGCAAGAAGTGTCCTTGAAGGATTTATCTAATACAAATTTTAAAAATTTTAAGGAGAATGCTGAAGTATAAAGTAAAATAAAAATCTACAGTTGTAAAAAGTACTCTAAGTGGGAACATTCCATCAGAGTTTGACTGGAAGAACATTGTGAATAATGAAGTCCGCCTGTGATTTCTGTGCTCAAAATTAAGATTATCTTTTTACGCATCTGTCTATTGATATATTTTGTTAACAAGTAATCCAAAGCCTTATAATTTATTATAAATATATACCGTATTTTATTTTATTTCTTATTATTTGGGTATCTTATTTTATTTATATTTCAGAGTATAAATTTTCGGGCTGCTTTGATGTAGGATGGAACCGCAAGCAGAGGTCAGCAAATGATTTTACATATATTGGCGTCTGTACTTGTTGAATTTTGGAGATACAATTTTCAAAGATTTTGTTTCTTTTTGCAATGCGTTAAGGGCAGAGGGAAAAGTTTGGGTATGTGGTATTGAAACTGTATTGTTAGCAAAAGAGTGGATAAATGCTGGGATTAAAGTATCTAAGATAAGATATGTAAGATGTGCCGTTGGAGGGGAAATGGCAAAGAAGGAACTTGTGTAGGTTTTATGCGCGAGAGAGTATGTTAATAAGAAATTTGTGAATTAAAATGATAAGATAATAAAAAGAAATGTTTGAACTTCGATATTTTGGCGAGGCAAAAGCCTTTTATTTGTCCAAAATTGTATTGGCGGACTTATGACCTTAGTGGTGTTCATTTTGGATATAAAAGTTAAAATTCACTTGGTTTGTTTGCTATTAAATTATTTATTTTCAACTAGTTTTGACCTATTACCCATATCAAGAATGACCTAAGAAATTCAATATTTAATGTTAGCCAGTGATGAACAGGTTAAAGGTTTTTTTAATCATCTGCCTGATTAACATTTTAGACATTAAATCTGTGAAATTTTAAACCAAGAGTTTTATTTACCTTATAATATATTGCATTATATTTATTTTAGTAAATGTTTTTATTTGTATTTAAAATCAATTTTATAATAAAGCTATACTGAAAAGATCAAAAGATCGAGAACTTGAATGCTTTTGCTAATTTAATTTAATGAAATCAGTTAAAATTCAAATTTTGTTCATAATTTTTCATGTTATAGTCACATTTAAATAATCTAAAATAAATTTTATCATTTATTAGTTTATTCAACAGAAATAATTTCATACAAAAATTAGTGTTGCTTTGATAGTTACTATTCGTAACACGCAAATTAATTTTGTTTTATTCAATGTCTGTCGAGGTATTAACCAGAGAAGTAGTTGTTTCAAATTAATTTGTTTTATCGTCTTAGTAAGACTCACTGTTGTAGATTCAAGAAATGTTTTCGTATTATTAATTTATTATATATTACGGATTTTCACCAAATAACAGCCACGTCAATTCAACCTTCAAAGCAAGTAAGTGATGGGTAGATAGGCTAAATGATTTTTTAATCATCTGCCTGATGCTATCCCACTATCGTAAAATATATGTCGCAGTTTCGACATTAAATCTGTAAAGTATTAAATCATGTGTTTCATTTACCTTATATATTATGGAATTTTACCCAGTAACCGTCTCGACAATTAACATTAGGTTGAATCCAGTAGAAAATAAAGAATTTATTTGTAAAACGAAATAAGTGAATTTTAATTCTAAAACCTCTACGAGTATATTAACATAATGTCTCATCAAGTGAATAATGAGAAACAAGTATATGATTCTTTCTAGATGTTGCAGGTAAGGGTAGTTAAACGTAATGTCGTTAATTTTTGGCAATATTTTTAAAGGGATTTATTAAGAAAGTAGAGTAGAAATTATTAAGAATTTTTAAGATACATTGATTGATGCCATCTAAGCTAGGCAAGTTTCTTGAGGATAAAGCAAGGGATACTCCAGGGGTTATTTCTACAAGAAGTAGTATGTTTCCTCACTTGTAAATAATGATAAATGGTCAAAACTAGAGTTTTACTAGTTATATTATTTTGATTTACAGAACTGCTTTTACAAGAGATATAGTATTTCTACAATAATTATTTATGGTTAAAATACACTTATTTTTTTAATTTACTTCAATATTGTCATTCGTTAGACGAAGAGAGGCATTTATATTACAATTATTGTATTCATTGTTGGCAGTATTTTTAAAGTTATTGTATAGTGAAAACATGTACAAATTCTAATTAATATTAATTAAACGTAACGAATTACTATAACTAGTAGAAAATATATATATATATATATATATATATATATATATAATTGGATAATATAATACATTAACAAAATTTCACATAATGTTATAGTTCTGTAAGTGCAGATTATTCCTTTTCACAAAGATATTCAAAAAGTCGTTTTTTTATATAGTTTATTGTCGTTCTTTAATGAATCAATTTTAGTAGGTAATAACTTATAATATTTCATAGCAGCATATTATGGTGCCCTTTCATACATCGATAATTGGTGGATCGGTAGTGCGTAAATTTTTATAAAACCTAGTATTATATTTGTAATCATGCGTAGTATTACAATCAATATAACTATTTTTTTTTATATTATTTCATAAATATACAAGCTGTAGATGGTTAAATAGTTGTTTGCTTTAAAATAACCTCTACATTATTCCAGATATTTTAGCCCCAGCATAGTTCTTTTGGAATCTGAAATTGCTTCTGAAAGTGATAAGTTGAGCCATTGTAGGTAATTGCTAACCGGTTGAATAAAGAAACAATTTGGATTTTCTGGAATCGCATCTGTTTATGGTCCGCAATATTAATATTTAAATCCCGTGTTATAAAAAAAAAATCAAATCCGCGTTGACTTACTTAATTGTAAGAAGAATATGTTCAAATTCGAATCTGGAAAATGATTCAAGACGACTAAAATTATTATGAAATTGTGATGTCGTAAACAAACCGCGGCGGATTTGAAATTAAACATTTTACCCAGCTGATTTATTATTGAATGATCAATACATTTTACGGCATTTCAAGCGAAAATAGCGGATCCATCATTGGCAACTTCTTTGGCTCGATGTTTTTCTCTACAAAACTGCGCAATTAGTATAAAATTATTTAAATTTGTCAACTGAAGTTCTTGTGTAAGCCATTAGTCAGTAATCGCGAAGAATGAACAGTTTTGTTATTTTAAAGCATTAGTTCGACGGGGCGAATGTTTTTTTGCAGTGAGCGTGAATGTATCAACGTAAATAAGTGAATAATTTCAATTAACTTCTTCGATTGATAAATTATTTCTTCCTCATATGTGATTTTTTGAGCAAGAATTTTCTTTATTTGAATACGGCACGGGCACTTCCATATAACGTGTTTAGTATCTGTATTTTCATTGTAAATTTTGTTTTTTAGTTGACAGTTGTCACATTGTATTTCGTCCTTTAATTTGCAAGATTCTGTCTTATGTGATCCACCACAAAAGCTGCACATCACTTTCTCACAACCGCTCGTACCACAGTTACAATACTGGATAATGTTGAAATCCTCATAAATGCGACAATTTTGAAAACAGATTTCCAAGATTTTTATTGCGAGTAACGCTTTAAATAATTCCATTGCATTTGAATATTGAATTGAAATGCTGTTTTCGTCTTCCAGTTCATTGCGTTGGTTGCATTTTAATCTATGTAGCGAATAATTTTTATTCTAGCTTTCTTACATCAACTATTTCACAACTTGAAATTTTCTCTTTTAATTCATGTTTAATATTTTTGAGATCGCTTTTATTTTTTCATCTTAAAATAAAATTACTTTCCAAAACATTTTTTATTTCAAAATTGTTTAAACTTCTAGGGTTTAAATTATGAATTAACATTTTTCTCGCCGTGTAAAATTGGTTGGTTTTACCATAATAACTTGTAATGTAATATCACCGAAGAATGGGGTGATTCGCGTTTTTTATTTCTTTAATCCCGAGAGCGTGGGTGACCTCTAATATTTTAAATTTCCAGTATACCGATTTTTTCCTGTAACACAGACATTTTAAAAAGTAATTTGTTATTTAATAAGAGCCACTTGTTGAATTAACGACAACCATTTATTAGCTCGTACTTAAAATTTTTATTTGAATATTTCGCTTCACTATATTGTTTTGATATTTTGATGCCACTACACTTTTTTTGACACATATTAGATGACACAATTCTAGACAAGAAGAACCTTCGGTTTCATTCATTACCGGGCATTTACAAGCACTATAAGCACACATTTCATTTGAGCTAGAGTCATTTCAACGTAGTTCGCATGCCGCCGTATTTAGTCAGTGTTAAAGTGTCAGAGATGTTCAAAATATAGCTAATATGGTCAATATTTTTATATATTTCTTTGTCTTTCTTGTAATATTCGCAACCATACTCTTTATTAGTTATTAGATTAAAATTATGTACTTATAAATTTATTAGACTCAATCTAAAATTGTTTACCATGTATTCAGTTTATGTTATTATGCCTTTAACTTTTCAAATTATGTATTTCCTTTAGTTTAATTTTATTCTGTTGGTTTTGTATTTACGTCGATTTTACTTTTTGACTTTTAAAATAACTTTCACTTCCTAATTTGGGCAATACAAAATGAGAATTTTATTGTTTTTAAAATTTTAATTGAATTCGCAACTTAAATATATGTTTTTACCTTAATCCGTCATATTAATATATCTCTTCATTTCTTCATCTACTATAAATTATATCATTCATTCGTTTAAAGATTTATTGTTTTGGGTTTACTTATTACCAATTTTTGAAGTAACTTTTTAATAGATTTTTATGTCATCTGATAAGTCTGTTCCCCAGATAATATTATAATAACTTTGCCTTTAGTTTTTGCTATCCATTATAGGTTTCTATACATGTTGTATATTTCCCTTACATTAATGTTTATTTTTTTTTTATTGCGTGCTGTGGCTCCTCATTTTAACATAGCATCAATTTTTTGTATTTTAAATAATTAATAATAAATTAATCCTTACATAATCATGTTGAATTTGCAATTTATAAATTGTATAATTTCCTATTATTAGACGTACATTTTATTTCATTTTATTACTTTGGATTAAAATAAATATTTACGGGCAAGTTTAAGAATTTTAGTTTATATTATTACTTAATATTAATTGCATGCATATATTAAATCATAATATAAATATCCCAAAGTTACCTGTAGAAACAATTAAATCATTTTAATTTTCTTAAAAAAGGTATTTATTAGAAATATTTTATATACATTTCCATAATCAGTTTGCTTCATTTCAAATTTCAAGATATATCCTTAATATAAATTTATTGAATTTAGTTGCATCGAGAGTGTAGCTCAACAACTATAAATTATAAATTTATTAATTCAAATTTATCTAACAAAATGAAGACCTTGTCTAACATTTAGAAGAATTGTTTTTTTTATTACGTACTAATGCAATTTTTTCTAAAAAAAATCAATAAATAAAAATGGTAGTTGATTGTATTTAACACATAATACATTAGTGTTATTTAAGAGCATAACAATCTATGTAAAATATATAGACACATAATTAAGCAGCTGTTTCGCGCTGTCGGTTTTCGCGTTAATATTTTATGTTGAAACTCTTTAACCTCCTTGTTGCATGTATTAAGTTGCACCGTATTTACGTATATTCGCAATATAATGAATACAGTATTTATCGTGGCTTACGCTTCTAACGTCCCGAAAACTTTTATTTCATTTGGTTTTCCTATTTCATCTACTTTTTTTTTGAGTTTAAAGTTATTTAATATAGCTCAAAAACATATTTTAAATTTTATAAAATACTTAAAACCAGCCTATACTAATTTTATTTGTTATCTCACATATTAGAAAAAATTACTTATTTATTGATCATTATTTATTTGAATATTTCAAGTAATCATAAAATTTTACATTAAAGTATTCCAAATAAATTCGTTTCAGATATAAACTATAAAGTTGCACTGATGTTAGCAATTTTGTCAATATGTACGTAACCTTTACTTGAAGTTTATTTGAATTTATTTGAAAGAAAAAAGGATTCGAATGTTTATTATATGAATTTGGATAGAAATTACTGCAAATAAATTAATCTATTTTATTTAATTCTAATATTACGTATTACTACAATTTTGTTTATTAATAAAAATTGATCATGCAATAATTATGTATTTTAAATAAAAACGGTACAACAATATCCCGGCGCATGCACCATAATCGCTTTAATAGAAAAATAAATGTTTTTATAATTATTCACCAATGATTTCGTGAATTAGTTAAAGACTATTGAGATAATGTTAAGGGATATTATTCGCCCAGTCAATCAAAAGTGTTATTGATTTTAACCCAATGGTTAATAATGGTTACCAATAATATTTGTATATTATTTTTTCAATTGTAATCATTTTATGTATTACTCCTAAGTTATTTGCACAAAACATCAAATGTAGATGGAAAATAAACAACACTTTATTACTCTTACCTGTTATTTTCATTTATTTCAATCAACCTTTAAATTAACAAAGACAAATAATAACATGTTTTTTGGATCTACATATACATATATATTTTGTATTTTCTTTAGAAAAACATGTTTATTTATATGATACTAACGAGTGGCATAAATTATATAGATATTAAGTATTTCACAAAATAAAGAAACATTAAAGAACATTAAAATAAAATAAGTGCGAGTGTGTATTTACAAATGTAATATAATTAGATTTAAATAGATAATTGATATAAACAATGTAATATTTATGTCCGTTTATTTTTCAAATATAATTTTGCATATTAGGTGAAATATATTCAATGTAACCAAACAAAAAAAATATTCATTCAAGCATTAAATATATTTATTGAATGTTATGCAAATTGACAGTAGAAAATATGTATATTGTATGTATTATTTAGTTTTTCAATATAATAATAAAATTTGCATTAAGCTTACAAAATTATTTTATTACTAAACTCTACATTTGTATTTATAAATTATTTTTTTAGCTATAATATTTATTCACAATAAACAGAGAATTCTATAGTAAGTATTTGTTATTTAGTGTAGGGAAACGTAAGAATTTGTTTTATTGTCTAAATATATCGGATTTGTTATTTTATTTATTATAATGGTACAAAGATTTAAAAAAATATATATATTTTGGCTTGATAATTTTTGGTAACTGATAATCATTCAATAATTTTAAAAAAGAACATAATTCTTGTCACACAATAAAAACTTTATCTGAATTCACTATATGTTAAAATTATAGAACTTTTACTTAATAATACGTTAGTTTAAAGTTCCATAGTTCGACTGGCACCAGTTTTTAAATGAATATATTTTCAGAGATATTTGGGAACATTCATTGAGTTCACGCTCAATATTCTCTAATTACATGGTGTTAGCTCTAGAAGTTTGGATTGTTGTTAATGCGCACAATCTTTGAAATTCGGTGCGATACTAATGTGATAAAGTAGATTACAAATTTAACTTAATATTTCTCTTTAACTCAACGTCAAACCAGGAAGGAAATCGATTTAACTTTCGGTAGCTGAATTTAGGAACACAATTATAAATCGTAATATAAAATTAATCGAGTTCTTTGTTAGTATCTAAACTTGATTCAAGGGAGGACCAATCAGTATTAAGTAAATCAAATTTAAATGCATATTTCAAAAAATCATAATGGCGCAAAAACAAAAGATTAGAGATTATCACAAGTAATACCATAAGTGATGGCAATTTACTCGAATAAATTTTGTTTTTGCATGAAAGTTTGTTGCTTAGCGATTTTAATGAGAGCAACTGTCACGAAAAAATTTTTTCTATCAGTTGCTCGAATAAAAATCGCGATTAAGCAACAAACTTGAATGCGCTAAAAACAAAATTTATTCCGATTTAATTGTCATCACGAATGGTATTTGGAAAGACTATTCCACGACTTGAAACGAATATCGGTGAATGGTTCAATGTTTATATTAAAATTTTTATGATATATCTCCTGCAGTATTTTGGTCGAAAATTTCGACATTGATTAAATAACACCTCCCTTATAATCATTTGCATTTACCTTCTTTATATTATACGCCCAGTCATCATAATCGCGGCAAGAGTTTCCATTAAACTTTTGCTAACAACTGGTAGTTTTTATCGGCGCAGATTTCTTCAAATCGTTTCCAAACACACGATCTCGTTTAAGTTTGATTTTTTGGTGCAGAACTTGTCACCGTCGCATTTATTATGGATGATGAAGTGTTACCAAACCTTTTGATTTTATAACCTACTTGCAACTGACATGCGTAGAAACAACGCTTTTCGCTTTTTTATCAAGGCTAATTCAATTCATTTGTCGGGAAATAGCTAACTTCAGGTTATTCAGGTGAATAAACAGCAACTTGGTGTTTATTCACTTATAAATTGACGTGATTGGCTAAAAAATATCACATGCCTCATTTTCATTGGCTACATACAATAGGAGTGGAATAGTCTAATTTATTTAATTTGTTACATGATTAGTATTAATGAACTTATCAATATTTATTTATATATTTGAGCTACTTATATAACTCGTTAGTATTTAATATATTTTCCATATAATATAGAAATAAAAACTTCAAATCAAAATTACAAAAAAAATTAAATCAATTTATAAATAAATATCTATATGTAAGAAATATTAATATTCTTATGAATAAGAAATATACGTTTCAAATATCAAGATCCCATAAAATGTAATTCCTGGCGGCTGATATTTAAATGTTAGCTGGCTAGCCAAAGTAAACGCTTTAATCATTATGGTAAACTAGAATTTAGCTGTATCTGCAAGTTGGGTACATTAAATTCACATGTTTTCCTAATGCGTTCTCCGTGCATCCTTTTTCCGGATCTGTCACCGCACAAGAGCTTTCCACCACGACACACAACCACCCACCCCCCATTCCCTTTATCACAAACCCTTTATTCTGATATCGTCAGTGAGGCATTCTGTCTACTGACAGCAGGGTTTACCCTTATTACAACGACATGCAGTGCTGCCAATCCACTATCGCGACTTTATTCTTTCCGAAAAGCCACATCGTAAAATTACCTCTTGGCGTGAAAGTATACACGGAAAACACATTTCGGGACTATCCAATAAACTCATAAATATTTAATATTGTTTAATTTGTCAACGCGGATTCCTGGATTTAGGTGTCGATTCGAATCGACGTTTTATTTAATTTTCGACCCGTTCTAAATTAAATGAAATATAAATTTTATACGTCGAACGGTTGTATTTCAATTATGCTAAATTATAATGAAATGTTTTTCTATTATGACATGAAACACAAACAATGACATAAATAATTTTGGGAATATGTAGATATTGAAACGAAATTTTAATATCATTTAAAATTCTACTAAAACTCGTTTCTGATAAATTATAATAAATGCATGGATTAAACAATGAATTATAATCATGGGAAATAATACTTTACAATGCAAATATTATTATACTGGTGAAATTCCTGTAATAATAGCATTACCTTCATTCCAATTTAGTAATCTATTTCCATTAATTGCAAATATTGATGCCGATATACATTATATGCCAATCATTCTATCTCGTTAGTCAATCACTTTTGTTATTTCCTTTTCCTTTACATTTCGTAACATTTGTATCTTTTAGCAGTTGGTAATGATTGACATTAATATATAAATATATAAAAACAGAATAAATGCGCGGAGGAATGTGTTACTGTAATGTTTTTTTTTCTAAAAGATGATGTTTAAAAAACGATTGTTTATTTTTTAGTTCTCTAGTTTTAGAACTTTTGTTACGTTTATTCAGACAATATTTAATTGTCTGCTTCCTAAGAGTGTCCTTGTGTTTGTTTAGGGATAAGCAATTCTTGTTACGAATAAAACATTGTATTTACAGATTGTTCGAAGTTGATACGATTTGATTGGCAATAGATATTTTGTTAGATTTCTCTTATTAAGAAAAATCTTGTATTGTGCAGTCGTTTCAATTATCTCTATTCTAATTATGATAGGAATTGGATTATTTTTCTGTACAACAATCGTTCTCTATCCCCGCAAATAGTCTGTTTCTCCACATTCACCCTTAATTTACATAGAAAAACTTGAGTTCGTGATTCTAGAAGTGACATTTGTTAATTAATAAAATACTAAGGTAAAATTTCCTAGTATTTCTAGGTCAAAATTCTGCAATACAATTGCTATTTTGTAAGTTATTTTATTATTGGCTTTCCTTTTCTAGCAGAATACAAACAAATCCTTTGTCAGATCTTCTATAAAGTCCTTTATTTTGTTTTCTTTTCTGCCTTTAGCCGGTACCAATAGACTCACTGTTCTATTTTAAACGTTAATGATATTCCAGACATAAACTATTGTATTGCATTGTCGGTTTTATAACTCTATACAATTCAAGATAAGGCCGTGGTGGTATCATTTACAATCTCTCAATTTCCTAACTCCTCTCTTCACAACAACTCATAATTTAACGTTTTATCCATGTGAACCTTCTACGTACGATGTTAAATTGCATGTGAATTCAAAACATAAAAATTATCCATTAATGATGAAACATCCAGGCATAGGTTTGAAGGCTTTTAAAGTTCAGTCAACACAAGAACTCAAGCCGGTTGAGCATCAGCAACGTCGTATCTTTGCTTATTGGGTCCTTGAAATGCATCAAAATGATCCGAAATTTCATCGAAAACTCATCTTCAGCGATGAGACCCATTTTCACCTCGGATACTACGTGAATAAGCAGAATTGCTGCATTTGGGGCTCGGAAAATCCAAGAATGCTTATTGAAAAGTCATCCTCAACGTGTCACTGTTTGGTGCGGTTTTTGGACTGGCGGTGTGATTGGACTTTACTTATTCGAAAAAGAGGCTGGTGCAGCAATTACCGTGAATTGATTGGGCTAGTGAGCTATGATTAATGATTTCTATGGCCGAAATTGGAAGATATTGATGTGGAAGACGTTTATTTTTAACAAGACGGCCATACAAGCAACGAAATCTTGTGACTTAACACCTTTAGACTTTTTTCTTTCGGGCTACGTGAAAGATAAGGTCAATGAGAATGCTCGACAATTGATTCAAGACCTTAAAGATGGAATTCGTGAAGTTATCGCGGACATCCAGCTGCAAATGTGCGAATTGGTCATGGAAAATTTCATGAAAAGAATATGGTGCTGCAACCGTAGTCATGGCGGTCATTTGGCTGATATTGTTTCCCATCGTTAATGGCATACCTTTCTCTTTACAATAAAATAAATATCTATTGATTTCTCTTAAAATATAGTCGTTTTTTATATCAAAATGAAACCTCTTATCGGAAAACCCATTATTAATATATTAGTGATATTACAATGTTTTGTAAGTTTAATTAGCAATAACTTACTTGCTAAATGCATTTTTTTATATCTGATTAGTAAGTCCTAATAGACAAGAAATATTTCACTACAGATATGCTTTGTTGTTTTGTATTATTAAACAATTCATCTTTGTTCTGCAAGTTTTAATGGTTCTTATAAAATCTGTTTTGATTTGTTTAAATCCTATTGGTTTTCTTCGCAGGCTTATCATCGGAGAAGTTCAGTAGTACAACATACCGCTATAACTGAAATCATCATTCATGACTCTGTTGGGAGCTTTAGTGAAGTCATAGAGATGCTAACCAAACTTATCTTAAATCCTTCATTAAGAAATCTCCATGCAGAGAATTATATGTGTATTTTATTATCGTTAAAGCTGACTCATCACATCTTAAAACTCTCTTAATCCATTGTTTAATCCATAAAAACTATAAATTTTACAAATCCTTACTATTTAAAATCTTAACTTCAGAGCATTCAAAATCAGGAAGTATTGACGAAAAATCTTTATCTTTTTTCCTGTTAAATTATATACTGTAATATCTCCCGTATCACCAGTATCTTCTTCTAGAAGAAATATCTTGGCCATATCCATATTTCTTTAGACATTTATTAATTTGTGTGACCACGAATACCATATTGCTGAATTTCTTTATATATAAACATCGCTGCTTATCAAAATCAATAATTAATCAGTAGTAGATTCGTTCATGCATCTATATTTTCTCGTTGGTCTTAAATGATAAGTCGTCAAGTCTGGCAACTTCATTTAAAATGACGTAGTATGTTGTCTCTCTCCTTCAAATGAATTGTCTCATTATAAGGGAAATATAGTCATTTCTAAACAATTACAAAATACTCTTCATCACTTTTTTCATCTCTGTCTAAGTTTTCTTCCTTATTTTTATATCTTCCGCATTACAAACCTATGGCTCCGATATAAGCAAGTACGCAAATGCGCTAAATATAATATATAGTATTTTATCTCAAAAATAACATTTAGTAAATAATTAAAAACGAATTAAATAGCTTCATTTATTGAAAGACCAAAAAAGCTTTCAGTAACACTACACGCATCGTAAAGTCTTTTTTCGGATTTTCCTTCAATGAACGAAAATTTTACAAATTTTTAAGGAATGTTTTCACAAATATTTTTGAATTTTGAGAAATTAATCTTATATTTTTAAATTTTCTATGTTGTTTTCTTCTTTTAACAAATATTCTAACGGTTTTGGTGCAATCCTCTTCATCCATTCGACACTCTGCCAACCCTTAACCTTTCGAACGAGATTTTATACGAAACCACCCATTTCCCAACGTATATTAGATCTCAGTAATCAATTTGCTAATAATCCTCACAACCAACATCTTTTAACCAAGTTCTGCATCCCCCGGAACCTAAATATTCCTTCTAAAAATCAAAATCCTTCCCTCACAATTCATGAATTCATTTGCGCGTATCACCAGGACAGTTCAGCTAGCTGGCAAAGATACTTTTTTGACATTATTAAATTCAAGACAGAGCAGAAAGACCTTAGGTCTATAGCCCAGACGGACTAACACCCTTTATTTATATTTATGTTAATTGTTATTAGGTACAGTTAATGTGTCCAAATAAAAATTATTGTATATATTGTAACAGTTATCCAATCAGCCTTATTTAAAATTTATTTAACAAAAAACGTTATCAAAACACCATAACCAATATTTATACTAAACTTTTAAATTCGATAAAAGATTCATTTATTACGTTAACATATACTACAGAAAAATAGCTCACATCCTTCGAAAACAAAATCAGTCGCGAATAGACCAAATTGTAAACTACAAAATATCCTACTCAATTCAAAATCAGCCCCTTAAAGAAACTAGGTATTTAGGAAATTCCATGTTCCAAGTGTAATTCCGCTTATATAGAACAAATCGGTCGCAGTTATGCAGAATATTTCCGTCAATTTAGACTAAACAAAAACACCAGCACCTTTTTTAACCATCCTTTAGATTGTAAACATATTTTACCCAAAATTCAGAATATTAAAATCTTACATTTCTGTCTAAAAGGCGCTAAGTTTGAATCCGCTTAAATTTTCAAATTAAGTAGTTATCCTCTTGTAAATCTGTTAAACGATTTCATATACACGTTTCTTTTCAAAAACTTATAATCTCTTAACCCATCTTTGGCCAACGCACCATTTCAAAATGCACCATTAATTAATAACTTTCTATAATAATATTCAATTTTTCAATTCGAGTCCGAGAACTCTGTGAGAGCGCACGTGTTTAAAGTGATCTATCAGTTTTATTGTATAAAGTAAAATTATACAACATATTTCCTAATGGGTACGGAGGAATACTCATCCTCAACGGACATGGAGGTGGATCCCATACCCACCTCATCACGGTCGCAGCCGCCAGCAGGATTTACCACGGTGCTCAGGAAGAGAGGGCGTCCAAAAGGCAATAAAACCGGCAACATGGCAAAGAAAAAACACGATCAAGTAAGACCGAAAACAACAAGCGAAACACTTAAACAAATTGTATTAAACATACAAAAACGTAACTCACAAAACAATACAACCACCTCTCAACCAACACCTACTACACAAACACAACAGAACCCAAACATACAATGCACCCAAATTACTGCGCCACAAATACACAAAACTGCAAAACAAACACAAAATTACAAACACACATTCTCACTAACAACCACTGTGGAATTGTCCCGAATTCAACTCGCCGAAATATGGGCAAAACACAAGTTCGACGATAATACATTAATAATCAAAACCAAAAATGGATTCATTATTAAATCCAACGAAGATAAGAATAAGGTGGAAAACAACCTTAAAATTTTGCAAGCTGAAAAAACGGTGCATTTATTCCGTGAATGGTCCTCGGCAACACACGCATCCGCAGCAGGCGCAGACGCAGGAACGAAACGCACGCCTCCGGCGCCGTCGTACTGCGTGATTATTAAAAGTGTCGAACCCGAAATACCCGATGAAAATATTAGCGCGCGATTAAACGAACTGGGAATAACGCACCGATATTGTCGCCGAATTATAGCTAAACTGGATAATATAAGAACACACATGATTCGCGTAATAACTCCGTCGCATGAAGCATTCACCAAATTGCTTCATGATCAATTTATGTATATGTGCAAACGATATCCAGTAATCGAAAGCAGACCACCAACACCAATTCCTGTACCTTGCGGAAAATGTAATAAATTTACACACGTAACCGCAGATTGCAAAGAAGCCGTATCCTGCGCAAAGTGTTCAGGCGCGCACTCAACTACTAGCTGCGACACTACGCTACCCATCAAATGCAAGTCATGCGGGGAAACAACACATGGAGCTTGGTCCACCAGATGTCCGAACAGACCTCTTCAGCCTATACAGGGAATTCCGAACGTAAAAATTCAGAACGTAAACAAAAAATCAGCGGCTATCGACCAAAAACTGACAAAAGACTCCAGAATTCACACTCCCATTACCATTCACGACTATATCATAGACATATATACGACAAAAATTAATTCACCCTCGAATACAGACAGACAAGCACTACTGAATAAATTAAAAGCTCGTTTCATTGATTCATTTCATATCGACACTCATATAAATTTCTCAGGTAATAGAATGTATATTGTCATGTTCGATATGGACCAGCCGAACGTCATTCCACCCGTGGAACCAATTTCAGGTATCCATGTCGGTCACACAGAGGTGGTAAGAAATGTCTAGCATTAATTTCATATATACGAACATCAATTCATTACCGAGAAAATCCCATCTCCTGTCCCATTTCCTCTCCAATAATCCAATAGATGTAACCCTAATGGTAGAAACCAAAACCACTAAACCCTTTTCCTTCAAAAGCTGGTCCTCAATCCAAATCCCGTCTTCCATTCCTAACCAAAACATTCGCGGTGGTTCAATAGTAGCAGCCAGGCCAGGAATTAAACTAGGGAAAGCCAACCCCCCCAGAATAAATAATATAATGAATGAATGCCTGCACTGCACTATTGAACTTCCATCCTTCACACTTCACCTTTTTCTAATCTACATCCATCACTCCTCTTCCATTGAAGATACGATCCTCACAAAAGCATCCTTATACGACCACGTTGTCATAATTGGGGATTTTAACATCAATAAAACAAAAGCGAGGCAGCTTTCCTCTTTTATATCAAACTTAAACTGTGTACGTATCCATACTGCTCCTACATTTATTATGTCCCAAAACCAATCCACCACTCCCGACATTCTGTTATGTACAAGTAACATCCAACACCTTCTTCAAAATGTTGTCCTAATCCCTGATCTTTGCTCAGACCATTTATCCATTCAATTCTCAATCCTACAACAACCTCCTGCCCCAGACCCCCCCAAAGTTATATATAAACATAAAGACTGCGACATTGACAAAGTGACCAAAGACTTAAATGACATCATTTCAGCCCATCCGCAAGTTAACCCATCCTCTATTTCCTTATTCCTCAAGACATTATCAGACTCTGTTAAAAAACACACACCAACTTATACAAGAAAAGAATACAAATATCCCCTCCCAAAGTTCATACTGAGATTAATTAAATACAAAAGACAACTGTACCGAGACATACGTTTGACAGATAACGGCGAATTAAAACAGAAATTTAATGCACTAAATAAAACGATACAAAGACTGATAAGGGAATACAAGACTGACGTATGGACTACGACATGTAAGGACATCAACGACAAACAGGGAAAACAATACTGGGACGAAATTAAAAAATTGACCAAATACAGAAAAACAGACTTGTTACAGAAAATACATGACCCAATTTCAAATTCTTTAATTACGGACGAACAATTGATAGCAAATGCTTTTGCAGACCATTTTGACAGTAGCTACACTATGACAGTTAATGACGTATTTGACAATGACTTTTTCAACACTGTAAACACTTGGTACGACAATTTTAAAAATACCCCCACATCCCATACACCCGAGGATGATATAAAAGAGGAAGAATATTTTAATTGCCTACATAGAGGTAAAAACACGGCCCCTGGTTATGACAACGTTCCTAGAGCAATCCTTAAATCCCTCCCTGATAACATCCATAAACACATCCTACACATATTCAATCACATATACCAGTCCCAAACCATACCCAAGGAGTGGAAGAAGGGTATTATCACATGTATTCCTAAATCTGGCCAAGATACATCAGACGTGTCAAGTTTTCGCCCGATTACCCTTCTTCCAGTCTTGGGTAAAATTTTCGAAACCATTCTTAAAAGCAAATTAATGCTCCTTATATCCCACCATATCCCTCCTTACCAATTTGGTTTCCTTGAACACCGTTCCACCTCCCTACCACTTTCAATTCTTACCTCTAACTGTCAAACAGCACACCTCGAATGCCAAAAATCCGCAATTGTCTTTCTAGATATACAAAAAGCGTTTGACTCAGTTTGGCATCGAGGTTTGCTGTTTAAATGCAATTCCCTAAAAATCCCACCTTACCTCCTTAACTTAATTGACAGCTTCTTATCCAATCGACTCCTACAAGTTAAAATCCGAAATACCCTATCACGCCCCTTTACTCCACAACAAGGTGTTCCCCAAGGATCTCCCCTATCACCAATCCTGTATAACATTTATGTTCACGATATCTATAACCCTAATCCACAATACATCAACCCTTCATCCTACCCGCTCCTATACGCAGACGATACTGCTTTAATAGTACATGCCCCCACCCTACAAAAAGCACTTACCACATTACAAGGGCTGATTGATACCATTCAGCTCTGGTTTGCAAAATGGAGAGTAACCATTAATCCTAATAAATCTCAACTCCTAATCCCTTTTCACCGTCCACAGAATTCTCCATTCAGTGTCAAGAAGAGAGCTCGGCATTTCAGAAGCCTCACTTATAAAAATCAAGGAATATCGACAAAAACTGCTGTACATATTTATAAGATGATCTGCCGACCTCTCCTTGACTACGCCGCTATCCTGTTCTATAAACCCCATCCTTCCGCTCTTAAAAGTATTCAGGTATCTGAACGATCGGCCCTTCGTACACTCACCAAAATTAGACATCCCCTTAACCCCTTACATAACCCATCCAACACCCTCCTGTACCAATTAACCAACCTAACTCCCATTGAACAACGCCTTACATTCCTTGCTCAAAAATTCGCCACTAACCCTAATACCATTGACATCCTTAACCACATGTGTATCCCTCGCAATCCTTTAATAACACCCCGATATAAATATCCAGAAATCACCATTCATCAGTACATTTCCGCATTTCATAATGACATTAGTGATCACGACGTTTGAAGAACAACCGACAGTTAATTAGCAATCATGACGTTTGTAAGACAGATAACTCCAGGCTGAAAGACCGCGGGTCGATAGCCGTTTGACAGGAAAAATAAATTATTATATAATTCCATTGTCATTTTGTTAATTATATGTAAATTATTTTCTTTTTTTTTCTGTAAATAAAGATGTTTATTATTATTATTCAATTTTTTGTTGGTGCTTCTAAGAGTAAACACAATAAACTTAATTTACATGTAGATTAAATAAATTTTTCCTATTAGTTAGTACTGAAAATATTTTATTGAAAAGTCCTATTTTAAGAAGGATTTACTCGGGTTTATGCAAACATTATTTACAATTTCCAGATAATGTAATTTTAAGTGCTCATTGCCTGAATTCCAAGTAAACACATTAAGCATTATGGTAGAAGTGATTGAAACAGATATAAGATTTGCTGAAAAAAGATAATGACCCTTAATCCTCCGTGGTGCGTATACGCACCGTTGGCCAAAGGAGGTATACCTGCTATATATAAGGATCGGCATTTTTGCATACTGTTCATTTTAATTTGTATTCTTATTACGCAAACTACATCAGTGAAATTAGTGAAGATATTATTATGTCTAAATTTAAGGCTTTTTAACCCAACGTGAATTAGTTGAAGAATTGGAATGGATGCTGGAAGAGATTGAAGATAGCAGAAAACAAGGTCAATAAGAGGTTTATGCAGTTCGGTGTATTTTCCCAGAAACTTGCAATAGAGGAGCAACAGCAGAAAAAAAACGAATTTGGTTTAGGAGGGAAAGTTGTACTGGATTTGCTATTTACAATTAGTGGAGTCTCCAGATAACCACAAGATATTTTTTGATAATTTCTTTACCTCATACAAATTGATGAATGAACTATCAAAAAGGGGATATTTTGCGACGGGGACAATCCGGGATAATCGCATTGCAAAATGTACAATAAAGGCAATAAAAGTTATCCATAAAGAATCTCGCTGCAGTTATGATTGTGCACAAGATGCGACTACAGGGATTGTTGTCACAAGATGGAACGACAATTCGGTAGTAACACTTGCCAGTAATATCGACGCAGCCAATACAACAAGCAAAAAGGTATGACAGGAAACAAAAAAAGGAAGTCAATATCCTACAGCCGAAAGTGATTACAGAATATAGCAAATTCATGGGTGGCATGGATCTCCACGACAATGGAGTGGCGAATTACCGCATCAAGTGTCACGGCAAAAAATGGTGGTGGCCGCTGTTTACTACTACAATAAACAGAATGCTGGTAAACAGTTGGAAGATTAGCCAACGGAAGCAAAATTAGTCAACTGGATTTTAGATCTCATATTGTTACAAGGCTCTTGGCAGTAAAAGATCCATCATTTGTAGCGGTAGCAGTGCTATTGGAAGTGCGCAAGGATAATGTTGGACATGTAATTATTGTGCATGAAACGAAAAAGCTGCTAAGATGTAAAGTGTGCCAATCAAACACAATTTATATGTGCAAAAAATGAAATGTGCATCTGCACTCAGAATGTTTTAACAAATATCATATTTAATTTTATATACCCCTATTCGCCAACGGTGCGTATACGCACCACTCAAATTTTTGTATAGCGAATTTTTTTTTTGAAAAAATTTTATTAAAACTTTCTTGATGAACACCATTCTAATGCGTTTCATTTAAAACAAATCTAAAATATCATCTATTTCTATGCTTGGCCAAAGATGGGTTAATGACGCCTAATCCTTTCTAACTATTCTCTGTTCATTGGTGATATCGTTTTTTGAACGCGCCTCGAAAATCGAAGATCGGCAATGTTTCAATTCTAACTGGAATTGATTCATTCTCGTGGCGGCCTTCCAACAGGAAGGACGCACGTAATTACGACATAGCTGCACTGATGAGCTGTGATACAGCGAAACACGTGTCTGCAGATTGTCTTACATAACACTTTTCGAGACGCGGTTAAGAAACGATAACACCACAAAATTGTTACATAGTGCTAAATATTATTTTAGACATGTAACGACAGCTAACAGTTATATCATTCAATGCCTGGCGGTGCTTTAGTACGGGGAGTAGTTGTTTTAACTGTTAGCTGGAGTTTTTACATTATTATGTAAAACATTCGTGCAGTAATGCTCATAGAGATTTATTACTCTCAATATTAATTATTATCATTAACACTGCACTAGATATTTTAATATTTCATTTGCATAATAATATATTTATAGTGCTATTATATACATGATATTTATACAAGTCAAAAAAAAATGAGTTTACAAACTAGGTTTTACTTAGCTTAGCAAATTTGAGGCTATAGATCTTTTGATTTGATGAGACATCCATGCTAACCTATCTGCGACCAATTTATCCAACATCTTTGGAATTATTGATTGGAGACAAACTCCTCGATAATTTTCTATTATATAAGGTTGGCCAGATTTGTATACTGGTATAATATAGCTAAGATTCAATCTGTTTAGAAATATACCCAATAGTAACGATTTTGATATTAGTTCATAAATAGGACCACACAGAGAATACATGCAGTATAGCAAGAATAAAATTGATATACCATCAGGAAAAGGGCATGTTCTGTTTTAAAATCAGATAAGAAACATATTCTTTAGAAATAGTGAGTATGTGGTCATAGATGGTGTCACTAATGCATGCTGAGTTAGATGTGTATTGATTATTTTTTTATAGAATACAGGGACGATAAAATATTTGAAAAGGCTTAAATATATCTTCACCATTATAGCCTTTGCATTGCTTTTATTTCATAACCGCTGGTATACTATTTTGATTCCTTTGTTTCCTCGCATACTTTCAAAAAATAAGGTCTAAAATAGGTTTGGCTTCAAGCGTTTTTAAATAATATTTATAAAGCGATTGAGCAACTTACTTGTATTGTCAACGAATATTGAAATAAATTTATAGATTTTTGAGTTTGCCTGAAATACATTCAGAATAAATTTTACTGGTTAGACTAACTAATTTTGAGGGAAAATACTTATCGATGCCGGATTGAACGACAGTATTTTAGTTGTCTGTTAGAATGTTAAGAGGTTCAAAGTCAGCCAGATGATACATATAAATTTTTCTTTTTATTTGTATCTGCAGACAGTGTGTAACAGGCAATGAAATATCATACGCCGACATAAATTAAAATATTTCTGCGAGGAGAATTATGAAAAACAATAAATCTAAAAATACCCCTCTCGAATTAAGAATGATATTTATTTGAGTTGTATTGGAAGCATTTTTTAATTGCAATTAATATATTGCCACCTTTAATATTACCTTTTGCAGTGCGATTAGTTCTAAATAAGTTATAATTATGTAACTGTAACTAAGCGCTTGATATATCACCATGCCCTCAAATTTCTGTTAATATACTAACATCGAAAACACTTCAATAAACTGACACCTTGATATCATTAAGTTTAGTCATAATACCACCACAGTTTTAGTAATATATATATATATTAGTTTTTTGAAATATCACCAGTAAGGGTTCGTGGCTCTGCTATTTCTATAAATGAGACGCCGTTATTAAATTTGATGACAAGACTTTTTTGAAATAGTCCTTTTGTTTTTTATACGATTCGTCCGAAACTGGTGTATCGAAGAGACCTCACCTCTTTAAAACTTTGTTAGCCTCCAATTTATTTTGCAGACTAATTTTCAGGGACTTGGGCCTATCGTTCCGTTAACTTCTGCCTAATCTTTAAAATTTTCTGAGCCTTAATATTTAGACCGCGGAGTTCCAAGGTTTTCTGTTCACCAAAGAAGTCATCTTTGATTTTATGGCAATATCGGTAACACTTAATTCAGGGAAATTGAAAAGCAGAACATTGCAGAGATGTTGACGTCTCTCATATATTTCTACAACAATATCTTCCAAATATTCTTCCTTTTTTGATTAAAAATCGAGCTGTTCGCTTCCAGGCTGGATATAGATGTTTTCTATTTTCCCAATACGTGACTTCAATTTATCCAAGCGTTGCGCGATGGGGTTCCTAACTTTTGTTTTAAAATCTTCAAATTTCTGGGTGAGAATTTTCTTGATATTTTCTGTTCGTAACGATCGACCATAAATAAGTTCACTGGGATATCTGTCTGTCGATAGCTGTATTGTATTCTTAGTCATCTTCTTTACTACTTGCGTTCACTCGTTCTTTGAATGTCCTTACTGCTCGTTCATCTATGCCGTTTGATTTTAGATGGTACTTAATTTCATAATTCCAAATCTAGCGATGTATCACGTAGTGATATTATTGTTCTCTCGGTAGTTATACTTTTCATGGGTATAACTTCCAACCATCGTGTAAATGCATCTATTAAAATTAAAAGCATTGTTTTCAAAAGGTCCCATGAAATCGATATGAATACGTGACTATAGGATTGGTGAAGCATACCATGGTGTCCGTCATGCAGCATGTCTAATACTCCTTTTTGTAGTGCTTCCGGAATATATATTCTTTCTTTCCATAACACAATATAATTTCAATCGAGAGCTCGTCTCTCTTCTCAAAAATAGTAAAAGTTCGGGCCTTAAATAACTTTTGTCTGGCCAATATGACGTAATTAATTTTATTACTTATCTTAATGTTTGATCACTTGCTGTCTTATCATGCATAGTTCGTTTTGATATTGGCAATTTATTTGATCTTAAGTTGAGTAAGTGTCCTCTTCTTGGTAAACCTACTTTTTTGTTCTCTGTTAACTCAATATCATTAAGTCTTGATCTTGTCTGCTGGAGCGTCATCTTTTCCTGGATGATATGAAATTGTATAATCGTAATTGTTTAAAATCATAGCCCATCTAAGAACTCTGTTACTTGCTATTTTGGGTGTATTCCGATGTTCACTTAAAAATTTTTCTAATGGTTTGTGATGTGTTAATAAAGTGAAATGTTTACCATAAAGATATTGATGAAATTTTGTTTCCGCAAATATTATAGCCAGTGCTTCCTTATCAATTGTTACATATCTGAATTCGACATTAGTCAGAGTTCTGGATTTATAGGATATTGACTTAAACACATTATTGCCTTCCTTGTGAAATAATACTTCTCCTAAGCCTTTTTCTGAAGCGTCTGTTGTGAGGTATATTTCCATTGATGGGTCATAATGTACTAATGTATCCGTAGATGTTAGTTGTTTCTTGAGAACGCATTTTACGTGAAGATTCGGTATGAATTAGGTATAATAAGTAATAGATCCTAAAAGTAATCTTAATTCAGTTACGTTTGTTGAAGTTGGCATTTCATTTATTGCTTTAATGTGTTAATCCGTTGGATAGAGTCCTTCCTTGTCGATTCGCTGTCCTAAGAAAACTACGCTGTCTTGTAATCAAGCACATTTTGATTGATATATTTTAATTCCTGCGTTCGTTAATCGTTTTAATACTTATTGTACTCGTTGTATGTGTTCGGTTATATTTGGATCTGCTCTGAGAATATCATTATGATAACAAATTGATCCATTAATTCCCGATAGTATAATATCCGTTGTTCGTTGAAAGAATTATGGAGTGAAAGATATTCCAAAAGGTAACCTTTTGTAACTGAAATATTTCTTATGTGTTGATATAACCAAGTACTTTCTTGATTCTAGAAGCAGGTTGAGTTGTAAGTAAGCATCTCGTCGATCTATTTTTGTAAATTTTTGAACACCTGCTAGTTTAGACATTATGTCTTCGAAATGAGGAATCGGGTGATCATCCCGTTGTACACGTGGATTGATAATTTCACGAAAATCACCACAAATTCGTACATTGCCATTTGACTTAACCGCTTTTACAATGGGTGTTGCCCATTCTACACTCTGAGTTATCATGACTGCTGGTTTGAGAATACCCTCTATTTGTAAACGTTTGTGTTCTGCCTCTACTTGTTCCTGTAATGCAATAGGTACCGGTCGGGGTCGAAAAGCCTTAGGTGTTACCTGGGGGTCAATATGAATCCGTTTATTGAACCTAGCTTTCCATTAAAAAGTTCTTGATGATTTTTTAGAATTTGTTGGATCTCTGCATAGTCTACTTGTTCCGTTTTTATTTACCGTACCAGTAATTATCGGTAGTAATAATTAATTAATTAATATAAAATCTGATAACAAATAAAAGGGAAACGACGGGGATACCTGCTTCACACCACGAGGCTTGTAGTGGTCAGTAAACTAACAGACGAAAATATAAGAGGGCCACAAAAGGATTAAGAAAATGATATAAACAAATAAATTATATTTGGAAAATTTGGCAGCGAAACGGGCGCCATTACTTGCGACTATCTCCGCAAAAATTGTAAATAAAGGGAAGAGGTTATAATTAAATTGGATTTCATATGAACGTTATTACTTACGATACAGCAAAAATGCATGTAAGTATTCCCACTGCAAAATATGAACTAGCTCTTTAATACGTTACAATTTATTCAACTCAAAATAATTGTGGAAAATAATGAAATGAGTAATTTATTAAGGGCAGCCTGTTTGTTTGTCTAGGATTTCCGAAAATGCATTATAATACATAATGGATCAATCATATATAATTAAGTACGCCTGCTGAATTATTTTTCAAAAACCTGTACTCATAATTAATTCGTCGAGCGTACTCTTGACCTACCTTAAATATATTAAAATTGCCCAAGCGTACTCTTGACCTATCCCAATAAATTATCCATTGGCCTAGAGCAGCCTTGACGTATCAGATTGCCCAGTGTACACGTGGCCTATCTTACATACCTACATACGTCCTTGAGTGAATTAACTCATTAAGTCTTGTCCTACTTTAACCTTGATCTACCTCAAACATATTACGACTCTCATAGGTCAGGATTACGCTACAGCAATAAAAAAATGTTTAAGAGTATTATTATATTATTTGTAAATCATTATTTCATCTTTGTTTTGTGGTTTCTAAACTTGCCACTACTTTTAAATGCGTTTTTTGTTTGTAATAACATATTTGAATAAACGGCAAAATTATTTAACTGTTTGTTGTTAATTGAATCTGCATCAACAAACAGTGGCTTAAAACTAAAATGAAGCGAAAATAAATTAAAATACACTGCATAGCTGCAATTAAACGTATGTTAATTGGTCTAGAAGTTTGCTAATTGTCGGCAAAAGGAAGACAATGAGTAAACAAGAGATTTAATCAAAGTATAAGTTCTTGCAAAACGCAAATTAAATAGTCTATCTAGCGCAATTCACATTGCAGCCAACGCAAAACTTTATTTGTCGTAGTTTGCGCCCTTTTCAATGTGATTATTCAATAAAATAAGTAAATGCGCTTTGCAGCGGTTCTCGTTACAGACGCGAACTGAGCGTATGCATCTTCCCTTTGACAGTATTTTTTTTTCTAGCGGCTTTGCACTTCTCGTATGCGGAGATAAGGGCATGTGAATGTAATTTGATTTTTTGTTACACTAGATCTAGTTTCAAATTATATTAAATTAGCCGCTCCGGGCGAAAAATCAAAAGGTGATCTATACTCTTGAATGTTGTATTGTTAATCAAATAAATTATTTATTATATATTTATATATATATATATATATATATATATATATATATATATATATATATATATATATATATATATATTCGATTATAGAATTGAGTACTAAAAGTCACAACAACGACGGGAATTATATGAATTATTGAATTAATTAATTGAAGCTCGAAAAGTAATTAAACTGTGCCTACGTTTCGAAATGGATTGCCCCGACAATTACGCATTCGACTACGCGCCCGGCTAATTAATTTATAAATATTAATTACCGGAATAAATATCACTGAATTTCGAGCGTGACGTGATTTATCACGCCCTCGCAAAAATCTCTGCCAATAATTAACGGAACACAATTATTCGAGAAGTTTATGAGTGTTTGCCTTATTTCTTAAGTTTTCTCGAATTGAAATGTTTCGATTATAATCGGCATCGCGTGCTCTGAGTTATTAGGGGTTGAATTGTAAAATATTGTTTGATCGTATCTAACAAAGTTATTTATATACACACTAATACGTTTACTGCAGACACTTTATTCAATACATTTCAGTTTGATTTATTAACTAGTAAAACTTTGATAATATTGGCACTTGTTGCATAAATTAATATTCTAAATTTAGGTATTTTATTTTATTGCATTACATTTTAAACATATCTAAAATTAATTATAGAAATAATAATCCTTAAAATAATATTTATATTTTGTTTCTTAAAACTCAATCATACTTATTAAAATTCTCGATATCAAGAACATTATTTTAAAATAGTTTGATGAAGACATACGCCAATAAATTTAATAAACCATTAACATTTATCAATGCAAATTTAATTTGAAAAAAAAATGTATTGGAGCTTTCACTTGATTCGGTGTATTATAGTGCTTCTATATTTATTTTCTTTAGCAAAAAGGCAGATTATGGAGAAACATTTGGCATTCGTTCAGATTGTAATAGCATTTACAATTAATTTTACATGCATTATCAGAAACAAATATATATATATATTTATTTTTTATTGTATTGCAGAATTTATGCAATAAAACACGATACACAAATTAATACACAGTTGTTTAATAATCCTATTTGTAAATAAAAATTAAATCTATAAGTCTGAAATAGAAAATGAATAATAATTAGATGATTTAATGTACCTTATACATGTTACATATATAATTCCATTATGGTTAGGATTTATTAAATTAAATATATTTTTTCATAAAATGTTGATAATTTTTACTTACAGTACTTACATTTTGTAATAGTGTAAGCAATACTTCTTATAAACATTAATTACATTGCTAATTGAATTCCTTTATATAATATTGTTTACATAATACACTGTTATCTCGTCTGTAATTGAATAACTTTACCACTTGAAGGTGTAACTTAAATGTACTTAGTTCGGAGGTGTTTGTATTTGTGTAATCATATGTTTCCAATTAGAAAATGGCGTGGTGAGGGCGATAAGCGAAATTGAGATGGCTCTGGTATTATTTTTAGGCATAATGGTTCCATGTATCCTGCTGATGTGCCTTTTGTATTATCTGCAGGAGTTTGTATAACGGGAACATGTCAATTTCCCAATGAAAAGATCCTTTGTTTTAAGAGGGGGGGTTAAGATGTAACTCGCTTTTCATTCTCTCCCCGAGCCGCTCGTTCGCATACAGTTTCCCGCAACGTGCCGAAGCCCCCATTGTTTGTATCGTCAAAACACAGGTGGGACTAGTAAATATAGTGTCGTACGAAATTTCGAAAAGTTTTCATATAAAAATTTAATGATTTTACTTGAACATAATATACTCCACGGCTACACTGGAAAGCTTTTACTTTAGCCATAAAAGAAAATTGAAAAGTTTCAATACGGGCTCGACAAAAGAGTATTTTGAAAAGCGATATTTCTTCGCAATTTATTTAACATCGGCAACTTCTAAACGATTTATTACTGCCTAATGTTCTGTGACCGATAAAAAGATCCACGGAATTACATAATAAACTTACACCGTCCACACGTACAAGTATGTACAATAAAGAGCAACAGTGGTGATCATAAAACTCTTGTAGGAATTGATAGTTTAGGATCAATTAATTAGACATAATGTAAGCCATTAAATATATTACATTTAATAAAAAAAAGCACTTCTTAAAAGTAAAGAACGTGTTCATAATAACATTATTTATCACTAGTATGAAAGTTAATTTTAGTTTTTTTTTTAATAAAGTAAAACTCACTTTGTTAATATCACACTTGATCGAAACTCGAGTCACTTTTTAAATAAATAGTGTGATATTAACAAAGTGAATTTTACTTTATTTAAATATTCAAGATGTATCACGAAGTGAACGCCTCAACCATTAATCAATTAAATTTTAGTTTTTTTCAAATTATACTTACATTTTAAAAATTGCTATATACTTTTTTTAAATTATTTTTTAATAAATTCAATAGATTATAAACAACGTATATACTTAAAGTAATTGTTTCATTAAAATATTAAAATTAAAAGAAGTAAATGATTAGAATTAATTAATGTTTTTACTTTATACGATTGCATATTTTAAACTAATAGCTAGCTGATTCTAATCTGCTGTCACATATCTTTAGTCTGCTTTGATATTAACGTCATAGGCAACATTATTGTATGTGAATTAGATTAAATGTATCACTAAATTATACGTTACATTATGACCAATTAAATCTGTGTGTCTTCTGTTTAAGTTGCTTTAAACGTATCAGGATCGCATAGAAATTATTATTCAAGATTACTAGATATTATTATTATATATTGTAGATAAAAATAATGAAATTGTTATACACTATTTGCTTTTTTTCATTTTTTTGTTGATATTATTTTATTATCAGGAATGTATAAAATTCGAACACATCAGTCTATGTTTATGTCTATGTTACATAAAAAATTTGTTTAGCATTTTTATAAGTCTTCTATACAAAATCATAAAAAATATACGCATCATTATAACATTGAATTTTTAACGTATGTGATTAGTATTTATAATAAATAAAAATAAAATTTGAGGTTTTTCTTTGATATAATAAGTATCCATCATTTTAAGGTTAGGTCATGTTACCATTTATACTGTGTTTATTTCACGATTTAATAAATCTTGTTTAATTTTAACAAAAACACTTGTCTCAATAATAAACGACATATTTAGTTTTTTTATTAACTACATAGCATTCAGGAAAGCTAAAGAATGGGTCGACAAATAGAAGGTGTATGCGATAGATGCCGCCGATGACAGCGCATGCGCACATTAGATCATACTACTGCGCTGACTAGAAAGCTTCATTTCTACCAGAAATATGTAAGCCAGATAAAACGGTACAAATTGCTCAGAATTGTTTGCGATCTCTGTACTGATGTATATTATTTAAAAACTACTAGGTTCGGCTATTAGGTTCGATATTCTTAATCTAATTACTTCACGAATTATAACCCAAAGAAAAATCCGATTTGTAATAATATGGAAAATAAGGCCACATTAAGGCAAATATTAATATATTAAATAATTATGGTAACTAAAATAAAAGAGAAACTTTTTAGAATGGAAGATCTTTGCATCTACATAATCTCCGCTCAGCTTCATCCGTTCAAAATTTTGGTATGTTTTGTATAATATTTTTGTATAATCATATGTATTTTTTTGTAAAGGAAACTAAATTCTAATAAACATAAACATAAAATACTAGGTGTAGGTATTCAATAGTTTCTTTTAAAATTATTAACAAGATGGCTGATATTAAAGCAGCACGTTATCATCCGCCATTTTTATAGCTCTCAAGGCGTTCAAAAAATGCAGGAATTTTATTTAAACACATAATTTTTTTATCTTATCGTATTCGAAAAGTAGCAGCCCGGCATAAGTAACTAAGTATTCAAGTACCATTCTTCTGGAAAAAGCTTACATAATCATATAAAGGAATACAGCGTTCACGTACTACTAAATTTAGTTTATACAAAATTTGCAATTTCTCATTATGATTCAAATTGTGTATTGTGTTTATAAAATAATGTCAACAATTCTGGCCTTTTATAGAAAATCTGGTAGCCTTTATTTAATTAATTAACATCTCGAACTTCGACTATAAATTTTCTTAAATGTTTACGATTCCGACCAGTTAAAATATTAAGTTCTGATCATGTATTTAAGAATCAGAACTTTTAAACGTGAGAACAGATCCAATTATTAAGTAGAATATAAAGGTGGAATCTCCAATCAATCCAATGAATGAAGATAACTGACTTTGGAGCAGTTACCTCTAATCTCTCTTCTTCAATTTTTTTATTTTTAAAAATGTTCACGATAAGTAGGAATTGTAAACAAACGAGGCATCATTATTATAACCAAGGCTCAAAGTCTGTACAGAAAAGAAAACTGTTCATATGCAATCTTCTTAAATATATTTTTTGTAAATCAAAGTTTGGTAAATCTATAATATATGTTATAACAAAAATTTCAAGGAATACAAAGTACTACATTTTAACGCAGTCATAGTGTTAGATATTCACCTGCATAAGCGATACGCTCACGCGGACAGACATTACCCGATGCAGGCAATCCAGAGAAGAGCATTTTTTCGACCATCAAAGAGGTAACATCGTGCGTCCCCTTTAAAAATTCAACTTATAATATAATTAATTTAATCGTTATTATTTTTGTGATTCGTACTGATTTAACACACATACGTCTTCATTTGTAGTTTAAGGTAAATAAATAAACATTCCACTTTTTAAAAAGTGGTTTTTAAGTTCAAAGACGTAAAACTGGCGCAGTTGACGGTAGGATTAAAAAAATTAAAATAATTAAATTAAATAAAAAATTGCGATAAAGTCAATCAATAATTTTTTTTTTAATAAAAGTGAAAATAAGAATATTATCCAGAGGCGAAGTATCCAGCGGCCCCTTGTCTGGTATGAATCCCACAGAGAAGTCATAAAAGAAGTCAAGTTAGGAAGAAAGAGAAAAATTCGAAGTCTAATCCAGCGGCCTTTTTTCTGAACGACCTAAATTCTGACGGCAGAAGAAGAAATAATAATTCAACCTTTAACCCAGAAGCACCTTTCCTGGACAACAGCGGATTTCGAAGAGGATCACGAGACGAAAGTCATCTATACTTATCGTTGCTCTGTGAGTCATTATTTAATTTTTGCGCATTGCATTGCATTACTTTACGCCTACAAACTCATACACATACACATAATGCAGAAATTGAGTTTTCATTAAAAGAGTTCCCCGATATGATCCCCGAGTACGACGGCAATCAAATAACATTAAACGACTCCTACACAACATGTTCATTATGAACTGCAAGAAGCACTAATTATTGTAAGTAAACAGACAGGGAGAGCTAAAAGATTAATTTCCTCAAGGCAATTAAAAATTTGGGATGAAATAAAACCATTATTAGCAGTTCATTACTGTGATTGCAGAGATACACGTATTTTATGCGAATTAACTTTAGCATTTCAAAAACACAATAAAAACACACGCGCATTTGTACAAAAAAATATAAAACTTATTAACAAAAATCCGTGCAACACTTGCTTTAACAAAACATCAAATGAAGAAATGGTTCCATAATTCGTTCAAAGAGACCAAAAAGTCTAGACGAAACAGAATAATTTCTCATTGAAGAAGAAAATATTGCCTACGTAAAAAGCTTCGGAAACGCAAAACCAAGTAATTCATTCAGTAACAAAATAATTCGAAAATTTCAATCCGAAATCAAATCAAAATAATAATTTTCCAAATAGGTTTCCACAATACCAAAATTGTAATTATTGTAATAAAACGGGACACTTAATTTCACAATGTTACAAATTAAAAAATCAAAATTAATCCAATAACTATCCTAACCAAAATTTTTATTTCAGAAACGAAAATCAAAGAATTAACCAACCTAGTACTTCTCAGAAAAATAATAATAACCAAAGACAATTGGTAAATTATAGAAATCCACAATACAATAACCAATACAGAAATATACATAATTTAAACAACGAAATGGAGTTCAATTCGGGTTACACTCCATTGAAGGTCCAACCCGAGCAAATTCAGCAAGAACAGATACAGAAACGATCCGAGTCACAAATTTATTAATTCTCCCAAGTTCATATTTTTACATAAAAAAATAATGGAAACTCATTCCTTGTTGATACAGGCTCACCAATTTCTTTAATAAAAACAGAAGCAGCTCAATGAATCTTGCAATTAAAAAAGATGAAATAAAAATTTGCGAAATAAATTAACAAGATCACAAAACTCTAATTACCCTCTCTGCAGTAAAGATAGCAAGCAAAAATAAATCTCACAAATATTATTTAAACAATATAAAATATCTTCCACTAACTGATATTAATTTACCGAAATAAAGAATTTAAAAAAATTGCCTTGTCATGACATTGTAAAAGTTCCGCCTGAAAATGAAAGAATAAATTCCAGGAAAATTATCATTTAAGTAAAACATCTATACATAAAGGAATTAACGAAACAAACACCACTCCGTAAACGCATCAACATTGCTCTGCAGTGGCACATAATCTGTAATATCCGAAACTACACTATATAATTTTATGTCGTCCGCGTAAAGTACAGCCCTGCATCCGAGAAACTTGCATATATCATCCATAAAAAGTAGGAAGAGTAGCCGTCCTAAATTCGAGCCTTGAGGAATTACATTTGATGTAATTACCATTTAGATTTATTACCATATATCTCAACAGGTTGACAACGACTATCAAGATATGATACAATAACGTTCAAGATGTTTTCGTTCAATCCAAACAAAGATAGTTTAATAATAAGTATTGTGTGGTATTGTTGCTTTGAAATGTATGGATCCACTCGATTGTATATATAGTCTGCTAATAACGATTCAAATACTTTTGGAAGATTGCTTAAACTTGCAATTGGTCTATAGTTCGCTATTGCTTTACTTGATCCTGATTTGAGAACAGGGCAAATTCGAACATCTTTCCATTAAGTTTGACACCTGCCAGTTTTTAAAATTAATTTTTAATAGTAATGCTGGTATTAAATGTAGGCCCATTGTCAGATTAGGTTTTAAGCTATTTAATTTTTTCTGGACGTCTGCGACATCAATCGTGTAATCACCCAAGTGATTTTATTATAATCTGCAATGTTGCTAGTACTGCTATCAAAATAATCTAAATTATAACATTTCATAAAATGGTCAGCAAATCTATCAGCTATGTCAACTGATGTAGTGAGAGTTATATCTTCCAATATGATATTATCTGGTATACGAAAGTTTTTACGTTTCGTGTTAATATAATTCCATACTAAATTAGGATCATATGATATCCGTTGCTGCATTCGTTCGATGTATTTCGAATGCGTTGCAGAAATTTCTTGCTTAGAGAGTCTACGAAGCTCTCTAAACTTTTCAACATCAGCAATTCGATGCCATTTTAAATATCTCTGACGATGATTGTTTTTTAAGTTGATTTTTCTTTTAATAGAGGAATGTATCCACATAAATGTCATTTAATAGTTTAAATTAAATTCCATTGCATCATAGGATCAAACAGTGGTAAACATAAATATTTCACCTGATCGGACAACGCAATTTCTTGTTCTTTTACTTTGGGAGCTTTGATATGTCGCTTCCTACAATTACTGAAAGGTACCGCCACAGATTTGTCAGGATTCCCTTAGACACCATTTTACTATGGTGTTTAGGGCGTCATGGGCTCACAAGTATATGATGTCATTTAATCCTTATGATATAACCCTTGTCAACAAAGGTCATCAGGAAGTGATCCACCACAATACACATAAACAGGGAGGATAAAAAACCCAACCTATGTGCAAAATTTTGCTATGGGTATATTTTCTTTCCATCTTATTGTGGGTACGATGTTACCCATAATAATTACGCTTATTTCCACAGTTTTGAAGGTTGTCTTATCAAACGCACCTCCTATATACACAAAAATTCATATGCAAACTCCCTGAGGTGTAGTGAAGAGTCTCCACGTATTGAGAGGCACCAAGGATTTTCCAGGTTTAAAGGCAAACTGCTGCGTTGCCTATGGAGCGGATTTACACTGCTCCATTATCTATATTTACTCCATGACTTTTAGGAGAAAAGGGGTAAGGTTAATTTGACCTTATAGAGTGACCTTTGGCCTGCTTTGGGAGTAAAAATTACCCGTGCACCTTTTACATTTAATTAGAATATCGCTTATCGTAAGGCTAACTTTGTAGACCACCTGCAGGCATTGTATTTTTCGGATCGAAATCAAGCTTGTAGTAAGGTGATGATGGAGCAGAAATTTAAATTTAAGATAAATTATGAGTCACTTGGTAAAAAAGCAAAAACAGTTGAGTTTTGATAGTATACATTTAATGAGCTAATTTTCTTCGTATATTTATTTCTTCCTATAGGTTTGCTATTGCCTTCATTAATTTTGAGGCATTACCTATAATGGGATAAACTTTCGGAGATCAGGGTTAAAAATATAGCAAATATGAATTTAATGCAGTTCATAAGCAGTTGATGTTGAAATAACCCTTTATGCCTAAAGTCATTTTTTTTTGTTACATCTATGAAAGCAATGGTAATTTTTTTGACGAAATCTTGCTATGAAAACGCTTTCTGTAAATACTACAAGGGCGTATGGTAGAATTTTTTATAATGTTAGTTATTAAAATGAATATATAATCTGAATAAAATCACGTTTCATTTCCATGAGAAATTAAATTACCGTACTCGAAGATATTAGATTAATTAGAGACCAACAATATAAGAAACCGATAAAAATAATATATAATAGCTACACCATATTATTTTTGTATTCTATATTTATTTTTTGATATTTAGGAGTTATGCCTTTATTGCTATCTTTTTCTATAGAACATAAAATTGTATACACTTAAATATAATAAAATAGTAAAAACCTTTGCTTCGATTATTACACTTGACTATTCATTTTTAAATTCAAAACATATGTCAGGAAAAAACTTAATTAAATCATAAGACACAACAAAAGAATTAATTTAAACAAAGTCATTGGTTCTATCAAAAGTATTACTTAAAGCGTAAAAAATTAAAATTAATAAAATTACAAAATTTAAAAAAATACACGAATGTGAATTTTATCATTAAATTAGAGTTAAAATGTTATACACAGTCCAAAATTATTTAATTATTCAATAATATCTATTACAGTTAACTTTAATTATATTTGGTGTATATGTGATAAAATACATAATTGAGATACATTCAATAATTAATTGAATACAATTAACTACACATCCATTATAATCAATATGTAATAATGTAATAATTTGTTTTTGATAGGTAGTTTAAAATGGTTTATGATTATTTTAAATTGTTAATAAAGTAGGAAATATAGTGTTTAATACAGTTATTTAAAATTTCGACTAAAAATATATATGAAATAAATAAGGAATGTATTCAATGAATTTATTTGATAATAAGAAGTAACATTTAAAAGAATAAGAGATCGATGCATTTGGAAAAATTTTCAAAGCGTTGTAATAAAATAAAAATAAACAGAAAAAAATTAAATTATACATTAGTCGTTATCTAGACACCCAATAATCCATTTGAACATATAAATATTGATTTAATAAAATAATAAAAAATACACAATTCACAACAATTGTAAATAAGCTTTTGTTATATTTCCAACTGTTTCCAATACCAAAACGAATCCACACTGACTCAGTACTCAGGTACTGAATTTGATAACTATCATTTGCAAGACTTTGCAAAAATACAAATCCAAACTAACATTTAGCGCAATCGCACATCCACGATCCAATGATCAGTAGAACAGTAGAAAGAATCAACGCTATACTCTTAGACACATTGCGTGCATTTCGTCTCGAAAATCCAAAAAAAATCTTTTAATGAAGGAATCCCCTTCGCAATTAAATCATATAATCGAAGCAAATCTAACACAACAACATGTATACCAAAAAATCAATATTTGGTCACATAAGAAAAGATAAAGGAATATTAAGCGAAATAGAGTTAGTAACAAATCATGTTAACGAAATTAAAACTACAGCGAAATACATTTTTGGCTTAGTAAAAACGAATATTCATAATCCGAATTATTAATCCTAATACAGCCAAAATTAAGCTAAATTTTAATAAAACATCCAGTCTTAATTTTGATAGAACCGATAAAAAGTAAAAAAAAATTACCAGAATGAAGGAATAATTAAAATTATTAGTAATAATTGGAAAATAATAAGAAGAATCATTTTAAAGAAATATAAAAGCACAAACATTTATCGAAAACAAAGATACTAACATTTAACATTCCGTTTTCAACCGAATAATGAAATAAATGAAAAATGCAATAAAATCACCTTTACTACACAAAAACGTTGTAAACGCGGATTAATTAACGAAATAGACCCAGTTTGGAAATTAATTACAGGAAACTTGGTCGCATCGGACAAAGAATATTACGAACGAATGCATAAATAAAATCGAACGAGATAATAAAGAAATTGAACTACTAATTAAAAACCAAATAGATAGTTTCTACAACATTTAAAAATTTTAATAACACTTTGGGCAAATTAATTAATGATGAAACTGCATTTAACAAAAAAATACAAATAATTCAGAAATCTCTCCAAGATAATGTTAAAAGAGAAAGAAAATTAACACAGATTCTCAACACCCATTAAAGATGAAAGATGGAAGTAATAACTATCATCCGAAAACTATTTCTCAAGACTCACCATGTGAAGTATCAATATTAATGGAACACCGGATTTCCAAAAATTGTGACAAATTACTGATGGATATCGATGATTATATGTTAATGTACAAAAATTAAGAAATAATAAATGACTAATCACAGTAGTAAAGCAACTACTGCTTACAACATTTTGTCCAAATTCAAGTCCAATTACGGAAATAATTCAAATTAGTTCATTTTTAACATTAGAATATAAATTCAGCGCATTCATTGGCACTACTCGAGTGCAAATAATAATTAAAACAAAACAATTTAGACACATCTTTATATTCCACAAATTCCATTTAATTCTTCCGTACATCTTCCAGATAAGGTTAATTTACCAATATTGACAACAATTAAAATGAACCATTTAAATCTCAACGAATTAAACATTTCTGATCAAAAATTACGCGAATAGGATCAAAACTTAAATAAAATAATAAATGAACCATTTGCATCCCGTCGTTCGAGCACCTACTTACATTTTTATCTCAACAATTGGAATAGTAATATTTGAATAAGATTTAAATGTTGTTTAAGAAGAAGATTTAGAGGATATTTCAATGGATCATCCGACCCGGACGACGGGCTCCAACCAGGTTTCTGTTCTCCCCAAATATTTAACTACTGCAATTTCAGGTCAAAAACTACAAGAAGGCCTTCAATTAAACTATACAGAAGGTATGACTTTGGTAACGATGACATCACATATCAAGCCTCAACGGTATCAAGAACTCCAAAGAAGTAATTTTCAATTTTAAATAAATCTTGAGGGAGGTGTTATAACCTAAATTTCAAGGAATACAAAGTACTACCTTTTAAGTCAGACATAGTGTAATGTATGTAAATTATTAATTTTCATAAAGAATTTGCAGTTCGTATTAATGACTGTAGTGATGCTCTTAATTGATTAATCTCTTTAGTAGTTGAATTTGAAGATTGAAGTTTATGTTTCCCTACATTATATTCTCCAGTTGATCAGGCCCTTGTATCTGCTCCAAAATTTGTTCCAGAAAGTAACCCTTGTCGGCCGGAATATCTAGATTTTTCTGAGTGCTTATTGTATCAAGAACGCTCTCAATATTATTTTGAATGACTACAGTTTCCTTCTCGTCGTCTTCTTTGTTATCGACATCTCCAAATTTTTCTACTATTACGTTAATCTTGCCCAATGGAATCATTTCTTTAAAGGGTAGAGCAGAATATGGTCATAGCAGAGATGCTCCTGGCTTGACACTAGACCGACGTACTCTAGGTGGTTCTAATGAACTTTTGGGACCCATTATAAGAGACTGTTCTGTCATTTTCATTTCAGACTTTTATACTTCCTTAGGTGTATCTACATATGACCATATTATGTAGTGGCTTATGAAGTTAACAACTTTTTATACAATCAGTGTAGAAGTTTTTAAAATCGCCAAGCAAAGGTAATTTATGAACTCAAGCATTAAACCATGATAGAAAGCCTACATTGATATCAATAAAGCCCAGGCGTTTGGAATTTACCTTAAATTTCATCTCTGAAACGCCTTATGTGTCAGAGATTTATTTGTGTCAACTATCTAGAGTGAACTTTTTATCAAGCTATTGTACATATGATCTATTATATAACTAAATAGCTAAAAAAATAGAACGATAGAGGACATGGCGGTATGTTTATCTTATTGGTTAAAATTCTCGGTCACAAGGGTCGACACGCTCTCTTAAATATATTCAATGATTGCTATTTGCTTTGAAGTTGTGTTCAGCATTCTTAAGATGCTTATTTTGCTAGGAAGGCTACTTGAGAAAATCTTTAGGGCATTTATCTACCTTAAGCAAAAAACACGAAATAAATAGGCTTCCTTGCCTTCAGTGTTAAAATAAACAGTCAAAGAGACACAGTTGCAGTATTTCATGTAGGCATTAACATAATCATTTGTAATTATGACCTTATTTTTAAAATGATGAAGTTATAGTGTCCAAAATTTTGGGTATAATAAGATTTCCTCAAAAGAAGGAAATTTTGTTCTAAATTTAACAGTAATTTCTCCGAAGAGCATAAAATTTTAATAGGCGTTTTCTAGAATTTTGCTCCTTTAAGACTTCATCTACAACATACGAAATCCAATCGTGAACATATATTTCTCCATATTTACTACATAGGGAGAGATCAGGCGGTCACCTGGAGAATATCCTTTATATAGCCCTTGACTGTTTTTACACTCTCGGCCATTAACACTGATAAAAGTATTTCTATGGATTACTTCAAGCAGCCTAGTAGTCAACTCTTACGAATATTCCCATTAAAAGACAGGCCAAGTACCTCGGTTTTGATTTTAGATGGCTTTTAAACCAGTCCATTAGCAATGCACTTAATTAGGCCAATTGATCTCTGTCAAGAGTGTGATACTTAATCAATCCAAAATTAAGGTTAATTTTTTTGTGATTGTTGTAAAGTATGTCAAATAAATAAATTGGAATGAGAGCAAAATGCTGCCTCTGCACTATATTTCTATCTGTTTCAAGGTGAGCATTATTTCTATAATCTAGTTAATTAAGTCGTTGACTGCTCTACACGAATGAAATACGAACCAAAATGTCATAAGAGAGGCCGAATTTTCGGTCTCAGAATGTCCTCCTCTGGCACCACTTCACTGGAGCAACGGAAGAGCGAAATGTGTGCAAGAGTGGCATCAAATTGTGTTTAGTTATGAGTCCCCACTTTGCTTGTGGGTCCAAGATGCACGGAGGACGTAAAAAAAACAATAATATTTATGGAATGAAAGCTCTTACACAAGAAGTGAGGATATGGGTTGCAATATGTTATGGTGCCAGATCACTGTTGGTCTTTATTGTCGACAACCTAAACCCAGTTGGTTACGTTGCCAATGTGCTAGAACATGTTGCGCTTCCATATCTTCAGGGGTGGAAAAATCCCACATTCCAAAAGGATAATATGTACCCTCATACTTCAAGGGCTACCTGCAACATGTTTTCTGGAAGAAGCTAACTTTGCTGTCCTCTCATAAACAGCTCGGTCAACTGATGATTACTTGATCCTGCAAGCCACGCCATCTCAATCGCTCCATTACTTTTAACGTTTTACTCTTTTGTTTTTTAAATTTTAATAATTCTTTTGTTTCATGAAAATAAACATTTTATGAAAATTTTAATAAAATCTAGCAATAAATCTAGAAGTTTTTCATAGCCAGTATATAATATATATATATATATATATATATATATATATATATATATATATAACATCTTTATTTATAGACCGTTTTACATTTAACAATATACAAATTAAATAATATACTGCATATAATAGTTTTAAGCCTATAAAATGGCTATCGACCATAGGTCTTTCAGCTTGTTTTATATAATATAAAATGTATAAAAAAATTATCTATTTAAACGGTCAATTTGTTCGGTCAGAGTCAAGAGCTGTCATTGTTCGTCAGTATCTTCAGAATGGTCTTTGTTTAGTGACGTTATGAAATGATGTTGTCATTGTTCGTCAGTATCGTCAGAAGGGTCATTGTGTAGCGATGTTATGAATTGATGAATCGTATTAGTGGGGAATTTAATTTTTGGGGTTATGTTAACGTTTCGAGAGATACATAGGGGGTTAATTAGGTCTAGGATATAGGAATTGGAGGCGAATTTGTGTGATAACTCAAGTAATCGTTCTTTTATGGGAGTAATATTAGTTTTTTGGTAAAGGAGTGTATTGGACGGGTTATGAAGTGGATTAAGGGGATGCCTTATTTTCGTGAGTGTTCTCAAAGCTGAACGTTCCGCAACTTGGATGTTATTTAAGGATTTGGGGTGTGGATTGTGGAAGAGGATAGACGCATATTCCAACAGAGGTCGGCAGATCATTTTATATATATGCACTGCAGTATGAGTCGAAATTCCTTGCTGTTTAAAAGTAAGGCTTCTGAAATGCCTTGCTCTGTTTTTTATTTTTTCTTTCAGGATTTGGGTATGGATTACAAAGGTAAATCTAGGATCGAGGGTAATGCCAAGGTATTTGCAGGTGCTACGTGGGGAAATAATTTCATTATTTACGTGGATTCTGAAAGGAGAGGTGTTGTGTCGATGAAATGGGATTAGGAATTGTGATTTGTGGGGATTAATTGAAATTCTCCATTTTGCAAACCATAGTTCGATGCGATCAATTAATTCTTGAAGTGAGCTTAAGGCTTTAGGTAAAGTGGGACCGTGTGTTATAAGGGCTGTGTCGTCGGCGTACAGGAGGGCGTAAGAGGACTTGTTCAAGAATTGTGGATTGGGATTAAATATATCGTGTACATATATATTATAAAGGAGAGGAGAAAGTGGGGAACCTTGGGGTAGGCCTTGTTGGGGAGCGAATGAAGTGGAGACAGTATTATGAATTTTAATCTGTAAGGATCTATTAAGTAAAAAATTATCAAGGAGGTTGATGAAATGGGGAGGAATTTTCAGGGAGTTGCACTTAAATAGCAGGCCCCGATGCCATACTTAATCAAAGGCTTTCTGTACATCAAGGAAAACAATGGCAGATTTTTTACCTTCAAGTTGGGCTGTTTGACAGTTTGAGGTTAGAATTGTGAGAGGGAGGGACGTGGAGCGTTGTTCAAGGAATCCGAATTGGTAATGAGGGATTGAATTGGAAACATGATTTAGGAGCTTGGATTTAATAATTGCTTCAAATATTTTACCAAGGACAGGAAGCAAGGTGATTGGGCGGTAATTGGTAACTGCTAAAGGATCGTTGTTATATAATATTATAACATATTTGACCCAATTTATTTTTTTAAATATTAGCTCCAGCTATATTAATAATTATTAGTATATTATGGTCATAAACTTTCAAAGAGTAAATTAACTTTTGGTAAATATTAACCTTGATATTGATTATACACAAGCGCAAACTATTAATTTTTAGTCGTATTTACGAATATGTACAAAATTGATTAAAAATCTGTTGTATAATTTATCCATTCGCGTTGCTGGCCATGATTAATAAATTTCACCAAATAATTATAAGCGACCGACTAGAATCAAATTGCACAGCATAATTTCAATTTTTCATGATGGCAACAATGTATTCATCAATACGTCAACATGTCGAAATATATAATTTAGGTCGCACTTCCATTAAATTTAATTAAATCAGTGAACGGTTTGTTGGGCGTCGATTTTACATTATGTACGTTGTTGTATTATAAATCACCCTTTGATATTTAAAATCGGTACAACGTTAGTGTAAATTTTAAATATTTAAATAACAATAAAATTATAAACATGAAGTGCATTCATTGTACTAATAATAACCTGAATTATTTATTAACATATATTTTTTTTATAATATTTAAAATTTTTGTGATCAGCTAAAGAATGGTGGCAAGTATGTCACCTGCTATAACGTGGACATGACCGTAAATGCTATCGACGAGGAACTATTTCCGAAGACTCTTATTCAAATTGTGATTCGCATGTGAGTATAATGTTTTCCCAGGATATAACCTTGATGTCGGCCTCAATTCAGGAAGGTCCGATTTTCGTTGTTGCTTTTGCTACTTTTTTCCTCTGGCAAAAAAGTTAGATCCCATTCGTCCCGTTTCCGACCCTCCGCATGAACTTAAAACATTCTCCTCATTCCGAAAGGAATTTATCCTGGGGCAATTTCCTTATTCTGTCCCCGAGAAAAAGAAAAGAAAAAAAAATCCGGACAAAATCTATGCCTAGTTGCATTAAACCGAATTACTTTTTAATTAATTGTTTTAGCTAAGTTACGTTTATAACATAAAGCGAAAATAAACTACCTTTTTTAATTGAATTCGCATTTAAATATCTTTTAAAACAGATACAATTATTTGGGTTTCTCAAATGTTAAAGAATATTTTATGGCATAACAGATAGGTTTTATTATAGATGATAAAAAATAATTGCAGAAGCAAATATAATTAAAACTCACATTTTAAGAAATTATATTAAATATTTATCTTTTAGGTTATTTGTACTTGAAGCTAATAATTGGAAGGATATCAAGAATTCATAGACACAAGCAGCAATTTTTCGCTTGGCTGATACTTTCGTAAATGAACTTGTTGGGAAGAAAAATAATAAAAATATACAGTCTTACCCCACCGCATTTTAAATTAAAAAGTTAAGAACTACATGTTTTTATTTAAAAATTTTCACAATAGTATAAAAAATATTAAATATAATACTTGTACTTCACGCTTTATCACATGCAATACAATAAGTAATAAAAGTAATCTGTAATAAACAGATACATAAGGCAACAAAGTTATGAAAGAAATAAACAACGTAGATTATTTAAATATACCTGAAATTAATTTTGTCTCTGATGGAAGCTTATTATTCCTTTCATTCGGAATTTGAATGCTGTGTATTACAGTTGATTATATTTGGCAAGAAGGGGGACTAGGGCTAAGTCAATAAATGAACAAATTTGCTAATCAAGGTTGAGTAAACAACTTTCATTATTAAAAAAATAATGTGATAAAAACGGGAAATTTTAATTACATCAAATATTACCATCCACCTGGAACCTGAATAAAGCCTCCCCTTGACTTGCTTTATAGCCAAAGGGTAAAGTAAACAGACTGCGGATAGAATTATGCCTCAATGGCATTTCTTTACGCGTTGGCAGCCCGAGATAAAATATAAAACGCGGGAGGGCAAGAAAAAAAGCCCTCACGCTGGAAATTAAAATTTGGTACGTGGATTATATTATAAATTTCCTCCTCTCGCGTGCACGAAAATTAAAAATAATAATGGCCTTGTAATTACCGAGGCCATTAATGGGGATTAATTAAATTAAGACATTTTTTTCGTATGCAAATTGCGTAATCTCCGCAATGGCGAAAGTAATAACACAACTTGCCGGTTTCCAACATTCTTCCTGGGCTGAATGGGGTTGTTATGGTAACTCGGGTCTCGCATCCAACTTTCTAGTTATTTAAATGTTCACGCGTATTTACTTTTGGGTTTACACTGTATGTGTTATGTTATATTATGACCTAGATATTACATAAACATTGGCGTTTAGTTGTCTTAAATGAAAATATTATATATTTTTGATCATTTATCAATTAGTTTGTTGGAGACTAAGCAAAGTAAAAACATTCTAGAAAATAGGAAACATTGTGTGCTATTAGAATCCTCTAGTATATTTTATAATATAATAAGTATTAAACATTTATATATAAAATATTTAAATTTTTTAAAGACAATGGTTGTGAAGAAATATTTGTGTTTAAATGGTAGTGAATTTTTAAATTCAGTTAAATTTTGCATTCAAAAAATAGTTGGTTTTACAATGCTAAAGTACTGTTATTTATACTAATTAAAATAGCAAAACCTAACTTGAAGACTGTATAATGTAAGCTCTAATAAATGTAAATTAATATAAAAAAATTTATATATAAAAGCCATTTACGAAAAAGTAACCACACTTATGATAATGAGCTACTCAAAGTAAATGATTTTGTCGACGAGATCTTATAGATAGATTTATTTACCTAAGTCTTTCGAAATTTTCAAAATAACACGTAATATTACTTTTAACTGCTTTTAGTTTGATAATTATATTGTTACATTTATAGTCATAAATTTGTGATTTAAATTAAATTATTCTTACTAATATATCTCTTACTATGAATTTGCATTTCACTAGCGTAATGAAAACTTTATTAGAGGTTAAATACTTAACTACTTTTTTGGGTTTATGTTACACAATTCTATTATTAAAGTTTATTAATTTTATTTATTATATTCCCATGACTCTAAATTTACTAATTACTAATTTAAGTTTTAGGAAATTGGAATTTTTTTTGTTTATGTGCAGGTAAATAAGTTTGTTTCTTTAAAAGAGCGTCACTAATAGTATCCCAATGGAGAATAGCACCGATCACCCACCCAATTTATAATCAGAGACAGTGTATCCCACTTAGAGACAGCGTAAAGAATTCTATTTTGGAGAATTTAACTCTCTGGGTAAACTATCAATTACACAATCGTGCCATCTCTTCTCTAAGTGTTGCACTAGATCCCTGTTTGATTGGATAACCAACGACAAATCATTTAGACAATTAGACAAATTAGTATATGATTGACGGTTTATCTGGAGGGTTAAATAGTAAAACTAGTTCTATTAAACCTTGAGTCTCCTTTCTAGGAGAGCTACACCCAGGACGACCGGATCCACAACTGCGCTACGCTGATAAGATGCAAAATTTATCAAAACCGTTCATTTGTCAGAGAACAATAACTTATCATTCTAGTTTTTTTAAATAAACTTTTTTTTCTTTCAAAATTCAATTTTAAGTTTTTCATCTACAAATTATTTTTGCGCATTTAATTTTGACAGATTAATTTTATAAAGTTTATGAACTCTCTTCCAAAAAAAAATATATCTTTTTCATGGGCTCTTTATAGCTAGACTTCATCCATATAATGGTATCAGTTTTTACTTTTAAATGCTCTATTATAGCTTTGGACTAAATCTTCCCTTTTACTTTCCATATTTAGAATATATAGGAGAAGTATAATTTTTTTTAACAGAAATATCTGTTGTGAGGACCCCTGGGACCATTACACTAATTACTAGAAAAAAAGTGTATCTGTGTGTACCTTCTGTCGTATCTCAAAAACGAATGATCCTATTGATATGAAACTTTCAACTTAAGGTTCTATCGTTAAAAGATAGAACTGAAAAGCTTTTGGTTAAATTTCATAAACCGGAAGTTAAAGAAAATAAGAAACCGAACAAGTTTTATTTAAATATGTTCCTAGTAAAGTTCTTATCTAGGAAGAAAAACCTAAAAATAAAAATTTTGACTCATTTTGCCTATTACCTAATTAATTGCAAAGAATCCCAAATGGAGAAAATTAGTAAGAATAGCCTTTTTAGGTAAACCTCACAGCCGTGATGTGGCCACCATTTGTATTATAAAAGTTGGCCTTCACTCTCTTCAAATTGTTAATGGTTTTCAAAATTTCACGATCTTTACTATATACATATCAATTGTGAAATTGGTAGAATTGATAAAAAAATATGTACGGTATATATTCTTGCAGCTTCTTTAATCAGTTACTGGTCAAACTCAATTTTTTTCCGTTGGCTTATCACGTATATTTATTCCCTGATTTTGTTTTCGTACAACCCCGCTGGCTTTTTTCTTTATCTGAAATTATTTATAGGAATTCGCTACATATGATAATTAGTTATACACAAATAAAAAAATTTCGGCCTGATTTCTTTATTACAAAATGCATTTTTGGTGTCCTTATCTTAATTAGTTCTTATTAAAGGTCGCTGAAATTATGAATTCGTGTAGTGTTTTGGAGAGAAATTTTTCTTTGAACTTAATGTGTTTATTTCTGAAAATGGATAAGGAATGCAGAATTTTAAAGTGTATCGGATTTAGGGCGAATATTTGAGCGAGGGTGAATGGCCTTTCTTAAATAGGAGTAACCTTAGTTGATTCGTATGGAAAGGAATTTGATGAATTATGGAGAGGGGTTTCTCTTGGTAAGCTGCCAAAGGGTACATCTTTATTAGCTAAGTAAAGGGCGGTAGATCACTTGTTAGATATGTATACCTTGCTTTTGTCGGTTAGGGTTCTGTTTTAAGAAAAGCGGAGTGGTTTCTAAAAGTTAGTTCGGCGTCAAATACTATACCAAGATATCTACAGGTGAATGAAGAATATATATTTGGGTCATTTATGAAAATGGCTCTTTAAGTCGGTAAAAGGAACTAGGAGCTAGGGTTAGGATGCAGATAGGGGAAAATTTTATAGTAGACCTCGCTTAGAAAAAATGAAAATAACACACAGTTTATTCCTTACTTCACTTGTTTTTTTAAGTGTTAGATGTACATTTCGTTCACAAGGTGAACATTATCAATAACAAACTTTCACCTTGTGAACGAAATGTAGATCTAACACTTAAATAAACAAGTGAAGTGAGGAATAAACTGTGTGTTATTTTCATTTACAAAACACTTCACGTAAACTCAAACCAACAATAGTAAAAAAATGAATTGGAAAGTGTGGAGAAGTTTGATCTGAGATACCAATTGTGTGAAAAATCCAAAAATCCAAAAAAAGGTGTTTCAGAAGTTTGGGGTTCTGCACATATACATCAAGCCCCTGGTTCTACAGATACACATCAAGTCTTAGTTCTCACAGAATCGAAGCCTTTTTTCTATTTAAGAAGACGATAGTGGATTTTTTTCCTTCTAAGCTTGGCCGAAATTTATAATTCATCATTTTTTAAATTGTTATTTTATGTAATAGAATATCCCTTAGAAGATCTTCTTTTTATGTTATTTATAAGTAAAACAAATAACAGTCTTTCCTCAACTCTCATATACTTCATTATCAAGTTATTCCAGTATTAATTTGGTTATCCTATAAGGAACCTATCTTTACTTAATATTCGTTAGAGATAGATCCTTAATTTTTACGTTCCTATATTATTTTTAAATTTCTTAGAATTTCATTAATATATCACTAATACATTTTATCTTCTTGATATGAAAAACTTCTTAAATTATTACTTACTTTACCTATTTATATACTGGCCGCCATAAGTAAGTGAACACTAAGAATTCGTCGCTCAATTTTTATGAAAATTTCAGATAATTCGTAAATAATCCATACTAAGAAATGATTAAAATTGCAACACACAATCATGCTAACTTTTTCTTTAATTTCAATAATGAGTTGTTCCTCCACAATTTCTGGAGCACTCAGCAATTCCCTTAGGCATATTAGAAATCAAATTTTCAATGTCACCCTGAGGGATAGCTTTTTGAATTCCCATCCTAATATCAGGTAAAGTGAGTGGGGATGGCTGAAGATGGCCCAGTCTTCTGCCAATTGTATCCCACACATGTTCAATAGGTGATAGGTCTGGAGAACGAGAAGGCCATGGAAGTAAATCAACATTATCTAGTTTCAAGAATTCCATAGTAACCCTAGCTATGTGCGGCTTTACATTATCCTGTTGGAAAATATAATTTTTCAACCTTTTTAGATAGAGCATTAATGTTGGTTCTAGAACTGTGTTAATACTTTAGGAGACTTTCTTCTATAACCAATCGCCCCCATACCATCACCTTGTGTATAAGAGCTGTATGGCGTTCCACTGCAAACTCGTTCTTCTTTGCTACGTCTAACCATTCTTGGACAGTGGGCAAACAAACAAAATCTCGATTTTTTTAAATCGTGTTGTACAAACAAAGTTATTAGTGTGTTTCATTTCTATTCAACTTGTATAACTAAGTGAAAGCCTTCAACATCAATAAAATCTCTATTCATCGCTAATGATAACCTGCCTCCATTGATGGGCGCTTTGTAGTCTCTCATTGCACCATTCCAGACGGCACCAAAGAAAACGACGGTAACGACTTGAGACCACATGATCGAATTCTCCGGTAGACTGATCGAACGGAGATTCCTTGCTTAGTTGACCCTCTCCAGATGTGTCCAATGTCTCATGTTCTTAAAAATCGATCCTGGACAGCGACGAGCCGAAGAACCCGATCTTGACGTTCTGTAGTGTGTCTAGGGCGCCCAGGTCGTAATCTCCGCCGTTGTTCCTGTCCCTCGGTCCATCTACGCCAACATCTTGATATTGTACTGACACGTCTGCCAATTGGTTGGGCAATATCACGAATTGACAAACCTGCTTCTCTGAGTCCGATTACCCCACCGCGTTTAAAATCGCTTAAATGTTGAAAAACGCCACGCTGACAAACTCGGGGCATCTTTTGATTTAAATGGGGAACCAATTAACGGACTTGCATTATATAATTGTAATGTCACTGCTCAGTTAATTTAACAAAATAAAAATTATATTTTTTTCATTTTTAATACTACAAAATAAATTGATCAAAAAGTTACCATTAGTTTTTGTTGAACTTTTAATCATTTCTTAGTGTGGATTATTTACTTATGACGGCCAGTATATTTTTCACCTTTAGCCACATATCCGTTTATTTACAGTTACATTAACTATATTTGTTTTTAATGCGGAAGCGTGGATTGGTGGCCCATTCCTATATCACACACGGTGGTTTCTCAAGAAGGTTAATTACTATCAATGTAAAAATCAAATTTCATTACAATATCTGCTGGTAAAATGGATATAAATATGCAAGTAATGGCCAAAATATTTCCTAAGTAGTAAAAATATTTTTCTCCCAGAGAATTCGAAGTAATCATCATCTGAAGTAATAAAGAGACCGGAAAGAAACAAAATGTCGTTTCTGCACATTTCCATATTTAAATATCATTTTTCAGCTCATTGTGTATCTCGAAGACATGTCAATGTTATTTTAAGGTTATTGTGTCTTAATCACTTCTAAATAATTAAATATTATACTATATTTGCAATTTTGGGTGATATGGCCAGCCAAATACCAGCAGAGCACATCCGGTATCGTATGCTTTTTGAGTTTCGCAAGGATAGTAACGCAACAGTTGCGACCAAAAGATTTGCGCTGTTTATCCACGTACATTAGCCAAAGATGGTTTTCAAAGTTCAAATCTGGTAAGTTTGATCTCTCTGACTCCTACCGATCAGGAAGACCAACAATATTAGACAACGACATGTTAAGGACAGAAGTGGAAACATAAGCAGAGTAGGTGTTTGGGTCCCCCATAATCTGTCTAATCCATCACATGCAACATATAGCTTCAACGGCATCATACAGAACGTAAAAGGCAGTGGCTCCCTTCAAATGAATCACCACGATGTACTGGGCTTCATCCCAAAAATGCGCTTCTGTGTGTTTGGTGGCGTATTCGCGGAAATGTTCAATTTGAATTGCTAAAACCTGGACCAATTATTAATGCAGGCCTTTATTGTGAACAATCTTTTTATCGAAAAATATCCGGCGATTATCACAAGTAAAACCATAAGTGATGGCAATTTACTCGAATAAATTTTGTTTTTGCATTAAAGTTTGTTGCTTAGCGATTTTAATGAGGCGAGTGATTTTTTCTATCAGTTGCTCGAATAAAAATCGCGATTAAGCAACAAACTTGAATGCGCTAAAAACAAAATTTATTCCGATTTAATTGTCATCACGAATGGTATTTGGAAAGACTATTCCACGACTTGAAACGAATATCGGTGAATGGTTCAATGTTTATATTAAAATTTTTATGATATATCTCCTGCAGTATTTTGGTCGAAAAAATCGACATTGATTAAATAACACCTCCCTTATAATCATTTGCATTTACCTTCTTTATATTATACGCCCAGTCATCATAATCGCGGCAACAACTGGTAGTTTTTATCGGCGCAGATTTCTTCAAATCGTTTCCAAACACACGATCTCGTTTAAGTTTGATTTTTTGGTGCAGAACTTGTCACCGTCGCATTTATTATGGATGATGAAGTGTTTTTTTTTTTTTTTATCCTCACGAGGTGGTGTCGCTTAGCGTCCCTGCACTGCGGTCTCCGTGGTCCTTTTGTGCGCATGATGAAGTGTTACCAAACCTTTTGATTTTATAACCTACTTGCAACTGACATACGTAGAAACAACGTTTTTCGTTTTTTTTATCAAGGCTAATTCAATTCATTTGTCGGGAAATAGCTAACTTCAGGTTATTCAGGTGAATAAATAACAACTTGGTGTTTATTCACTTATAAATTGACGTGATTGGCTAAAAAATATTACGTGCCTCATTTTCATTGGCTACATGCAATAGGAGTGGAATAGTCAACAGAAAAGGTGTCATTCTGCAACACGACAATGTAAGACCGCACTGTGCAAGACGAACACTGGAAAAAATTAATAAGGGTGAGAGGTACTGCCTCACCTACCATACTCGCTCGATATTGAACCCTCGGATTTCATTTTATTTAAATCTTTAAAACATTTTTTTAGTGTCAAAAAATTTGAAAATTTGGATGATGTCTAAAATGCCATCTCAAGATATTTTATCCAAAAACCAATTGATTTTTATCAGTCTGCGATTGAAAATCTGCACAGTAGATGGCAAAAAGTTGTTGATAACAAGGGTGGTTATATTATTGATTAAAAATAAAAACTTAAACTTTAAAAAAATTTCGTTTGAATTTTATGTAAAAAAGCGACATTAATTTCCGGCCTAATAAAAGAAGGGGTCTGAATGGAAAAACGAAGAAGTTTTCAGTTATTAATTGAAAACGCTTTAATGATTAAAGGGTAAGGCAGTAAACATGTGCGCCTCGTCAATTTAATATTATATAAGTTATATAATATAATATGACACTAGTAGTATCTTTGAAAATACCTTATTTAAGATCTAATTGTTTTCTTTCCATTACATTTCATTTCTTTTTTTTGTCATCATACAATCTTTATTATTATTATTTCATTCAAGCTTAGTCCTAATGCATGTATATTTTGGTAAGCGTAAATATTTACTACTGTTAAATTCGATTACCACTGAAAACGCATATCTTTCTTCTTAAAACAATGCAATTTTAATCATAAAATAAATGTGAGGTATTAAAACAAGGGTCTGGATATTTTATTCAATGCGAATTAATCTGCATTTACCTCTAATGGAAATTTTTATTTCGTTTGGGGATTATTGTCTGTATAAATGCAGCTTCGGGGGATTTGTTTGTTCTCTATGCTATTACGAAAATACTGCACTCTTCACTAAGCTAATAACAAACTTTACCGATCATGTTACCTATCTACGTTGCATAATATATAGCAAAACCTGAAGTTATTTAATAATGTGTAATTCTATTACATAAAATATTTTTTTACATGTTTTAAATTTTAAGGTATTTGCATTTAATATTCAATGACAATATATGTAAATTGTATTATACAGTGTGTCTGCTTAAGTTCGCACCATATGGAAAACTTTTTTATTATCAATTTTACGAAAAAAAGTTATTCTATATAAAAAGTTCTGCTTGGTCCAAAACTCAATATACAATAATCAGATATCAATTTTTTTAAGCCGTATACGAGATATGTCAAAAATATGAATTCTTCTCAAGAGTAAAGTACCTTTATCTGTGACAATATCGAAAATTATAATTATGAAAAGTTGTTCGGAATGAAAAACTATGTTTTAATATGCAATTATATCCAATTATATGGAAGAAACTTATGTTCTTTCTTTTATTTACAATAACAATGCAAATGTAAGTGTAGTTACGTGAAACCTAGGATGCACTAATATACAAATGATTTCTTGATAGCAAGAATTGTTCGATAGTGTATATAGGTATATCTGTATATATAAAGACATTACAGTAGAATCTGTTTGTATTGAATGCGGATCCTGGTCGATTTGTGACATGTTTATAAATATAGGTCAGTACATTTCCAGTTTGATGTATGAATCCTTTGTGTTTATTTAAATCTAGAATCCTATTGTTACTAAAATAAAAATCGTATTATAACATCTCTACATGTTTACACTAAACGATTATTGGACGTTACATAATGCAATTCTTAAGAATATTAATTTCAAACCCAGTCTATATTCATACGCCTAACTTTGAATTTAGCAGTAATTCTTTGCTCCTTATTCAGAGTTTGGTATCAAATAGTCAAATGGCTGTCAACTAAGTACGTTTTGGCTCGATTGTACATTTGTTCTATTTAAATTTTGCGAAATAAATTATTTTTTATATTATCGTTTCATTATTAATTTATTCCTAAAATGTTTAAATTTTAAATAATATTTTTCTGAAGTTGCTAACTTTTGGTTTTTATCAAAATTAGTAGGCTCAGAATACATGCCTATTTTACTTTAATATTTATTGAATTTCTTTGATTTTTCTTCGTCATTTTTACTATTTTATACATTTTATTGATTATTCTGATAAATTAATTTTCCATTGTTTCCTTACTTTTTTATATTAAAATGAGTAAATTACTATGTTCGCGAAGTCATGCATACTCTCTGTTTCCCCTAATATTTAGTATTCTTATATTACATATTTATAATACTTTCTTCGCAAAAATATTTTACGCATTTATTCGTATTTCAAAAAGGTTATTATATATTTGTTATTTATAACATTGTCTTTAATTATTCTTATTATTTGTACTCCTACATATTCTTTTTGACACATCTGTTTTAGTTTTGTGCAATAATTTTTCTAAATTTACATAATGATTCTTTGTTTTTCCTATATTTTTCTTACACTTTAATAGCTAATTAAATAATAAATCTTCCACACAATTTTATCTTAAATCCGCATTGGTTGTCGTTAAAATGACTTAGTATGCTTGTTTAATTGATTAATTTATAATTACAATGCATCTTGTCTCCGTTTTCATATATAGTACAGATAAATCTTATTCAATTTGGTAACAATTAATAAGAATAGAAGGTTTCAATAACTATCGGCCTCAACTATTTAGTACAGATAAATGTTTTAGTCGAATCCTGCGATTATCCTCCATTATTATTTCATTTGTTCTATAGACATTTAGAAATAAAACAATGTATTCTTTGTTTATTTAACTATTTATTTATTTAAGCTGACCAGTTTCGACAGTTATTTCATTATCAAAGAATTATAATATTTATTATTTATTATAATGCAAGTTACTTGAGAAATTAAATCAGGAAATATTAGTTGACTCTATTAGTCTTATTTTGGCCTCTTTTTTAATTACTATTGGGGTTTTCCATCATTATTTGATGATTTTATGTAGCTCCTTGTTTCTCTATATCTCTGTTGTATTATTTTTATTTTTGCAATAAATTTTTGAAGCTAAATTTGATAGCACAATATTATTTTATATTTTTACTTTTATTTCAAATTCAAATTTTTAAACAAGTGTTTTCTTATATTTAAGCCCAACAATACGCGTTTTCTTCTTTTATTTGATTTTTTCTATATTTATTTAGTGATTTCGCTTATTGTAGTTAAATATTTTTGGCAGCTTCCTCTTGTTTCTGAATTCTGTTTCTATTAAATGCAAGCACCATTCTGATTTGTTCATTATGTTAATGGTTCCAAAGCTGTCTCCTCCTTCCCTACTATTATTTAAGCATTGTTCATATATTTGTTTTTTTTTGAACATTTAATATTTATTATTTTATTATCTTTTCTTTGGATTTTTGCGATTGTATTTGCATTATTTCCCTTTTCTTGCATGGTTGGTCTTTTGTATTTTGAAGTTTTCTATCAAACGCCATTTATTCGTGTATATTAAATTAAGCAAGATGTAAGTATTGATATTTTTTATTTGGTATTTGTTGTTACTATTAGGTTTTCTTCTTAGCTTACTTGAATAATTTAGTTGGCGTTATTTTTCTTCTTTGTCTTTGCTCTCTACGTACTCCTTTTTAATATTGTTTAGATTTGCTTTCCTGCTATTCTGTTTCATTATCCTAGATTTATTATGTTTTCGATTTCTTCTCTAATTTTAATTAATGTTTACTTTTCTTCATTTGGTACAATACATGATGACTACCATCATTATCATTTTATTTGTGCGCCCTAATTTAAAATATTTTTTAACCTGTTTCCTTCTGTTAATCCTACATATGCCTTAGATCTTTCTTTTCTTGTATTTAGACTGAAATTAATAAATTATATTTAATTCATATCTCTATTCGTTTCCTTATTTAATATATTGGTAATATTTGTAATAAAAACATAGGTGTAGTAAAAACAAATCCATTATTTTTTCATTTTTGCATGAAATTTACGACTTTACGCCCTTGTTCCTATTGGCAAAAAATTGAGACAGCCGATTTTCAAAAGCTTCTCTTGAAGCGAATTTTTCACCAGTAAAATTGTTTGCCATGAACAGGAGCATATGGTAATAACTTGGCGCCAGGTCCGTACTATAAGATGGATGCATAATATTCTGGCGAGTCACTATCGATGTGTATGCCGAAGTTGGTCGTTTCTGGGCGATTGCTTCCCTCAGGCGGTCTAATTGTTGATAGTACAGTTTTAAATTAAGTGTTTTGCTCTTGGGCAATCAAAATACAGTACCACGGACTCAACAATGACCATGATTTTATCAATGTTTTCGACAATTAACCTTCTAGTTTCTTTTTACTATACCTCATATTTTTCGTTTTCATATTTTATTTATTTTGACTACCAAACTTTATTGGCGTGTTGAATTTTGCATCATTTTAATTTTTGTAAACTTATTGCTGGTGAATATTTCTTCATATATTATTATTAACGTGTTTAAATTAATATTATCTTTGTGGTAATTTGTTCGTCTATTTCTTTCTAGGTTATATTTAGATTTTATTGTTCTCTTTCCTCAACTTTCTTATTTTTCACACCCAAATTTTATCAGAATCTTTATACCGGCACCATTTTCCCCGTGCATTTAATCTCTAAACCTCATCTAACATGATCATTACATCTATAGTTTTATAGAAGGTACAAAATTCATTTTTTTAATAACACATTAAGTAATATCTCACATTTATGTATGAAAAATAATATCCACTATATGACCAGGGAAGGCCGCGCGGCAAAAAGCAATGCGTTTATTGAAGTTCTCGATGACGCGTTCATAAATATCGGGTAGGATGCCATTAATAACCCTTTTAATTACATTCTTTAATTGGTCTGATTTCACAAATCACCACAAAAAAATCAAGGCCTAAGATCGCATGATCTGGTAGGCCATTACTGCTGCCATGCAGAAAGATAATTTTTTGAGGACACTTTTCAGTCAGCAGAGTAATTGTTTCATGGGATGTATGGCACGTCGCGTCATCTTGTTGAAAACAAAAATCGTCATTTTCATCGGCAACTGCAAAAAACAATCAGAAAGCATGTTTCTGTAACTGTCGCCGTTCACAATGACTTTTTATCACTTAGATACGTTGCTTAGTTGCCATCTACTCCATAGTAAAAATAAACAATCCTCACGATACAAAAGTTATCAGGCTACTAATGAGAAAGATCGCAAATAATAAACATGAAACAAGCACGATTGCCAAACGTCATATGACAAATTCAAAAACCTATTCTGTTATCAAAAGTTCTAATTTTGTTGTATTTCATTAGCTATACTTCGTGTCCAAATAATAATTAACGGAAAAAGATATAAGTAGGATAATTTAAAGAATGAACAAAAAAATAATCAAAGCAGTACAAAAGTAGATACGTTCGCACTGCTTTTAAAATGTTTTTGTTCTCCTAATATTTTCACATCCTTCTATAAATCATTCTACTAAAATTACTCTCCGTGTATTGTTATTTGTCTGTTCCATTTTTATATATCTTTGCTTCATTAGGTAAATATCTATATAGTCTGTTCGTTGGATCTTTGGTCGTACGTCACAAATTATCGCTTCGAGAAACGACGCAAAAACATTCAGTCTGATAAAGTAAACCAAATGCGTTAAAAAAGAACGCACTGTAAAACTTTCGTCGTTTTTTGAAGCGATAGTTTGTGACGTACGACCAAAGATCCAACGAACAGACTATATATTACCTAGTATTTTCAGCATATATTTTTCTTTTATTATATATATATATATATATATATATATATATATATATTATTCAACATGTCTGGGTTTGTATTGGGTTGTTGTATCAATCTAGCACATTTCTTCCATTAAACCTCTTTTCTTTTTATATCACTTTTAATTCTCTAATCACTGTTTTCAATTGAATTCTTTTCTCATCAATTTATATTCTTATGTTTTTCACCATTTTCGTAGATCACCTATTTCTCTTCTCTTGCTTACTTTATCCTTGTTATTATCTAAATCATCTTTGACTACACTTATCTCTCTATCTTTCTGAGCTTCTCGAATATTTCGTGATTACTTGCTTCTACTAAAAACTTTATTTACTAAAGCTTCCAATGCCGAGTGTTCTTAATTCTTTGCTCCTGTTATCTGTATATATTTGTCTTATTTGAATATGAATATTGCATTTTTGCATTTCCTATTGTTTTAGTTCAAATCCTTTCTTTCATTCTTTCTTGATAACTGTCTTCCTCATTATTAATTGTACTTTTAACTTTCTGTTTTTTTAGTAATCTTCTATACTACTTTAAAATTTACTAATAATTAGGAAAACATCTCATAATTATACAACATTGAGTCTTACTAAGGCTACAAAATAAATTACTTCTCTGGCTAATAACTCGACAGACATTGAATTATACAAAAGTAATAGCAAGGTTATATTAGATAAAGATATCGTGAATCTCGGTATTAGCATTTCTACTCATATGATGGATCGGCGACTTAGACAAAGTAACGGACCTCGATGTGGGGATGAAAAAAGTAGTATTTGTATGCTGCGAGGTAATCCTAGAAACGAAAAACTTCACCATTGATAAAAGATCTGGGCAATCAATGTCATTGTGAATTAATTTGTACATCAGTGAAGCACTGTTTGAGAGAATAGCAATTGGTCGGTAATTGCTGATATTGGTTTTATCACCCTTTTTGTGTACAGGGCACAGACGCGCACATTTCCACATTTGCGGAAATGTCTGAGTAAGAACTGCCAAATTTATAATAGTTAATAGAGGTTTAACAAATATGTATTTACAATATTTAATGAAAAAACTGGGAAATAGGTCAGTGTTGTTATTTTTGAGCTTATTAATACTATTAATAATGTCAATCTCGTTGAAAGGAGTAAAATTAAAATAGTATATGCAGTGAAGGTTGTATTTGATGAAGAGGAATAAACATTGCGGAAGGTATTAGCAAATGAATTTACGATTTCATCAGGTTTATTAAGTGTTGTATTACCATTGCACAATTGAGAGGGAATTCTTGTAGTACCATTTTTAGCATGTATAAAATTCCAAAGTGACTTAGGATTATTTTTCATTTCTTGCTCAAGTTTCGCTAAATAAGTCGTGTAGGCCGCTTTTATTTTAATCTTGAGATCAATTCTGAGACGGTCGAACTCATGGTAATAATGTTGTAATTTAGATGACTTCCACTTATGACGATAATAGTCCTTTAGTCTGATTGTATTCTTAATTTCGCGCGTAAACCACAACGGAAAGGAGGATTTGCGTCGAACATGTGAAGGAACCGTTTCATCGAGTAAATCATAAATCAATGAGTAGAATGCCTTACGCGCAACATTTACATCGGTATAAGTTTCAATAAAAGACCAGTTTATAGTTATATAGTTTGCGATAATTTGCTTTACGAAAGTTATAAAATTTGTTGTTGTTCGTTGGGAATAGTGCCGAATTAGAATTAGAACATGGGAGTAATTGAGAATGTATAACTAGTGCAGGGTGATGAGTATCTTCAGGAACTAAGGGAATCAACTCTCGTTCAACTAAAGTATTGGTAAACATGTTAGTAAGAACTAGATCGAGTAAACTACCATTATTATTAGGAACAGTATTACATTGTTTTAACTTTAATGTGGTAATAAAATTTAGTAGAGAGTTTAACTTAGGTGAAGAGGATGGCATAGTAGCAGAAGAGGTACGTTAAAGTCACTTATGAGCAAAACCTGTTTGTCAAGTAAAAAAAGTTTGAACAATTCAAATAGTTCAGACAATAAATCGGACGAAAGATCAGGTGGAATATAAAGTACAACAAAATAAAATAAAAATCTGTTAAATGGACATTTGCATGCAACTATATCCACAAATGGAACTAAGTTTGTAATGGCTGTAACATCAAGTCCTTCGGAGAATATATGGCCAGAAACAGCAGCAAGAACCCTTCCGCCTAACGAACGTCCAATGACATCACCTTGTCGATCGCGCCTGAATATTTGAAAGTCGGATGGCAGTAGTTCACTACCTAGTATGGAATCATTCAGCCAAGTTTCAGTCAGAGCAATAATATCAAAGTCTATATTGAGCGATGCAGTGTAGAGATCATGTGTTTTGCTGCGGAGACCACGGGTATTTTGGTAGTAGATATTGAGTGTAGTATTGTTGGTAATGTTGGGCCGGTTCAGTTTCCGAAGTGTTAATAATGGTGGGTATCCCGCGAATATATTTAATCTTAAGTCCTCGTTTACCTGCAGCTGTTCTCTGGGTTAATTCATTTTTCGTATTACGGTAAAACTCCATTTGTGCAGGAGTACGATCAAGGGAAATATTGACAGTCTTAAAATTATCGTTCAACTTGAGTTTGTGACAGTTACGGATGGCAGATTTGACTAACTCCTCATTGCCAAGCCGCAATTTAATGGGTCGGCTACTAGCGGATCGAGTGGGGTCATATTTCCCAAGGCGAACGGGTTTTGGGTCTGGAACGTGGACATTTAAAACAGACAACAAAGCGGAGGTAACTTCATTATCACTCTCAATTTATGTGTTTTTAAATCACAAACTGTTTCAGCTTATCACGCTCAGCTACTTCTTGTATAATCTCTTCAGTAATTATAGGAGTAGACGATGCAATTGATGTTGAGTTTAAGTTTAAATTTGCTTTTAAAAGTTTAAGATCTTCCTGCAAAGCAACTATCGCTGACTTAATATCGTTGCCCAGAGCTTTTTTCAGGTCCAAGATAGACCACTTTTGGTGCTAATTTTCCGGGCCTCGGACTTAGTGATATCCACGCACGTTGTTTTATATTTTTTCTTGCAAATGCAACACATAATAAACATGTGAGCTTCATCAGAGTAATTGCAACACTTACATGTATCCATATTAAAGTGCAAAAAGTGGTGAACTTAAACTTTATTTTCTCAATATTTTAATGTTTTAATTTAATTACTTAGAAAACGAACTCTTAGTTGTAAGGTTAATATTTTTATTTGTTTTTCAGATTTCATTATAGTTTGTTATGTTTAATAAATATGACAGTAAAAACTATATTATCCCGACTTCATCTAAGGTTCTATTTACGATGTCCATACTTCTATTATAATTTTAATGCTCGCCTGACAAAGGAAAAAATTGAATTAAGAATATTTATTTTTATATTCTTTAGGAGGATCAAAAATCTATATGAATATTAAAGTTGCTATACTTTACTATGCCGTTAACAAATCTAACAAGAATCGTTTATTATCAATTATAATAAACTGGCTCTTTGGGCACAGGTCGCAATTTATAAATTAAAATTAAATCCATTACACGCGTAAAGCCATAAATCTCCTTTTATAATTCTTTAGATTAATCTTGTTACTTAATCTGTGTTCTCGGTGCAGATAATCTTTATCAGAAAATTTACGACAGGTTCTTTTCCGCGAGCGGCGACACAGTGATATTACTTTTATGGGAAATTACGACCTAATTTATAATTATGTTGAATCCTGCACACCCAAGACCACGTTTTATTGATTACCTGACACGAAGCGTATATTACTTCGAACCCACTTTTTGGAAAAGAAAAGGCGATTAATTTAGTTTTTATGAGGAGACACTTTATAAGCGTATAGAAATTTATTGTTAGGTCACATAAATATATTACTTTCTCCGTGTCCTACCTTCACACATACATAAATTACAAGCCTTTTACTTTCGGTGCCATATTTTCGACCTGAAGAATTTATATCTAAATGTGGACGTGAATATTTTACATTGTAAGTCGGGTAGATTATCTAAATTGTTAAATGGCATGGATTTTTTACGCGTGGTTATTTTTAGATGCCACAATAATAATTGCCGCTTATTTAAATACCAACCAACCATTTGAATATTTGTAATTTAACCCCTAACCCTAAATATAGGTTAACAATTAATTATTAATACGTAATCATAGATTATTGCTTATTAAGTCATATCATGTGACTCAATCAATACAATTATATAAAGTTGTTATTTAAATCTGAATATTGAAAATAACATAAATTATATCAGAAAAAAAATACTGAAAATGTATAATATGTATAAAGTTTTTCTAGATAAACTACTTTCATTAAATTATTATATCTCTTCGTATTTTCACTTTTGAAATAAGTAATTTATTATATTTCGGATAATTAGCAGTATCTGCTGAAGACAATTAATTAAATGCTTTTAAACACTTCATAATTATTAGATATTAATAAAAGCTTAATTTTATTTATCTTACTGGCAAACCCCCGCAGCCCTTTTCTGAAATATATTCTGAAGTCTATTGTAGTGTAATTAATGTATTCGTTCAACACGCTGAACTAACCACCCCAATTATTATATATTTCACGCCGTATTGGGTATTCAGACCGTGTGATGTATGTAAATTTTTATTGCCTCCTGAATATATAATCAATTTTATTTTATATAACTTTTTTTGCGGTATATATTGAGATTGATAGTAAAATGTTATTGAAGAATATTTTATAATATATGGGGTGAATTTACATTTTAATACCTTCCTTCAAAACTGTCAAACGATGCGTGAAATAAATTGTATATCCAAGGCATACATACACTATGTTTTACATATTATATGCCACGGAAACTAATTTTAAGCTAAAAGTTCAAAATTTTGATGTTATATGAATCAAAAATTATTAATGATTCTCATGGTGTTAGTTAAAAAAATAATAACACAGCAGTATTTGTTTTAAAATATAAAATATTATATACAACAAAATAGTCAAAAATAATAGTTTATTTGATTTGTTACATGAATAATTGATTGGGCATTATACACATTTGCTTTAAATTTACAAATATATAAAGTTTAATTGACTTAAATTAATGACTTTAGAAAATAAAAACGTATCCAATTTCAAACCATTCCCGGGAATGCATTTGTTCTGAAATTGGCGCGGAATCGCTTCCTTCCGTTCAACATTTCAATTGCCAGTTGTCAATTGATAGATGTGACTGCTAAATGAGGTCTTCCACCCTGTACCTATTAATACCTAAGTAAATAGATCGCTAAGCTATTAATGTATTTAAAATATATTTTACAAATTAATAATATCCATAGATGGAATACAGCTACATAAGATCTAAAGATTATTATATGTTTATTATACAGGGTGACTGACGAAAAACCTTTGGTGCTGTATCTCGCTTATTTTTGATCCGATTTGAACAAATAAAACATCAAATTAAATGATTTTTAAAAGACTTTAATATGAACTGTACTGATATTTTTTCTTGCATCCAGTTTTTGACAAAAGACGATCAACTTTTTTTTTCAAATTGCACTGTCATCAAACCAAAGTCGAGAAATTGACGATTTAAAAAAAAATTAAAAATCAAATACCCATAGTAAACAATATACAGAGCCTATTCCAAACGTCAAAAGTGTCAGTGTCAGTCATTGGTACAATACTGCAATGATTTTTAATAATTTCATAATAAAAATGTTGCAAGATTTCAAAAACTGAAAAACGATTTCTGTAGAAGCACAAAATTCTAGTACAGTGTTTGAAATATTGCAACATTTTAATTATGAAATAATTAAAAATCGTTGCAGTATTGTATCAATGGCTGTCACTGTCACTTTTGACATTTAAAATAGGGTCTGTATATTGTTTGCAATGGATACTTGACTTTTTATTTATTTTTTTAATCCTCAATTTCTCGACTTAAGTTTGATGTATGGATAAATTTGTCTACAATTTTATATGCAGAAAAAAAAACTCCTTGCAAATCAATAAAAATATATGTACAGTGCAATTAAAAAAAAAATGTTGATCGTATTTTGTCAAAAACTGGGTGCAAGAAAAAATAACAGTTCAGATCCTATTAAAGTCTTTTAAAATTGGTTTAATTTGATGTTTTATTTATTAAAATCGGATAAAAAATAAGCCAGATACAGCACCAAAGGTTTTTCGTCAGCCACCCTGTATATATACAAAGTGCGCAACCAAGCCTAGAATTTAATGATGTATTGCTATTATACGTTCTTTAATTTTAGGGTTAATGTTTAATTATATTTAAAGTAAATAATAAAAATAATAATTAATATAATAATAACTTCACGAATTTCAATTGAATCAACAATTGATCATTAGCATAGATTCTATATTCTGTAAGACGAGTTTATTTCTTGCAATTTTAGCTAGAAATATGTTCTATTTTGATATGCAGCGGTTATCAAATTACTTTTCATTGAGGTAAATGATTAAGTTGTAGGTTTTCAAATACACATTAATAAATTTTGCTAATTTTAACAATCCTAACAAAACTCAAAAGAAATACGGTATCGGAGAGCAGACTATAAGACTTGTTAACAATTGAAGAACGAAATGTATAAAATAATAACTTTTGAATAGCTACCAAGGAAATAACTTATTATTACCCAATCGCTATTTTTTAAGTAAGAAACTTCGACGTGTAACAAGATTGATGGCGTGAAATTCAGCCATATATCGTAGTTGTTTGCTGTATGCGGATGCAATGCATAATTACCATTTCCACAAACAGTGAGGTAATAAGGGTTAGAGCACCCCCTGTGATATTAAACGACACCCCCTCCCCGTATCTAATCATACGACACAATGCAGTAATAATAATTAATAATGTAATAATTTTAACCTCACCTCAACCATTTAAGTAACAAGGTGCAAAATTATCCTATTTAGATCATTTATAACCTGTGAGTAAAGTTCCTATTGCATTGAATAACACATACTTGTACCGTTAATGGCTTTTACTCTTACAAATTCTGAACCCAATACTAAGTGTCCAGCTGCGCAATGGCATCATATAAATTACGAGTACAGTACAGTCACAACATCAACGTAGAGAATAGTATTTACATGATATTAACTCCTAGCAGTTAATTGTAAGTTATAATAATCACTTAATTAGATTAAATTAATACCTAGGTGTATATCAAGTTGCCTACAACATCTAATTCCTGGACTGTGCTTCTCTATAGTTGTGAAAGATGTTTACTTATTACAATAGACATTAACAAAATTGAAGCGTTTGAATTGTGGATGAATCGAAGGCTACTAAAATACTGTGGAGAAGCAGAACCCGCAACGAAGAAGTTTTTCACAAAATAGACCATACAGATTAATATTACAGACAGTCAAACGCTGAAATCTTTTATACCTCGGATACTTATGCAGAGGACCTAGATATGAATTCATACGCCTCATTCTAAATGGTAAAATAGAAGGAAAAAAGTAAATATGACACAAAAAGACTATTGTGGCTTCGGAATCTACGGTAATGGACTGGTGTGACCGCTGATAATCGCCAATATTAATTTTTAACAAAATTGAAGCGATGCAAATTCGACAACGAAATATCCAGATTATGGAATAAAATTAACAATTAATCAAGTTATATCTAAAAGAAACATCAATAATATTCATCCACAAAAGAAAATCAAGGAATATTTGACTTCCGGCATAATTGTTCTTGAAGTTACCCCGACAAAATCAAATGATAACGCCGCTACTGATGACAACCCGGCAAAGTGACAGTTCAAAATAAACAAAATACAGAGGAATCAGCTGATATAACACTTTGCAGTGAGGTTGCCTTGAATCAAGTGGACAGCCGAAATTGATGTTTTCACCATTACTAGGCATAATAGGAGAAATAAATCAAACAAAATGTCAGGGGGACTGGTGGCTGCATCAAATCAAATATTCGAGTCGAACCAAAAAAGACGGATTAGTGGTATAACTGAGGAAAATGTGAAGCAATACATCAAACAAGTTATCGACGAAAAATAATTTTTCTTTGATAAAATTCACCTGAGTACGCAAAACTTTCAAAATAGGATAAATTTTGAGAAACATGACCAGCCGGTATTACAAATATTATAAGCAGATATATTTTCCGAAAGGATGACTGGGTTTTCAAATAAATGTAAAATTTGAAATACGGCGAAATATACAGAGTATACAAAGTGAATGAATTCGAATAATTCTTAATATGTTATAATAATAAATTTGACTTCATTTGTTTGTGTGAATGATGTGGCGCATTTTAGTATAATATATATATAATATAATGGGTATTGGCATTTACCATAAAGGTGTTTTCCTAATTTTTTCACAAATATTGTCCACTTTTCCCTATTTTCCGATATTTTTTTGCTTCCATCCATGTTATTCCTCTCATTTATATTGCTCCTGTCGTCACTTGGTCCTATGGTAGTCTGGATCTACCTCGTTTGTTTTTCCTTGTATTTTTGCTCCCAATACTTGTTTCACTTGTCGTGCTTCTTCTTCGTCTAAATCTAGTGTAGACTGTATTCCTAGGTCGTTTCTTATTTCTGTGTTCTTTAACTATCTCTTTTGGCCACTCCTCTGGCTCTTCCTAGATATTTCACTTCAGCTGCTTGTATCCTGCTTTCCTGTTTCTTGACTTGAATATCTTTGTTTCAGTACTTTTTCATATTTGTCATTAGTTTATGAATCTATCTCTTAATATGTGGCATAGTTTTAATGCTTTTCCTATTCTTGTGTTTATTTCCGGTTCCTATGTTCGCTTGCTGTCTAAATTTATTGCTAAGTATTTGTATTTTGATACCTGCTCTATTTTTGCGCCCTCTCTATTTCCACGTTCATCGTTTCTTGTTTCTCTGCAGTTATCATTGTTTTACTCTTTTTTTGTTCCTTTTCATACCATATTTTTTTATGTTTCGTTCCATATTTATAAGATTTGTTTAACTTCATTTTGTTTTTTCGCAAATGTTACTATGTCATCTACAAATACTCCTTCAGACACTGCCACTTTTTAGAGATTGTTGTACCCTATTGTTATACCGTTGCACAGTGTTTTGCATTATTTTATTATTTCGTCTATATGCAGGGTTATTCACGCTATACGGCACGGAATATTGTGGTCAAAATACGTGACTTTCGAAAAGTTTCACTTTGGGGATATATAGGGGTCTATTAGGGCTACTTTTTAAAATTACTTTCATAATATACAGGGTGTCCCAAAAACCCTAAAAGTATCAAAGTTGTGTTTTTTTTAATGAAACACCCTGTATTTTATTGCATTTTTAGATCCTTCGATCAAAATAAGTGCGTGTTTTAATTAGGTTTTTATTACTTAAACCTTAAGGTTTTTGAAATAATTTGAATTTTGTAAAAATTTAACCTAATTTTCATGTTTCAAATACTTAAAAAGTAATTAAGTTATGCATACCAAATTTACACTAAAATGTAACAATAGATCATATTTTATTTTCCAAGTATAATAAATTTAACATCTTATACCGGGTGTAAAAAAATTGGAATTAAACAAATGAGAACTTTAAATGGCTATAACTTCATTTATTTAAATGGAACGCTATATTTATTAATTTTTTAGCAAATGCACGTTTTAATTACCTATCGAATGGTATTTATATCTTAAATGTTAAGACTTCTCGTTTTTATAGAAAACGCCAAAATATTCTTTATTGCACCGTTTTAGTATTTTTTAAGTAAAAATTTTAATGTATCTAGTTTTCCATCGTATTTAAAAACGTAAGATAATTAATTTAGTCTATTACTTTAGTTTAAAAAGCCTGTCTTTTGTTATAGTTGTGTTATTTTGCGTTTTTGTGTTAGATCGTTAGTAATCGTTATTGTTTGAACATCGTTGTTGTATTTAATAGTAAAAAATGAAAATTTACACAGATTTTCTTATACTGGGTTTTTTATAACTGACACTTTCTTTAAATTGGTTTAATAGTCTCTCAAAAATGGCTGGCTTAGGGTGATTTCTTTCGGGAAATCTTTAAGTATAAACTAGACAAGCAAATAAACAATTTTGATGACATTCTCCAAGCATGAAAATAATGCCAATACCCCCTTCTTTTGAGTAAATCTTAATTTTTTACCAAAAAATACAAAAGCGATGTTCAAACAATAACGATTGCTAACGATCTAACACAAAAATACAAAATAAGACAACTATAACAAAAGACAGGCTTTTTAAACTAAAGTGACAGACCAAATTAATTATCTGACGTTTTTAAATACCATAGAAAACTAGATACATTAAAATTTTTACTTAAAAAGTACTAAAACGGTGCAATAAACAATATTTTGGCGTTTTCTGTAAAAACGAGAAGACTTAATACTTAAGATATAAATACCATTCGATAGGTAATTAAAACGTGCATTTGCTGATAAATTAATAAATATAGCGTTCCATTTAAATAAATGAAGTTATAGCCATTTAAAGTTCTCATTTGTTTAATTCCAATTTTTTTACACCCGGCATAAGATGTCAAGTTTATTATACTTGGAAAATAAAATATGATCTATTTTTACATTTCAGTGTAAATTTGGTATGCATAACTTAATTATTTTTTAAGTATTTGAAACATGAAAATTAGGTTAAATTTTTACAAAATTCAAATTATTTCAAAAACCTTAAGGTTTAAGTAATAAAAACCTTATTAAAACACACACTTATTTTGATCGAAAGATCCAAAAATGCAATAAAATACAGGGTGTTTCATTAAAAAAAACACAACTTTGATACTTTTAGGGTTTTTGGGACACCCTGTATATTTTGAAAGTAATTTTAAAAAGTAGCCCTAATAGACCCCCATATGTCCCCAAAGTGAAACTTTTTGAAAGTCACGTATTTTGGCCACAATATTCCGTGCCGTATAGCGTGAATAACCCTGTATATTATAAATAATTCCGAAGTCCTCCAAATCAAATCAAGTTAAATCAAATATTCTTTATTTCAAGCTGTCATAAAACATTACATACAAATTGAAATAATGTCAGGTTTCCATATTAATTATATTTAAAGTATGCATATCTATTAGTATATACACTTTATACAATAAAGTCTTTGTTTACTTACTTCCTTGCCATAGTTCACCTTTTGTTGTAAATGGTTCTGTTCTTATTCTTATATAAACAATAAAAACGTTCTTGCAGATTTCCTTAATTATCCTGTTATTTTTCCATCCACTCCTTTTTTGCTAAATATCTACCATAATTTGTTTCTTGGTATTTTATCGAAGGCTTTCTCTAGGTGAATAAAAGCTAGGTATACTCTTTTTTTTTCTGTAGCTTCTTTTGTATCAGTTGTCTTACCATGAATATGTGGTCTTGGATACTTCTTTCTGTTCTGTTAGTATTTTCATGTTAGTGCATAGTAAAGTTATACCTCTATAGTTGTCACAATTATTTGTATCTCCTTTTTTGTGCATTGGTACAATTAGCGCATTCTGCAAGTCTTTGGGTATATACTACACATTTTTTGATGTTTTTTTTTTATCATTTCCCCTGTTATTTTCATTTCTTCATTCTCATTTTTATAATTTTCTTCTAAGGCATTCTTTCCCTGTAACAGCTCCTGGTAATATTATTTTCGTCATTTCATGATTCCTTCCTATTCGATAATTAAATACCCATATTTACTCCTAATATAGTTTGGCTCTTGTGTTTTATTTCCTCTTAATGTCTTCATTGCTTTCTAGAACAGCTTCTGATTTCCCTTGCTGTCTTATTCTAGTGGATTTCATCATATGGTTTAAACAGTCTGGTTTATTTGCAACTAGAAAATATAACTGCCTAGATAACATGTCCTTTAACATTGATAATAATAGTTCTATAACCGTATTCCCGAATGATTCTAGCCTATCCGATGATGTGGAAATTTATATACAGATGGAAATTAAACATGACATCCATGTAAGAAATAATTAAATATTTTATGTATCAGCACGCCATAAATATTATTATTATTACAGAACTCGGTACTTGTAACTTGTATAAATTTTAGGCAGATACCGATTTTAATTTTGTTTATAAAAATAGGATTTATACAAATTATATTTAAATAATTTGTATAAATCTTGAAAATTTCAATTCCAAATATTTTCCAGAGAAATGTATACGCTTGTCAAACAAACGCAACAACAGGATAAATTGGTTCAATACTAAATTTAAACATATGCGCGAAACAATATTATTATTAAACGAAGGGGCAAATATGTGTCAGAATTAAAAGAGAACAACTTGAACTACAAACAAACATATAAAATTGCATTGAAATTGGTCAGCCAAAGGTCAATGGGGTCACATTAAAATCCATTACAGACCAAGGAAATGACAAGGATTACGATATACATCTCGATGTGTTTAGTCAATATTTAAAATAGGTCAACACATATTTCTCTACTAAGGAAGTGAGCCCCAATATGGTAAAAAGAACTAAACAATTTACTAAGCTACTGACAAGCATAATAGATGTTATAATTTTACCATTGAAGAAATGAATCAACCTATGTATAAACTATGGAATTTTTTCAAGAAGTCTTAAATTAAGTTGCATAATTCTCATTTTCAGAAAATCTTTCCAGTTTGACGTTAGTAATTATAGACCAATATCCTTCTTGTCTATCATCTGTAAGATAATTAAAAAGCTATTGTTTAATCAAAATGATTTGTTTCTAGATAATCAAGAAATTCCTAATGATATTAATCAATATCTCTCCGAATATTTTTCGAAGAGGTAAGTCAACTAAGGACTCGATTTTGGCACTTACCGAAGAAATCTCACAAGGCTTAATACGGATATGTGTACTGTGGCATCATTCCCCGACTTAAGTAAGGCTTTAGATTGCGTGTCTCATGATACTCTCATACGAAAGCTAATCTATATTATTCACCGACAAAGCTGTCGTTTATAAATTTTATATTTAAGTGAGAGGCGTCAGAAAGTACTTCTTGTTCTGGTTTAAATCGATGGGAGGGCAAAGAGTTCCGCCGCACGTAGGCCCCAATGGGCCCCTTGTGCGTCCTCCCATCTGAGTCATCATTCCTTGCTACGGTCAAGCCAACCCAAGGCATTGGCAAACGCCAGGACTGCAGCAAGAGGGACTCTGAGGATGTCTGATGGCTTTAGACATCCCTCTCCCATTTACCTAAGTTGGATAATACGGGGTAATCTAAAAGTACATGCTCCGTGGCTTCCTCTTACATTCACACCCTCTGCAGATAGGGCTAGATGATAGTCTTAGTTTGTTCAGGTATAATTGTAAATTGCAGCGTCCTGTTAGAAGCCCTACAACCTTCCGTAGGTTTTCTCTGGACAGTTGCAAACCGTATCTGGTCGTTGTGGTGTTCTTTGCAATTTAGTTTTTTGAGACTCTACAGCCTTGTGTATGTTGTCCCATCGCTCCTTGTGGCATCTGATTGATGCATGTTTGAGTAGGGTATTCAGATCTAGCAGGGGGGCAGTAAGAAGGGGTTCGGTCCGCATACCCTTCGTTTAGATGCGCTAAACCATCTGCTATTCTGTTACCTCTGCTGTTGTGTTCTTTTACCCAGCATAGAGTTACCTTGTCACGAGCCAATTCTTCCAAGGCTTTTACAGCTGGCAATGGTCAAGTTTGCCGCTGTGCTATTTGTTATGATTTATATGCTTTTTCCCTTAATCTTCCTGTCAGATATTGCTTTTCCTGCATGTAGTATACCCACGAGTTCCACCATTATTGGTGTGCTCATTATCTTACCCAATGCAGTACCGTTTTTTAGGGACAAGTTTTTGCAAAAAATTCCTATACCAGCCCCTGCTTTCGTTGACGACCCACCAGTGCAAATATGGATGTCTTTTTGCTTACTTCCTACTCCTGAGTCTTCAAATCGCAAGTTTATTTGAAGATTTCTGACGAAAAAATATTTTCGAGGGATATTGTCCACCGGTATCATAATCTCCGGATTCTTTTTCCTAAGATCCTCTAAGATTTTGTGGTGTTCAATTCCTCCGTTGCTGACAAGCCATAGCTTTGTTGCTCGAAGCCTTATTGCCGCCCCTGCTGGCTGTTCTCTGATAAATATGTCCAAGGGTGACAAGTGCCGATGGGCTTCCATAGCCGGTGTTGGTGTTGTTCTCATGGTTCCTGTCGCGCTCAAAATGGCGCTTCGTTAAACGTGGTTTAGGAGCCTTACGTCTGATTTCGTGGTCGTTTTTGACCACCATATTACTGATGCATATGCCAACATCATCACAGTTCGTCTGCATTGCCACAGGGCCATGAATGCTTTCATAGATCTCAGAAAGTACTTATCAACATCTCTTGAATGGGGTCACTTTCCTTTATAAGCTGTAAAATATCTTTGTATTTGACCCGTGAACAAATTTACAACTACCAACCAGGCACAGTCATCAGTTGTATCCATTCCGATAGCGCTTAACAAAAACAAAGAAATGGTTAATTATTATGGCAAAACATAACCTCTCTCTTGCATACAAACTTTATAAACACATTAATACAAAAAACAAATTTTGAAGATACATATTATGAGGGAAAATAATAAATTCTGAATTTTTTTTAAAATAAATGACATGACTACTAATTAACAAATTACCATGCAAAATACTTATAAAAGTACTAATAAATATTACAATAATATCTATAATTTAGTCAAAAATGAATCTAATTATCAATATGTTTCATTAGAAAACTAATTTAATTACAAGTGTACTTTTTAATTAATTTAAAAACAACATAATAGAATTTTGTAGTATTTATTTATCACTCATAACATAATTCGTTAAATTTTTATTTGTTTCTTACGTATGTCTTATTAATACTGTTAATATTACTACATTTATATGGAACGTTGAGTACTGAAAGAAATAAGAAATCTAAAAATACATCGCCTCTATATTGGTAATCTAAAGATCAAAGTTTGCGCTCTTAATAAAACGGATGTCCTTATTCCCGCGATTTCTCACAATTTAGAAATATTGCAAAAAACTGTATGTCGGAGAAATAAATTTCCACATAAAATATCTCCCGACCTATATATCTTAAAACGGCAATAAATGTACATATTTCGATTTGCATATATGATAAATACTCCCTAGTAATATATCGCAAGAAATTCAAATTCGATTCCGTTACTAGTATTTCCAGTCGAGCAATTTATTTCTGTTAATATTCGACGTTCCTCCGCAGCAGCGTATTTTCTATTTTCTTTTCAATTTATTAAATATTCTCAAACTGTATTACATTTTATCTTATATATAAGGTTTCTTAAATCTTTGTCTAGCCTTTCCATATGAATTAATTCCTTTATTATTAAAAATATATAAATATAATATTTAAGAAGCTTATTACATTACTATTTAATTGTAACAACATTATTGAATTGAGAATAAAGAAATGAATTAATATGTGGTATTCGAAAACTTGAATACAAGCAGTTTAATATTTTTATATAGTTAATTCAATTTGTTTAAATCATTCAATATTTCTTACAATTATTTGTACATACTTTAATAAATCTGTAACATGATATTATGTAAGATGTGATTCAACAAAAAATTTGTACCAAGCCAGGTTTCTTAAACTAATAAATGAAATATCGAATTTCCTTTGTTAACAAAATTTAATAATAGCAAATATATATTTCAGTCGATGTCACCATTTTTAATGCTAAATGTACATTTAATATTAATAAATTTTGTGAATAAAGAAAACTATATATTGCATTTAATAGTGCAGTGCATCTTCACGTTACTCAACAATCTTAAACTCTTAATCTATCATTGTAATTTCCATGCTCAACTAAGCCTGACAAGATATAAACGATTTAACCTTAGTGCAGATCAATTCAAGATAAACATTATAAAACTTAGATTTATTACGAAAATATACAGCTAAAACATAGAAGTATTTATATTTCTATTCTTAAACAATTTTCAATGAGAAATATTTTGCTCCTAAAATATCGTATAAATGAAAATTACTATTGTTTATTAGATATGAATTTGTTAATAAAAAAATAATTATTTTTTCTTAACTACGTAACTTATAATTAGAAACTTAAATATTATAATTCAAGTAGAATTAAATTATTCTTAATTTAATACTACTTAATAAAATAAGGTTTACCCTTGAATACGCAATATTTTATTATCTGCCATTCATGCATTCATGGATTGTATTGGGAAACAAATCAACATTTATCCCCCAATTTCCAAGGAAAAAAAAACGTGATTGTGATTTGTAAAGATTGCCGAATATTCACGGTGGCGCGCTTTTGATATATCAGTCGTACACGTAGTTTTATTGTGAACAAATGTTCTGTTCGCGTGACTAACTTCAGTGAAATTGTGTATGCCCGATAAAGGGGATGTGTTTCCATTGCATGGATAACTTTATTAGATTACACAATGGCGGGTAATTCGATCAACACTTCAATTTGTTAAGTTTATGTACGTTTCAACTTTTAATTAAGTGCCCGATGTTCGTTTTATGGATTATTGGCGGTTACGGTTTCAAAACTTTTTCGAGGGGTGCTCGTGTTTGTTTTGTTTTTACCAGTGTGTTGATTAAAACTTCCACCAGCTTAAACAGAGTCAATGAAATTATTGCTACGTTTTCGGCAATTCTAATTACCAATAAATTACAAGTAAAATAAAATCCGCCGCGGTTCCTAAAAGTTCAATAATAATTCACTTTGCTGCAGATTCAATATTTAAATTGACAAAACAAAACTAAAACAAAACTGTTTTCGAACTTTACACTACTGGTTAATTAATTATTTAGTTTGTATAGTCAGATAATATGTTGAAATTTAAAAAAATATATAATTAACACATGTTAAAATCTGATGGAAGTCTAAAGGTATATAAAATGTATTCTTTTGTAGTATTTATTTAAAATGCTGAATAAATAGATATGTTGACATATGTCATAAGCTTACTTCAGAATAATTAGAAATTAATGTTCGGACATATCAAAGATCATTATTCAGTGGCCATTGGCCAATTTCGTATAGCATCGCAATATTGTAACCTATGTATGTATTATGCATCGGTGATCGGATTCACGACAGAGGAATGATTGGATGTTGCATTCTCGAATTGGTTTGTTGTTGCTCCAGTATTAGATGCATGCTTTTGTGCCTGAAATTCTGAATACCTTGGTATTAATTACCGCGGACGAGACGAATTGTTGAATCGCGTTGACTAATTACGTTACGCTGTAATTGCCTAAGTCGTGACGAAGTAGGGTAATCAGTTAAGTACTTTTAAAACCGTTTAATCAAAATGGAACAAAGTTTCACGTAAAAAAATAATTTACAAAAATGTAAAAATATAATTTTCTACAACGAACTAAAGGATTTTAATACATTTTATTACAAAAATGTATAGTTTGATCCTTTTAAATTGCGAATTAGGTTAGGCATCAAAACATATTACTAGTATTCGATTTTTTTAACTTTTTTTCATTTCGTCCTGTTACGATATTAATAAACAAGGATGTATAACACAGTAATATTTTAAAAATACTAGAATAAGTGATTTTCAAACAATTTCTTCATATAAAAATAACTTCAAATATTGTTCACATTTTTACTTCTACTTATTCTATTCTATATTCTACAACTAATTATAAAATGTATTTGTACTTTTCTTCTTTTTACTTTGATAAAGATCTATTAACATGTGTAATTAACAATCAATATCTTATCTATGATATTATATTTCAAATTTCAATAATTTAATTTGCTATTCAAATCTATGAAAATATTTAATGCTATTTTTTGATAATAGTTAATATGTAATAAAATATTTTATACTATGTTTTTAATAATAGTTAATATATAATGCATGTTAAAATAAGCTTTATTTCAATACACAAAACCAAGTCCTGCTATACAAATACAAACAAGTTAAACGGCGTCACGAAATCTTTGAATTTTATGTGTAAAATGTCGTTGAGCGTTTAGGATATCAAACAAAGAAAGGAAGTGTGTATATATAGGATTCCGCTGGCCACTTGGGGAAAAATGTATGTGACAATATTTCCAAGCGATTTTATTTTTAGAAGAGAAGGCGCTCACAATGCGAAAGCGCACATTCCGCTCACGTGATTCCCTAACGATGTTCACTTACTCTAGAATTCGATATTTCAGTGCCATTAAATGGCTCACTTATTGTCGCCTAGGAATACCGCGATAAGGAATAGTTATAATAATTACGCAAATGGCTACAAGTAAAATAAAAATTAGTTTTATATATGGTGTGTAATGGCACATAACTGATTTAATCATGTTAGCCATAGTTTTAAGTATATGATATTTAACCTTTTTTAGCGATATTCTTAAAGGATTTGCAAATTATTTTAATAGCGTCCATGACGATATGATAATTCTATCTTTAATTTCGGTGGCATATCCATAACATAATACTTAACTCATGTAAGATTCCAAATGAATAGAAAATAGGAAGAGTAACACATGTACACAAGACCGGTAACAAAACGGGCATTGGTAACTATCGACTTATTACGATATTCTAAATTTATTTAAGGTCATGACATAGTCATCAGAAAGTCTTCGTGGAGCAGAACTTTTGCCAGAAGTATGGAGAATGAGAATGGAATACATTTTTTGTGAATTTAAGCTTTTCCAAGTGCGATCGAAATCTTTGATTTTTAATTATTATGTATAATATTGGAATATTTTGTTACCATGTTAGATAAAATAAATAATACCTAATAACTATTCGATATTAAATAATTGTCACATCATTGTGATAGAATAAAAATACTTTTCTTTCATGACCCTAGCATATACTAAGTGACATAGAAATTCTAACACCCAGTATAAATTATTTAATTTTGATTTAAAATTTAAATTTAGGTCTATCTAGGTAAAAAGAAATAACGATTTAAAAGCTGTATCAGATAAAGTTTTCTTTTTTTATTCAACTTGTTTATTTATTGGCGCACGAGGTGAAATTTAATATTTTTGCCATAGTAACGATTTTAATTTTACTGAGTGCGGTTGTAAGCTTTTGTTATCTTTTACAATGCCTAGGGTACAAAGAGGTGCAAATTTTCATCAACTTTCTGAGTTTGATAGAGGGCGGATAGTTGGACTTAGAAAAGTTGGATATTATTTCCGAGAAACTAGGGACACGATGCTCAGATGTTTAGATACAGTAAGATGTGGTCGGGCATGGGATTGAACACGAAGAGCTAGAGGTATATGACCACGTGGTAGAATCACAAAGCGTGCAGATAGGCGTTTGAGACTGTTGGCTTTAAGATATCGTTTCTCCACCACTAGGTCCATTGCAAACCAGTGATATAAAGAGCATGAAAGACCGATAGGGATGCAAACAGTTCACCACCGAATTCGCACTTTTGTCCTTTTTTCATTCCGGCCGCACTGGGTGCCTCATTTAACCCCTGAGCATCGACCAAATCGTTTCGAGTGGTGTAGAAAACGATTAATGTGGGACCAAGAATGAAATGATATAGTGGATAGTGATGAATCTAGATTCTGTTTAAGGATGCATGATGGCTGGGCTAGAGTCAGAAGACAATGTGGCGAAAGAAGAAATACACAATTTTTTTGTCGAAAGGCACGTTTATTCTGGAACATCGTCTCGTAACTAATCTTCAAACAACATTACCAAATTCAACTTTTCAGCAAGATAATTCTCGCCCACACATTGCAAGAGCCACAATGAACTTTTTTGAGCACACACAAATTAATATGTATGGCTACTGAGGTTACCGGATATATTTCAAATTGAGCATATGTGGGATATCATGGGCCGAAGACTCCTTAATATGCAACAACCCAATCAAACTCTAAAAGCTCTTTGAAATGCGTTAGTAATTGCTTGGTATGAGATACTACAGGAGGGCATCAATCACCAAATTAGAAGCTAACCTAAGCGCCTTAGAGAGTTTATAGCCCACCGTGGTGCATCGACACATTATTAATGTTTCTTTAATAAAGTTCGTTGAATTGAAGAGCAATTTTGTTCATTAGTTTATTATGTTTTCCCTTACAATTGTACATAATATTATGAAAATAAAATGTAATAATAATATAACCTTTGCCCATTGTAATTTTTACATTTCGTGAATGACGTAGTTACACTCTTTGATTCGAACTGTCTACTTTACGCGGAAGATTTGAAAATCGAGACTGTCGATGACTGTTTACTCCTCCAACGTGATTTGTCTAAACTTCACGAGTGCAGTGTTATTAAGAGTTTAGACTTAAACATTGCAAAATATAAGTCAATGTCTTTCTATCGTAAATTATTTCCTATTAAATTCACATATAGCATTGCTTCAAAACCCCTAGAAGTAGTTACTACATTTAAAGATTTAGGGATAGTCTTCGACAATAAATTAAATTTCATTTGTCATTTTTCATATGTAGCTTCTCTATGCTGGGTTTTTTCTGAGAAACACTAAACCTTTTAAAAGTATACAACTTCTTAAAAAATTCTATTTTGTGTTTATTCGAAGCAAGCTAGAATATTGTTCCATAATATGGAACCCAAACTACGCCGTTCATATTTCTCAAATCGAGAGTATACAAAGGAAGTTTCTAAAAATTCTTTATTACGGGAAACATAAGTGTTACCTCACTGCAGAATTGGAAAACTAATTTAAAATACCATCCCTTGCACATAGACGTAGAGTAGCGGAGATAACGTTCATCTACAAGCTTATTATAATTATAATACTATATATGTGACCCTTATATTTTAACAAAGCTAAACTTCAGCGTTCCTAAAGAACAAGTAGGCACATACATACGTTTTACCTTACACGTGCAAATACCGCATATCATTTTAATGTCAATGATGCGCCATGTTCAGAAAAGCATTGAAGCCTAAGATGATAAAATAAATGTATTAATTGAAGCAAATCGTAAAGGCTCGAAAGGTCGCAGTAAAATTGAACATTTCTCGAACGACCGTGGAAAGACATTTACATAAGCTGGGATATGTTTGTAAACTTAATATTTGTGTTACACATGAACTTAAAGATACTCATGAAAATGAAAATAAAAACTATGAAAATGATATTTTCGAATTTATCAAAACTCCAGAAGATGGCGAATGAGATGTCGCCGAAACGTCGAATAACCTCATCCAACAAAACGCGATGAATATCCCGAAAAACCGTCAGAACAGATAACACTCGCGAAAACATCAAATATAATTATATATTGTTAATCATGGGCAAGACCAGTAAACAAGCTGCAACCTTTTCGAAAGCCAATACGCATCAAAAGAAAGTTATGCTAATTTTGTGAGATGAAAAACGCGCCCTGTATTTCGAGCTGTTACCCCAAAACAATACGGTTGTGTACCTAATTGGACACATTGAATTATGCCATCAATGAAAAGCGACCATACTCACTAGACATTACGCCATCCGACTACTATTTGTTTCGATATCTGCAAAACTCTTTAAATGGAAAACAATTCAATTCAGGTGTCAAACCGTACTTGCTTCACTTGTTTTGCTGAGAAAGGCCAGAAGTTCTTTGAACATAGCATTATATTATTATCCGAAATAATTGCACAAGTATACAGGGTTTTTAACCTGAGAAACCAAGAGCTGTTGATAAAACAAATTGGTTTCCTAAACCAAAATCAGCAGCCCGTTTTTAAATTGGTTAGTATTTTAAATATTCAACAAATATATTGTTTAACAATTTTTGACCATTAACGGTGTATTGAATTAAAAAGTATAAATCAGAAATGAACTGAGTCTTTTATACTGTTTGGGAACTGTTTCATGCATTAGGGTCCAACAGTAGTCGCTCATCATGCCTTGATCCCAAAATCCTTAACAACGTCTTTCGATTTCCGCTATATCTTGGTGTAGTCACTCTTCTTGCTCGTCGCTCGTGTCGCCCAAGTTTTGTGGGAAAAAAATCTAGATATGAATGCAGAAAATGTATCTTTCGATCTCCAATCTTGTAGTAATTTTGCAAAAAATTGTCGATTATTTGCTAGCAATCCGGTAATTTGTGATTACCAAGAAAATTGTGAACAACACTTTGAAACGGTGCCCATGTTGCTGCTTCATCAAGAGTTAAATCTTTTGTAAACTTTGCATCAGCCATTGGTTTACGAGTATCAGGTCCGACAAATATTTCTTCTTTGATTTTTGATTATTTTTGGAAACAACTTGATTAAGAACTGGAGAGCCGGTTCTTCCCAATTGAGTGATTTGACAAAGTTCTTAATAAGACCAAGTTTAATGTGTAAAGGTGGCAATAATATTGTTTTCCTGGCTTATAATAAATACTCGTCTACACCTTTCTCAAATAATGATGATCTAATGCACGGCTGTCTCACAGATACAAAAAAGCAGAAAAATTTCGTGAATTAAAATTGCATCCCAACCAATAGACCAATGAGCTGTAACGAATATGTAAATCAATTAATATATATTTCGAAATTAAGTACAATTAATTTATTTCTCAACCTTTAGATCGTCATAAATTTTCCATTGTATTTGATCAAAATTGTACTCATTGTGTCGTAGTATTTGTACTGCGTGAACAATCAAAATGGATGGTTTTTTATTTCCTATGTGGAGTAAAGTCGACTTCAAACTGTTCTTAGAATCAAGTTGAACAAACGCCATTTATTTAGATGATATAATGTATTAATCACAGCAAATAAACCTTTGATGTCTTTGCTGAAACACATGTGATTTTCTATTTGTTTTTTAGGGTTAAAATGTTTCCATTCCTGCAACCGTGATGCAAACAGCTTTGCATTTGGATAAATTCAAATCGCGAATCAAATCACTCAGATATTAAATGCTTTTATACCATAACGAAATCGTTTTCATTGTTTGCCAGTGTTCCAATTGCCAGTTCTTAGGGCAATTTTTGGACTTATACCTGGACAAATTAGCAAGATCACTGTCTTTACGTGGAACTAGCGTTGACCTTGACGTCAGGATATTTATACTGTGCTATTTTTTTTGCATTTATACCGACGACATTCATCGATTTTTCTGTTCTCTCCATAATGTTGGCACAGAATATGAAAAGTATAAATTTTCATTAAGTGACCACTTGTACAGCTTTGTTCTGCACGCGTTACAAAACAATTTCGGTACCCATGGCTTATTATCGTTTACTACAGTAACACAAAAGTACTGCAAATAAGCATTTTTGCATCTATTTGTCATGATTTTTCCACGTTTTCCGAGCATATAATATCTACAAACGTAATAAAAACACTTTGAATCGACTTTTCAACGTTGTCTCTGTATTTTCACAGGTTCCAAAGCAAAATCACTGCACAAAAACAAGTTTTAAATGATGTATAATGCAACGGCATGAACTTACAGTCATTATAAGCGCGCAAACTCGAAAACTAGAACCAGTTTTGATACATGGATTGAAGATCTGAGTTTAGGGCATCAAATAAAGTTAAGAACTCGTACAAAATAGGTAGTGGATGCAAAATAAGCAAAGGACTTTAAATGAACGTAAGTTATACCGAAGACAGAAGAGAAACATACGAGGAGAAATAACATAAAAAGATCATGGCCCAAGGAAGAAACAGATGCTACTAGTCGCTAATTTCTATAAAACTTAAGTTTTGAAAGTCACACGAATAATTTGTAAGATGAACAAGAGTTAGTTTACAGTTTTATTATGTTGATTATTTTAAAGTAAGTTTTATGGTAATAAGATGATGCCATATTTTTGTAATCCAATTAAATAAATTATGTTATGGATTGTACGACTATTGGACGTAGGGTGTAGTAAGTAAGGAATGTCATATTTTTCGATAGATTTTATTAGTCAATTTTATAGAAATTGTGCCATATTTTGAGATAACATTTCTAAAATATGTTGTGTATGACATAATTTTAGTCTTGTTTGTTGAGTTTTTAAAACTTAATTAATATAAATCTGTTTACCATAATATTATATAATTTTAACATTATTATTCTTGTACTAAATTAATTATTGTCAAAGCTAATAAATTCTCGTCTAAATGACATTGTGTAGGATTTTTTAAAATAATATTTTTCATATAAAACTTTGTAATTCAATTGATTTATTTTGTTGACATTATTATTATGTGGTATAATTTTTACATTTTAATTCGTTATATGGTCAATTACGCAAATGGTTTCAAATTATTATAAAACTATTTGTATAATTTTGTTATTTGTAGATGTCAAGAAGAAAGGTCAACCAAATATTTTATTTTTGTAATGTATTTTACTTTGCCTACGAGTTATGGCTTATTACATAAACTATCATTTTAATAATTAAAGTTAAGTTCTTCTGTCCAAACTGCCCAATATTTTAAAATATTTACTAGCAATCATAAAATTAAATTTTGTAATAGCAATAATATTTTATATACTTTCATTGTACTCGAAATATTTTAGTTCATACTTTTAAGGGTATAGATATAATAGCTTTTTTAAATTAATTTAAATGCGTTTGCACTTTTAATTTAAAAATAAATGTTTCTATGTCTTCGTTTTTAACTTCACGTATATAACTTTGTAGAAGAATTCTGAATTCTGAGAGGAGATATCTTGTTGTGAATCATAAACTCAATTCCATTAAGTGCATCATTAAGCGAAACGTTTCTCGGCCCACAAGACAATCATACATTTAAAAACCGTAAGAAAAAAAATGATAGTGAATAAATATTCCCCAAGAAGAAAATAATAAAGGAGCTTTAGCAGCTCCGCTGTAAACGCAGTAAACTTTATTACGGCAATTTTACAATCTGTGTATCTTACAATTACATATCGTAAAAGTTTTTTTTTTTTCTGCAGCTCCCCATTTAGAGTATCCATATTACGCAAGGGAAATTCGGGATGACTTTATTTGATTACATCTTTGAATGTAATTGCCTCCGAGCTGTGAACTTTAAAGATATTTTTCTGTGCAGTGCAAGAAATTTAATTTCGCAATTACATTCCGAGTTCCCACGCGTTCCTCTCTTCTCGTTTCTACAATAATATATAATAAAATATTGGAATTTATGCATCGACGGTTTAAGGGGAAATATCCGTCGATATTCGTTTCGGGGAGGGAAATTTAATTTTCATCTGACCTAAAATACAAAGCCCGTGCCAAAATGGCGCTTCCGACGAGCCGATGCATAAAATAGTGGAATTTGCAATTTTAAATACAAATTGTGACAGTGGATTGCGCAGGGAACAATGCCACCTTTTGTGGGGCGTTAATTAAATTCTATCTGGTTTCTTTGCACTTACATTTACCTTTCACGAACTTTCTTACAATTTGTACAAATAGATTCTGTCTGAGTGCCGTCTGTTTGTTACGCTTTATTTTCCTTTAAGTACAACGGATGTATGGGTACGTATCAAACATACATAAAAAGGAAACTTCACGAATAAAACATTTACGGTCACTATTACAATACTCAAATATTTTTATTTGTAAGATAAATGTTACCAACCTCAGTGTAATATTTATTTTCTTATTAAATAATATAACATGAGTAATTGCTGGTGTTCTTTAATATAGTAAAATTAAAGAATTTATAATTTTAATAGAATTATGTTTATTATTTCTATGGTGCACGAAGTTAAAGCATTAATTAATAAGTAATTTTTAATATTATTTCAAAACTTAATTGTAATAATATTAATATCTTAAAATTAGAATATTCAAAAACCAACGATATGGGGAATAAAACTTAGACAGCATAATGAAGAGAAAGGCCAACTTGTATGATATCATGAGTCGTGTACAAACTTTTAATTTTTAAGATGTTAGTAATGATGACAAATGTCAACAACAAAAAACTCTATAATTATTTTGTGTTTTAGGTAATCAGCAAGATTATATTAGAAATACTTTTTGACAATGTCGAATATTTAATTGCAGAAAATCAATGCGTTTTACAAAGGAAGCTGTTGCTCATAAAATGATTGGTTTTATAAGTTAGTAAGACTCATTCTTGTAGATTTATAAAACTGTTCGAATTTTAATATATTTAAGATATTTTGTTTTTCCAAGTACTTACGTTAAATATGTTTTTAATGAACTAATACCTCGAAATGTAAAATAATTACAAATATTTAAACAATATATCTTCGAATTCGCAGTATTTAGGAAAAAAGCTTATGAAGTACTTTAAAGAATTATTGGCACAGAGGAAGACGTACTGCAATCGGTATCCCAATCTTCAAAGGGCCTTAGTGTACACAAAAGAGTCCCCAGCGCTTCCTCTGAGGTGGTTGGCGATGACGTAGCTGCGTTTTAATACACTGGTTTGGAATTCAGTAGCGATTTTAACAGAATCTAAGGGCACTTTAATAGTTAAATAAATAAACAGTACGGCTACACGACGCTTTATTTATCATTAATAAACTAACACAATGCACATTAATAATTACGTCTGTGATTTACCACTAAACATAAGGTCGGGCTATTAATTAATAGTTCAATTCAAAGTTAACCGCTCGACTATAAATTACGTTGGTGAAAAGGTGGCCAGTGATAACGCAATATATTTGGAAAGCCGCTTTTAATTAATAGTCGGATTGTCCCTTTTCTATGAAGTGTGGGAACGAAAATAAAAATAAAAAAAATGAAATAAAATGACGCACGAAGGTCCTCGTATAATGATATATTATACCGAAGGGACGAAACAAACATCCCTTATGAATAGCGACGGAGGATTAAACTTTTAGACGAGTGCCAAGTTCCAGATTTATGATTTTAATGGGCCAGAATTACGCGGTCTGTTCGCTTTTAGTTCGCTGATATTTTATTTTCCGGTCGCGAAAATCCTCTCGGATTTATCACATATATAAAAGGGAGCTGACGAAACTATTCGCGGAATATCAGCGAGGTTTTTTATTGCTAAATTGTTGTTCGCTCGAAACGGCGTGGTGCGCATGTTCCCGTATTTATCCCGGTTTCGTGAATGCTTGACAAATTAACAGCTTGAAAATTTAATTTTGGAAGCCAAACCGCGACGAAGAATGTTAATTAGGTGCAAGTGTGCGAGGTCTGTAGGATTTGAATACGGCAATAACATTATAAGGATAACAATCTAATTAAAATTTCAATTCTAATAATCATCTCCTAACTAATTTTGAAATAACATTTATTATCTTTATTATATATCGTATACATTTTATTTAAACCTAAATATATGTTCATATTATATATAATTGAAGCCGTTACTTTGTGATACATCGTGATTACGAAGTAGGTTTAGAAAAGTAATTATATAATTGTATTTCTTGAATTAGATTCTCATATAAATAATCTTTTCCGCACAGTTATCATTTACGACAAATTTCCCAAGATTTATTACCTTATTTATTTTCAAGTCCTCTTTTACGAATAAGTGCCGTCCTTTATTGCCTGAGCGTAAAATTTTAGATATTTTGTGTTTAAAAATGAATTTGTTCAGGCTTTGTCAACACTAGTTTACTTGTTTTCTATCATTAAATTTTTATGTCTTACTTAAACTATTCTTCCTGTTTGTCCATTATAAATTGCATCGCATTATCTCACATAGTTATCATTACCAATATTTGTTGTATTATTAATTAATATTTTCCAACATATGATGGATTACAGCAAATAGTATTGAATTCATACTCTTTAAAATTGACCATAATTTTATGTGAATATTAAAATCAAATTTCATACTATTTTGCAGACTGTTGTGAATAAAAGTATTTTAAAAATTAATTCATTAATACAGTTGATAGAAATATGGGATAGCGAAAAAAATTTTTTGTTAATTTTGTGTAGGTGAAACTTTAATCCATTATTTTGCAGTGTCTACATTTTTTAATTAGGCTTAGAGCTATTGGTTTGTTTTGATTACTATTTTCTTACTAGGAATACAATGAAATCAGTTTATAATTATTTTCTTTTTATTTATATCATAATGTATTTTATTGAGACGCCAAATATCGAAGTTACATAAGCAAGAAATACCAATGAGACATTTTGTACATTACCTACATGTAAAAAGGCTATTCAAATACTCACCATCCAAAACCCCACAACAACTGGCTACCCAACGTGTATCCGAATGCGCGGATGCAGACTAGAAACAAAGCAGAAATGACAATTTCAAATCACCGCTAAGCAGTTCCAAGATGTAATCCGAAGTGTCAATGGAGGTACAAGCAAGATGAACTTCACCTAGTGCATAGCCAGATTCAGTGGTGAAAGGAACAACAACGCGTTAACAGAATTCATCAACCGAAAGTTAAATAGTGGAATGGAGTCAAGGACAAAGCAATTATATGGGACCAAGTCACAACGATGCTTCGTGATAGTTTTTGTGCTAAATAAATCAAACCACGTAATCTATCGCTCAGACGGCTGAGCAAACGAAAGACGTTCATCTGTAACAAACGTAACCTGTTTACCAAACAAAACGACAATGCAGCTAAATATTACACGAATTATTAAAAGGGATCGAATCCCAAGAAAAGATATCAGTGACCAAAATGAGCTCATAATAAAAGACTAATTCAGGATTGTGTAAGATGCGATTTCTTTCAGAATATCGGTCATGCAGCAGTCGAGTGCGAAAAGCACGCCAAAGCAGAAGTACACGTGCCCAAACAAGTAATACACCAACACAAGTATCTAAGAAAAATAATTAAATCCTGAAAAAGTATATAATATACTTGTTTCTCATTAATCACTTGGTGAAAGATTGTATTAATGTAGGTTTTAGATTAAATTAAAATTCACTAAACTAGTCGAATAAATTATTAATTTGTGAAACAAGCCAAGTGAATTTTAATTTAATCTAAAACCTACCTGAAACAGTAGATGCAATATGACAAATTTGCTTACCGGAAATTCATCGAGAAATTTTCCGAAATAGCACTTTCTCTAAGTCAGCTTAGGAAGAAAGCGCAATCCTGAAGACGATCAAATAGTAGGCTTTCGACGTATTAAATAACTAAACTCACTATAGCCCCGAGAGCAAAAACGTATCGAATTCGCCAGCCGACTACTTTCCGGCGCGGAAGACAACTACTCCACCACGAGATACTCTCGCCATTGTTTGAGGAATACAGAAATACCGAGACTACATAGAGGAGACACCATCTACTAAGATGGCTAATTATGCTGAAATCATCATCGCGACCCTTAGCCCGTTTAGCACTACAGTTGTAGACTTATAATCTGCAGGTCGAATTTACTCCCGGTAAAGCTAACTTTCATGAAAGTTGAGAATTGCAAAGGACCGACACCAAGCTTTCATAGATAATCGACGCATTTTAGAGAGGCTGTCTTGAGAAAGTCCCCCTCTCCATCCACTAACGCAAGAATGTATCTACCGCTACAGCGTGAGCGACGACGATGAAGAGCGTGCCGTTACCATGATGACACTACCGTACGCAACTACGGAGCCAACAAGCTATATAAAACGACCAGAAGGTTTACCTGGCCAAGTATACACCGGCATGTAACACTTTACATTAAACAGTGCCCAGAATGCTTTAAATATACAGTTTCGAACTAGAAACCCGTCGGCCTCATACAAACACTGGTGATGCAATAACATTTCGAAGTTCCCGCCATGGATCTATTTAGAACTCTTACCCCCGGTCCGAATGATGAACGATGGGTCTTCATCATCGAAAACACTTCTTGGACTCTTATCCACGAAGTTCCCTTCCGTTTTGGATTACCGCGTAACATTATTAGCGACAACGAAACTTACTTTATCAGCTCCACGATAAAAATAATTAAAAAAATTAAACATAGCCTATCTCTTATCTACCACCCTTCAGATAACCCGATGGAACAAGGCAATCAGAAAATCTAGTTCTAATTGGTCACGCAGTTCAAAGAAAACCAGACCATTGGCCCGAGAAATTGCTAGACATTAACTTTTGGCAGAAAACTTCAAATTTTCCTTCGCATGATTCTCGATGCCCTATTCTTGAAACCAATTTAAAAATTATTTACAAATATGGAATCCCCGTATTAATTTCAACTAAGTAATACTAGCACATTATTTTCAATTAATTGTGTCAATAATACTAAATTTTTTTTATCAAAATATCAGAGGTGAAAGTTTTAAACTTCAAGATGTATATATTAATTCGTCTGATTTGTCATTTGATATTTTATATTAACCGAAACATGGTTTAAATATTCGGTATAAATTGGGGAATTGCTTCCCCAATATTATAATATTAAACGATGTGATCGTAAATTCTCTCTTGTGAATCAGTCCAAAGGTGGTGTTCTATGTGCTATATCTATTTCAACCAAACATGAATTCATTGATACTTTCCATATTATATATAGATCTTGCATCTTAAATTGATATAGTATTAAGTAAATGTTATTTTAATCATATAACTTGTATAATTGGTCTAGTTTATATTCCACCCGACATTTCATGTGATGAATTTAAACTTTTTCTCTCAGCTTTGGAAATATTATTACTTCACCAAAATTATATAGGTGATTTTTATATTTCTAAAATCAAGTAAAATTAGTGCAATTAAACATAGTTTACATTGCAAAGTGGTTTTACTTCGGATATTATGCTTGGCACATACATGACATCTCTTTGCTGGGTGCTGATTTTTACTAGTGGGGGTAAAAATGTACCCAATTTTTTGCCTGTAGGCGAATGGGGCAGTTATTTTTTGATAGACGTGCGCGAGTTGCGTAATTAGGTAATTATAGACCAGACAGCATGTCTTCCGCTACGTTTAAACGTAAATCGAGAATTGTTTGTTTTGTTATATTCGACATTTTTTAATGTAAAACATAAGCATTACAAATTGTGATATCCAGCAAATAGAAAAATATTTTCTTGTAACCCATCATGCACTTCCTCATAAGTAGAAAACAAGCAAGTTGTTGATCTTGCCTGTCGACACCGCCCATTCCAAAAATGTAATCTATAACACATTTAAGTTTTATTACTTGTTTTTCCGCTTTTTCTTCGTTTATTCTATTTTTCTAGTACACACCACTTCTTCTCCTGAATGTTTTGTGCTTATCATATAAACATACTACCAGATTGGTCCGCTAATACCCTCTTAGGGGCGCGTCTTAACTTCAAAATTTGTAAATATACTAACCATTGATGTTTCTTCCAGAAAGGAAATGACGGCGTGTAACATTTACTTTGAGTAATAATTTATAAATTATTTATCGGGTTCATTGACAATCAGTGTAAATTAAGTTGCATACAGTAAATATCCAAATCATATGCTTATTCCGATTTTGTTGAAAGAATTGTTTGAAGTTGAAACGATGGGGATTATTTATATGTATTGATAACGTGTGACAGTTACCCAGTGGTAAATCATTTATATTTATGGAAAATGATGTTTTTGAAAACGTTTTATATTTAATAATATTTTAAGTTTAGATTTACGTTACATTCGGTTGAATTTAGTTTCGTTGCTGTTGATGAATTCATTTAGTTGTAAATAGTATTGATAATACTGACAACGGTTGGTAGTTAAAAAACGTATTTGTATTATATATAATGTTATTGAGTTTTTATCTTATAGTAGATTTAAGTTTAGTGAGTTAACGTATTTTTTTCTTATTACTTATTATCATAATATAAATTCCGGCGAGCGGTGGATCCAACGCGGCGGCGGAATAATTCGAATAATTTTGAATTTTTTTTGTCCTTATTTATGATATTAGCGTGAAAATTAGTAATATTAATTGAGACATTTAGATTTAGAATTGGCCTTGTGCAACCACATTTGATCTTGATGTTTGATATTGTGATTAGACATAAGTTGTTGTAAGTGAAATTGTGATGCCTAGCCAGGGCCAATTACTTAATTTGAAGAAGTTACAGTAGTAAATAGAATTTGATTTAATTATTGTTTCATTTATAAGTACTTTATTCTGAATTTGTAATTTTATAAGAATTTAGTGTTTCAAGTTACCGCTGGCCTCTTTTAAAATTACTGGCGCCCAAAAATAACATCAAATAATATAAAAATGAACCCACGACATCTCACCGCTGATTAAAAGCGGCGGGATAGGTGTGAGGTACACAAATTGTCAAATCTACCAATTTGATAAGTATAGAGGTCAGAAAAGGATTTACAGAAAATTAAATAAAAGAAGTACGCCACACAATTTTTGGCGCCCAACCTGGGGCGATATATTGACGAATATTGGCAAAAAAATTAGTAAATATTGTCGGCGCAAGCTGAGATCAAATGTGGTTATTTTTGATTTTGTTTGTAATTCCTAATTTGCACAATCATGGAACCTAAATATTTGTTAAAGAATAAAGTAGCATACGAACTAAAAATGCGTGGGTTTACTGATACAGTCGAGGCTGCAGAACAAAGGTTTATCTTAAATAGGTTTCTCATGTATGACGTTAGACCCATAGTAATGAGTGATAATGTTTTATCTGAACTTGAAAGATATGAAATAAATGAATCGCTAGATTCGATTAAAAGGTTGGTAGAGAAATTTCCTAGTAAAAATGCCAAACGGAAAAGAGATTGCGGTCTAGAACATTACATGTATCAGGGCGAATTTCTAGAATCACAATTGATGCAGATAGTGAGGTTTCGGGAGAGTTAGTAGTTAATGAGCTTAAAAACCGGTTAATTTCGTTAGAAGCGCAGTTAAATTGTAAAATAAAAGAGGTAGCAGCAACTTGAGCGGCAGCTGAAAATAGTAGATATAGAGTAGAGAATAATGCTAGTGATGCAAGCGATGAGCTAGAATCAGAAGATGAGATAGAAGTCTCACTTCTAAATGATTCATTAAATAAAGCAATTAATCCCCGAAATGATGACAGTAATGACAAGCCTGGTGATGTACATTCCGTGCCGTACATTCAATGACAATTGAAATACTCTGGTTGTGGGGATGCAAGGGAATTATTAGACTTTCTAGAAAGAGTACATGAGTATATGATTGCGAGTTAGCAAAAAGGGTGTATACTTGGAAGCAGTTGATTTGTTTGAGGGGCCGGCTTTACAATGGTATAGGTCTAAGAGAAATATAATCCAATCATGGGATGATTTGATCGATGCGTTAAAGTAAGATTTTTTGTCTTCTGATTACGATGACTATCACTGGGAAATGATTAGGAATAGAAAGCAGAGGGAGAACGAAAAGGTTACCCTGTTCATAGCAGATGTAGAGAATTTGTTTGCGAGAAAAAGTGAGTGAGAGTGAACGCTTTAAACGAATTAGGAAGAATATTTTACCGCAGTGTGTGATGCAATTAGCTTTAATTAAAATAACGAGTATAAATCAGCTGAATGAGTTGTGTAGAAGGATTTAAAACATAATGCCATGCCACAATAAATTAGAAATTATATCTAATGAGAAACACTCTGAAATATCAGTAGATAGAAAAAAGATAAAAGATAATGGAACTGAGGAAAAAAGAGGCATCTGAGTTCGTCTTGTAGGAATGAAAAAGTCTTGCATTGTTTCGGGTGTTGGCAGATGGGGGCAACTAAGAGGAATTGTCCTAGGTTCAACAACCAAAATCGTGATTTCAAGTCAAAAAACTAGTTAGGCTTCCACGCGAATTCGATCGCAACGTGGCTAATAAAGTTTCGATCGACAAATACATCTCAAGTACATATGGTACTATTTTTTTTTTATAACAATTCATTTGTGTCTCCCTTATTTGTTAAGAAACCTAATAATGATCGGCCGTTCGTAAAAATAAATACATGTGGATATGAAATGAACGCGTTAATCGATACTGGTGCTACTAGCTCTGTTTTGGGATCGGAAGGTTATCACTTGGTGAAAGATTTGAAATAAAAGCAATCCAATATACCATTTGTAATAACGGCCGACGGTAAACGACAAAAGGTAATAGGCAGAGTGATAGTGCCTGTGAGAGTTGAAGGAAAGTGTATGAAGGCTAACATATTGGTGGTACCATCATTGAAATGTGGATTAATCATAGGCGTAGATCTTGTGAAGTCGTAAATTCAGTACCGTTTCGACAAATACCGTAACCTCTTTCGCCAGTGATGCAAAAGCATCTTAATTTAGAAGTGGATAAAAAGCTGGAACAGGGCATAATTTCGCCAAGTTCATCACATCAGTATTATTAGTGAAGAAGAAATCTGGCAAATACCGTTTCTGCTTGGATATAAGAAAGCTAAATTCTATTACTAAGTGAGATGCTTACCCACTACCTAGACTAAATTCTATCCTAGACAAATTGCGAGATGCCAAATACATATCGAGCATTGACTTGAAAAGTGCTTTTTGGCAGATACCATCAGAGAAGTCTTCAAGGAAAAAACTGCATTTATCATATTAGGTTGAGGTCTGTTCGAGTTTAATGTCATGCCGTTTGGGCTGAATAATGCCGCGCAAACCCAGCAAAGACTAATGGATAAGATTTTTGGACCGGACCTGGAACCTAACGTGTTTGTATACCTGGATGATATCATGATAGTTAACAATGATTTTGACGATCATATTAAGACATTACGTGAAGTATACCGCAGATTGAAGGAAGCTGGCGTAACTGTAAATGGGGAAAAGTGTGAATTCTGCCGGAAGTCCTTAAAATATTTAGGGTATATTATTGATAGTGTTTACACACAGACCCAGAGAAAGTTGACGCCATGGTGGACTATTTAATTCCAAAGACGGCAACCGAGGTGAAGCGATTTGTAAGTCTATGTTCATGGTACCGACGATTTATTGCAGATTTTTCATCAATCATGGCACCAATAAATGACCTTATAAAAGGGAAGAAGAAAAAACAAGCTGTAGTATGGACAAAAGAAGCCGAAGAAGTATTTATTTCAATTAAACAAGCCCCTGGTTTCATCTCAGCTCAGTTTTGTCAGAACCCGATTTCTCTCGCGAATTTAGAGTACAAGCAGACGCATCCAACGTTGGATTGGGAGCAATTCGCACTCAAAAAATGAGCGGTGGTCTGGAATATGTAATTGCTTATGCAAGTCGTACCTTGAGCAAAGCGGAAAGAAACTATACGGTTACTGAGCGGGAAAGTTTGGGGTTGCTGTTTACAGTAGAGAAAATTAGACCATATATCGAAGGGTACGATTTCCAGGCAATAACAGACCACTATTCCTTGCTGTGGTTGATGAAACTCCAGGATCCAGTAGGAAGATTGGCTAGATGGGCAATTAGATTGTCCCAGTTTGATATGGAGTTAATCCAGAGAAAAGGGAAACTACATGTACCAGACGCATTATCACGCCTACCCGAGATAGTGACAGCACTTGAGAATGATGAACATGACGAAGTATTGGATGAATGGTTCATTAAAATGAAGCAACGAATACAACAAAATCCTGAGAAATATCCTCGCTGTGTATAGAAGATAATAAATTATTCAAGGTTTTTCCCCCAAGAAGCGTTATACTGATTAACTCACCAGAGTGGAAGGAGGTAATACCAAAAGAAAGACGTTCAGAAATACTGAAGCAATCACATGATATGTCGACATCAGGGCATTTCGGATTTTATCAAGACTTATCGGCGCATATCAGAGCTCAATTATTGGCCTCGTATGAGGAAAGATATTCAAAAGTATGTCAGAGCGTTCTGTGTGTGTAATTCACAAAGTCAACTAACACTGCAAGACCTGGACTGATGGGTAAGATAAAAAGAGCGGAGATTCTGTTTCAGATTATATCCGTTTATGTAATGGGCCCCCTTCCAAGATCAAGTCAGGGATATTCTTACCTAGTTGTAATGACTGATTGGTTTTCTAAGTGTGTTTTAATAGAACCCTTAAGGAAGACAACATCACAAGAAGTAGTAAAATTCTTAGAGAATCGTATATTCCTAGTCTTCGGGGTACCACAGATTATCATGGTGGACAATAGAGTACAATTCACCAGCGAGTTGTTCAAGAGATTGATAAAGAAATATAACGTACAGAAGGTTTGGTACAACGCAAAATATCACCCACAGGTTAACTTTACGGAGAGAGTTAACCGTGTAATCGGAAACGCGATCAGGTGTTATATCGGCGATTTACCTCATAACAAATGAGATGTTGAAATTCACCAGATAGGAAGTGCTAAATAGTTTAGTGTTTGGAAGGATAGTTCCGTTAACGGGAGATTTTTATGGAAAATTTCTGGAAGAAGATATAGCAAATGTAGTTACAGCTTCTAGAGATGCCTAAGCTGAAAGGCTTGCGGGTTTGCCGAAAGTTTTTGAAGAGGTGAAAAAACACGTGAAAAACGCTTACGAATGTAAAAGAAGTACGACACAGGCGATTCAAATTTTAGTTAGACTTAGATCTCAATACGCATTTTACGATTTGAAAAATAGAAACATATATTAATTACTCGGAGAATTGACATTAACATATTTAAATACACTTAATATTAATGTCTCTTTAACATACTAGAAATTCATAATTGTATAGCGTGTGGAATGAAATAGGCGATGGTTTTAATTTTGAGCATTTTTAATGACTTCAAAAGATTTAATTGCAATACTTCGCATTCAAAGAATGCCAATAAGAGTCGACTAATTATTATTATTTTTATATACATTAACACTTTTTGATGTTTTATTGTTGTATGTAACATTACGTAATATATTGATTAGTTTCGAGCCTACGTTATCTCTCTTAAATCTATTTTTAATTGAATTAAAAAATTTCTAATATTTTCAATTGAAAGCGTAAATTGTCTAAATCAAAAAAATAACTTATATTTTTAATCCATATTAATATATATAGGAGGGTATATGGCTATATAATCAAATACTTAGAGAGAAGACGTTAGTAAATTTGTTAAAAAATGTGATGACTGTCAAAAGTACAAACATTCACATCTCACACAGAGCCGTTAACAGTTATATACCACTACCGCTTCTACAACGTTTGAAAAAATGGTGATGTGGCCATCATAGTACTTTCCCTATATTTTTCTCGAAAACTATGAGATTTATGCAAAAAGGCTATTCTTAATAATTTATTCATTTTTTAATTCTCTACAATTATTTGTTATATAAATTTCATGTAACTCCAACAGTTAATTAGCAATTGTCAAAAAATATCTAAATTTTCAGTTTTTATTTCTTTTCTCAAAAGTTAAAAATTTTATGAAAAATATGTTTAAATAAAACTTGTTCAATTTTTTATTCTCTTTAACTTTTGTTTGAACCGTTTTTTAAAATTTTTCATATTTAGAAAAATATTACCAAAAAACAAAAAAACGTCTCGACTAAACATCCACTTCCGGTCTACGAATATTTACCAAAAGCTTTTCAGTTCCAGTTTTTAAAGATAAAACCTTAAGTTTAAAGTTTCATCTCAATTGGATTATTCGTTTTTGAGATACAGCACCCACCGACAGACAGACAGACAGACAGACAGACGGACAGACAGACACACACACAGACACAAAAAAATGTTTTCCAGAAATTAGTGCAATGGACTCAGGGGACCTCAAAACGGATATTTCCGCAAAAAAAAATTTTCAAAAAAAAATCACGATCACAATACTTCCCCTATATTAGTTTCCCTATATAGTATATATACGGGGACTATTGTTTTCGTGATTTTTTTTTCAAAAATTTTTTCGAGGCGTTTTTTGGTTTATTCGCGATATTTCTCTAAATATGAAAAATTTTAAAAAACGGTTCAAACAAAAGATAAAGGGGATAATAAACTGAACAAGTTTTATTTGAACATTTATTTCGAAAAATTCTTAACAATCGAGAAAAAAAATTAAAATTGAAAATTTTGATTTTTTTTGCCAATTGCTAATGAACTATAGGAGCTACATGAAATTTTTATAATAAATATTTATAGAGAATTTAAAACTGAACAAATTATTAAGAATAACATTTTTTCGTAAACCCCACAGTTTTCGAGTAAAATATAGGGAAACTACTATGATGGCCACATCACCATTTTTTCATATAGGGAAAGTAAAAAATCATTTAGACCTTGTGGGTCCATTAACTTAAGATCAGGAAGATAATCGATATGTTCTAACAATGTATTGCGAATTAACTAAGTTCATTTGGTCATTAACTTCATATTAAAGTTTAGAATACCCAAAGATATTGTTGCTGATCAAAGAACCGAATTCTTAACAAACTATTGGGGATTGCATAATTAACTTCTACAGCAAATCATTATGAAAATTTACGAGCACTAAAAAATAAACACAAACATTTAAATGCCTATTTAAGAATCCAAACTTCATGGGTATCGTTTTGGTACATAAAAAAAAGTGAAAATTTATTATGAATAAACATTTTAGAAAAAAAAGGTAGGTGGTATAAGTAGCATAATATTAAATTTTAAACACTGAAATATTTAAATTTTAATTTCATTACGATAAAGGTGTGATGGAATAAATTATGTAAATGTCGACTTTGTAATTAATAATTAAGAATGTGCAATGTATATTAGGAAATAGTATGTAATGCAGTTTGCCGATTGGAAAATAGAATGTGTGTCAACCTGGAATTACTGTGATATCAATATAACGGGAGTATACATGCCTGAACGATTGTGTTTTAAGTTACGTCAGATATAAGTAGTCTTAAGTTGATAATTAAAAATAATAATAATAATTTCTTTATTTCCCAACGGAAGAACCAATACAAGAAAAAGATTTAAACAAGTAACTATAATCAAATTTTAACAATAAATAATAATATATAAAAAAAGCAACTAAAAATAAATACTAAATTACAAACAAAATTACAAACAAAATAATTAACATAATTATATGTTATAACTTTTAGGTATGACGATCACCAAAAAATATGTCACGAAAGTGCTTATTTGTATTGCGACACATGTGATTTATAGGCGACTTATCTAAGACATTACTTTTCGCAAATGGTAACTTAAAAGTATGTAAATTTCTAAATACTACTGTTGGAGCGTAAAAATTCACATTGCTTAGCATATAAGGGCAATCAATAACATTACTAATTAATTTGAACAAAAATTCGGCACTAAATTCTTCGCGATGAGCCGACAAGAAGCAAACATCATGCAAACAATTGATGATAATCGGTGTTTCTTTCTGGGTATACATGATCCACTTTGTATGATAAGTATTTTAAAAAAACGTCTTTGTACACGCTCAATTTTAAGATCACTATTCACGTAACATGGATACCAAATAATCGAACCATATTCTAGCTTGCTGCGTACTAAGGAGCAGTACAAAGTTTTGAAAAGCGAAGTATTACTAAAACTGTTAGAGGTGCGCATTAAAAAACCTAACATTCTAATTATTGGGTGATATTATCAATATGTTCTGTAAAATTTAATCGTCAATCAAAAGTAACAACTAAATCCTTTATACTTGAATTTCTTGGAAATGTAGTACCATCAATATTATAATTAAAATTAGTAATTAGTTCCTTGCGAGTGTAAGAGACAACACTACATTTACTGACATTAAGACAAAGTCTGTTTGTACAACACCAGCGCGATATGCTATTTAAACCATTCTGTAAAAGCATACAATCTTCGAAAGACCTTATCGAGGCATACATTTTAATATCATCAGCGTAGGCAAGTGCTGGGGATGATAAAAATGCAATTAGATCATTAATAAATGCTATAAAAAGTAGAGGGCCTAAGTTGGAACCTTGAGAAACACCTGATGTCGAATTGAACTCAAACGACTTAAATCCATTAAAATATACATAGTTAATTCGTTGTTGTAGGTAAGATGACAAAAATGCAATGGTGTGCAAATTGACTGAGTTTGTAAAATGTTATGATCAATCATATCAAACTCACGGGATGGATCTGTATAGATAACATCCGTTTGACCTCTATTATCAAGGCTTTGGCTTAGATATTGTGTATTTGATGCCAGATTAGTTAAGGTCGACCTTCCAGACATAAACCCATGTTGAAGTGGTGAAATATATTTTTTACGTGGTTATACAGAAAATAATATATTATTTGTTCAAATATCTTGAAAAAATTAAATAAGGTTGCTATAGGTCGATAGTTTTGAAGAAGTGAGTGATCACCTTTTTTAAAAACAGGAGTAATGACAGCTCTCTTTTAAGTATTAGGAAAACATCCGGGTTTAATTGATGCATTAAAAATTATTATTAACGGCTTTACAAATATACGCTTGCAATCTTTGATGATAAAACAAGGGACAGTATCATCACCATAAGTGGCTGATGTTTTCAGCTTGTTTATACTATGAATGATGTGTTTCTCATTAATAACAGGAATAGAAAAATTTTCACAATTAGTATGTACAGAAGTGATTATTGTAGTATCATTGTCGAGAAAAACTTCGGAAAACGTATCAGCAAAAGCTTTTACGATACTTTGGGGAGTATCGAATATTTTACACTTATTTTTTAATTCACTTGGTTGTTCCATTTTTTTGGTGTACAAATTTCCACAGGTCTATATGCTAACTTAATTTGTGATTTGGTCACAATTCGAAGTCTTTCGAACTCACCGCGGTAAAATTGAGTAGATTTCCACTTTCTATGGTAGTATTGTTTTAAATTAATATTTTTGATAATGTCATTTCAAAACCACGTAGGGAATTTATTTGATTTTTGTTTAAAATTATAAATGGGTACTGATCTATAAGAAAGGTTATACATAATCTTATAAAATTGATCGACCATTTCATTACGTCAGTGTAAGATTCCACAATAGTCCAATCTATATTAGTTAAGTCATTGTACAAAGTGAGATAATTGGCCTTTCGAAATTTGTATTGCTTATTAGACACATTATGAGGAAAAACAGTCTGCTTGCATTTAGTCAAAATTTGCGCTGTACCGTTTAGAGCTGGATGATACAGATCTTCTGACACAAGAGGAGGCACAGAATGATTTATGTCCAGGCAAGCATCAAAATTACTAAAAACTAAATCTAACAGTTTATTATTACAATTTTTGATATTGTTAAACTGACTGATTTTCAGGATGTTTAATTCTAGGTATTGAAACAATATTTGACTATTTAGTTTAGCAATACTAAACATCAATTCCATGCTTCTAAAGGACTCACGGCATGGCGTGAGTAAAATAGCATATAAACTTTTATAATAGATCAAATTAAAATGGAAATCGCCGACGGAGATGATTAGATATTCAGGCACATTAGCAACTTTATAAAATAGTTTATAATACAATATAATATTCACGAGGTAGATTTTTTAATTAATTGTAACTGTTTTAAAACTTCTAAAACGTTCACTTTATACAAGGTGGCTCAAAAGCAATGTCATAGTTTGAATTGGTAGCCATTTTGTTATAAATGAAAAAAATGTGATTTTAAAGTTTATTATTGGTTACATTACTTTAAAAAAATTATATCCCTTAAATGACCACCACTCGAGTTGATGCATAATTGCGCTCGTTTTACGACATTTTGAATTTTTGTTCACAAAACATCTTGCTCCGAAATAGCGGTTTCTTCTTCAATGTTAGCATTCAAGTCTTGTAAGGTCCGTGGTTTGGTGTGGTAAACGCGAGATTTTAAAAAGACCCAAAGAATGAAGTATAGTGCTGTTAGATATGGCTATCTGGACGGTGAGTTCAAATTTCCAAAACAGGAGATTACTTGACCTGTCAATTGCTGTCTCAAAATCTCCATAGTTACCCTAGCTGTGTGAGCGGTTGCTCCGTCCTGTTAAAACCAACAATGATCGAGACCCAAAAATTGCGGCAAAAAATCTCGTTTAGCATCTGCCTATAACGCTCGCCACCGGTGTATTCAAAAAATAAGGACCAGTCACTTTTCACTGCAAATGTCGCAGCAAACAGTTACTTTGAGGAGATGCAATGGACCTTCTTGCATTACGTGTAGATTCTCTGTGCCCCAGAAATGCAAATTTTGTTTGTTAACATAACCACTTAAGTGGAAATGGGCTTCATCGCTCATTATGATTTTTGATACGAAGTCGTCCTTTTCTTGCCCCAAGTTCAACAGTGTTTGGCAGTAAATTAACCTTGTCACCAGGCAGAAATTCGTGAACAATTTGCACTTTCTAGGGGAGCATTTTTAATATAATTGATACTGGTAGAGCTACACTCTTGATGGAACGAGATATGTAAATTCAATGGGGTAAAACACTTGTTAAGTTCCATAATATTTTTATTTTCAGTTGCCTGACACGTGTTTCGATCATTCCTGATCATTTTCAAAGTACAAAATAATTATTTTACCCCATTGAATTTGAGCATTTTTAAATATTTTACCAAAATCCGTTGCAACGAACATCTGCTGATACCTAATTGTGTCTCGTTGATGCTTGTGGATTCTATGTGACGTTGTTGGCAACAGCAGCGATGTTCTCATTCAAACGCGCACTAAGAGGCCGGCCACTTCTTGCGACATCTGTAGTGGACCCAGTTTCCACGAGACGCTCAGCTAAACACTTAATTGTTCGAGTACATGGAAAACGACGACAGGGAAAACGCCGACGAAATTCACGTTGCCTTAAACAACAGACTTAAATAAGCACTAACAATAAATCCACGAGCTTGAGGTTTGTTGACAATAAATTCACAATATATCTACATTATAAATGTCAAAGCATACTGACATTTGGCGACATCTGCAAAAATGGCGGCCAATTCAAACTAAGCATTACTTTGCGCCACCTTGTATAATCAATAGCTTGGCTTTTCTGTGGAAAACACAAAAATAGATCTTTTAAAATACACATAATTAGAAAACAAAATAGACACATAATTGAAATAATGATAATAGAATTAAACATGAAATTTGAAAATATTACGTAAAATATTACAAATTTTTTGCAAGGAATTGTTAAATTGTCAATCAAATCTTTATTATATCTTTCATAATCTTGGGGTTATATTCTTTCTCGTAAAGTCTGAAAATCTTTTTGTTACATTTTGTGCACCTGAAATGGGTTTTGACTGAATATTTTCTTTTGGTCTTTTAAAGTTTTGGTTTACAACTACGGAGATTTATGGAATAGAAATTTTGAATTTATCATATGCTTCTAATATAAGCAAGATAATCCGCGGTATCCTCTCAGACCTAATTTTTTTAATTCAATAATCTTTTATGGTATATATTTTATAAGGTTGTGAGTTTGTGGTTTCCTGATTTTTATTATACATGAACTGTAATGTGGTATTAAAAAAAACTTATTGGTATTTAAAAGTATACCATTACAACTTCTATTTGACAATAACTTTTTTACAATCGTTCTTATTATAACCAAAAGCCAAGTTATATTAAGTAATATCATTGATATATTAAAACTAAAATCATTTCTAAAAAGAAATTTTTTAATATTCTTTGTTGATTAAACTTTTTTCTAAAGTTGTAAAACTTTTTTTTAAATTACTTATTACTTTATAATTACTTACACATTATTAACATAATGAGCACAGATACTTAAGATTTATAACTGAATAAATATCGATTGAGTAGACATATTACGTAATAAAATATTTATATTCATATTCGTAAGGATTAAATTGATTTATAGGAGATGTAGAAAAAAATAGGCATAATTATATGAATTATATATATTTCGTAAAATACATTAATTATTTTCAATAAGATGCTCAATGCAATGCAAAACTTTTATATATCAGTAAACTGTTCCATAAGGAATTAATCTCTTAATAATTGTTTTAATTTAGATTCCTACTAATGACTGCGTGAAATGGTAAATACGCGGCTGAAAAATAATGACTGTGCCGAAAAAAATGTGCAACGAAAACGAGTTTTCGAGTAATCCAATATATTCAGACGATGATTGGGTTTATCCGAAGGGATCGAGTCATTAGGAAATTGACCGAAATGATGCAGGGGCGATCGTAATTGAGGTTATGTGATATAGGATGCGCCCAGGAAGTATGTAATTGCGAATTTGTGTTTACGGTTTACGGTTAGGAACCGTTGCCGATGGCAATGCCATATTATCAATTAGTCCCTGCCATTTATAGTCGACACCATGCTATATGCACAGCACTGCAGGTTAACAGATATAAAATGTCAAATGTCAGGGCCGCGTACGTATTTTCTGATTATCGAAATAAATAAGGCATATCACTGGGAAAGTTGATGAACACGACGACGAGTATTAAATTATTATTGAATCGGCGAGGCTGTTTACTGCTTACTTTTCGAAACTCCATTATAAAACTTTATAACAAGAACTTTTTTTATCGAAATCTACATTACATTAATATTTTATTATAAAGTTTTATTAAATAAATGTTTACTACAGGCAAGGATACTGGTAGAGTATTAATTAGAGAATCATTTTGATAAAATAAAGATATGATACTATTAGTTAAGTGATATGAAAACTCTATTCAATATTTTAGTGTACTAAAAGATAAATTTAGTATTTACCTTATTATTAGGAAAAAATTGTTTTTAAATATACGATGTGTAACTTTTTTATCTCAGGAAATTCAATTGAACATACATCCATAAAGTAGTAGTGACAACGAACAAAATTTTTCAGATAATTGAAGTTAAGGTAAATGCCTGCATTTAATATCGAAACTGTTCCATAACATGCCTAGGCACGAGGTTAAGTCCATGAAACTTTAAATTAAATGTGTAATTTACTATGTAATAATCTCATCAAATAAATTTTTAATTATTTCTACGCATTAAAATTTATTTCGATTGAATGCTTGCGTTAATAATAAGGTGATGCGAAATTATAGTAAATGAGCGGTAAAATAATCCTTCGACGAGAAACATTATAAAAGACCTTAAGCGACCGTGTCATCATATTCCTCCCCCCAAATAAATCCGTGTTTGATGTTCCTTTACAGGTGACATCTTCTATATCTCTCCATTTCCTGAACATACATTTAGATTGAACTCTCCGGTAAACAAGATATCAGAGGTTAAAGACCGGAAATTCTTGGCACATCTCTCCCCCTATTTCCCCCATTTTCTGCAAAACATAATTATAACCCTCCACACATACACACACACTTAGATTTCTACAGAAGTCGAGCCGTTTTTACGGTCCAGCAGAATTAATCTGAGTGTTGGTAATTATTTATTAGATCACGCTTTTTGTTACACTGCAAGAACTTTAATTAAGGAAATTGATCAATTAATCATAATTAAACTCCAATTTCAATCTAAATGGATCATATATGTAACAGTTTTTTCTAACAATGTATACGAACAATGATAATAACTTATTCATTACATTAACGCCTTTAATTATTTGTCTTTCATGGGGGAATAGAAATATTATTATATATTATACAAAAACTATAATTTAATTTGGAATTGATTATATCGAACGCATATTTCTTGTAATGGCGTTTTCTTACATTATCATTTAATGTATATTTATCAATCAGACCATACATTCAGAACTAAAAATGAGGAATTAGTCGAGTCATTGTAACAGCTGTTATTCCCTCTGGAATTTATTGCAACATAGTTAAAACAAACTTAACCGTAGACAACAGCTCGAGTACCATCAAAAAGGAATTCCATCATCGCACATGGCATCCGTCCTAAAAAACGTATTATGGATTAGTTTTCTGGAGGGGAAAGAGTATTCGAGTCACGTGAATTGATGAAGGTCGTAAAATGAACATTCTGATCGTCCCTCGCGGATCAAAAAATAATAAAAAATTCAGTTTACTCCACCGTAGCTACTGCGATAAAAATTGGTGAATTAGGCGCAGCCATTTGGGCATTGTCAGCATTGTAAGGTGGAGTGTCGACTGGAGAACATTCCGCAATTCTCTTTTAAAAATAACAACAGATTTACATTCCGTCACGATCGGTTATTTATAGAGAGGATTCATTACGGCAAGAAATAAAAGTAAACTCTTGACTGGCTGCAATATTTATGCCTTTTTAAATTCCGGACTTGAAGGCGACATCGTGGATATTTAAAGAAAAATTCTCCCGTAAAAACTGACAGCTTGTATTGGTAAAGTTTTGTGAATCAATAATCTTATGAACCATAATTACAATTTTATGTTTTTAAATTAGAGGTCAGATTTACTTATTTTAATGGATATTCTTAAATTTGAAGGCAGTTTAAAGATAAAACTATTTATATTGAAACAACAATCGTAAATAACGTCTCAGTTTAGGTTAAAGCAGTAATACTTGATTTAATGAGTCTTTAGTTCATCCTTTATACAAAGAAGCTATGGATTTAAAAAAATCTATAAAAATTAATTATTAGTATCTATACTAAAATTATTAAACCGCAATTATTTTGTATGCATTTAATAATCAATGCAAATTATGGACACATAATTAATATATTACCTTTAAAATCAATTTTATCTTATAGTGTAATTTATTTTGAAGTGAATTTTTATATTTCCTTTACGATTTAAATCAATTAAAAATTATATAGTATTATGTAGCGGATTTATTTACGATCAAAAATAATTTCAAACAGTAAATTGACCCTATATGTTACAATTGCAGATATATAAATAGTCCGGATTATTTAAATCGTGCGAGTTTTACTCAATTGACACCGCTGACATTAATTGTCGAACTAACAGAGACACATTATCCAAAACCGGTGGCAATAAAATTACGCTTTGGAATGTTGAAACTGTAATCAATACTGGCCACAAAGTGTTGTAATATTGCTAACGATGTCGGAATTTGTGGATTCTGTGCCGGAAATTTTGAGCCAATATTTGATTTTCTCCCTTAATACCGGCTCATTAGACAACGCGAACAAGAAATATGTCAAATATTAATACGCTGTTTGATATTTCGGGATGCGTCTTTAATAACATTTGTAAATATATGTTACGTACAAATCCCTTTATTTGATGAACATTATAAACGTTGAGTTTCATTCATTTGCATAATTTATATTATTTTCTTGCGGTAATACAAGAATATAAAACACTGAATATGTTTTTACTATATTTTTTTAACTTTATTTCAACGGCAGAAGAAGGTAGGTAGAAAATAAAATCAGGATATAATGGCAGAAGCAAAATGAATTTCTGACTTGAATTTTAATTGGACATCCAAATTACCTACTTGCCAAGAGTTGTAAAATTCGCTCGTTTTCCCTTTCAGAAGGAAATCTGAATTAATGTAATTCTCTAACGGATGATTATCTGTATATTATTTAAGTGTTAAAGTGTTAATAAAACAGTGTCATCAAAAAAGTTATTTGATTTATTTTAATTAGAAAAATATATCACTAAGGAGAATTACCTACTTATTAAATTGAGTTTTGTATAAATTTGTTAAAATTTCATAAACGATGATAGACAAATTACAGAAAGAATGTAAAAATCTGTTATTTATTAATGCATTTATGTAATATTAAATGTCACACTAAATAATGTATTTGCTTTGTACAATCCATTATAAATACTATTAATAAGAACCATAATAGCTCTTTTATACACGGTTTCGTAATTACCATACATAAATGAGTGGACATTAAATAGTAAAAAAAAAACAGAGTATATTGTCTGTTATTAGTAGGTAAACTATTTTCGATAATTAGAGTAACTCTCAATCTAGGCCAAGATTTCAATAAATGTTAGAATATATAATAATATGTGTATTATAAAAATGTATTTTCTATGCGCTTTAGAGTGCTATTAATACTTTTAATAATAGTTTTCATTAACCTATATAAATTTTAAATTTTCTTTCGTTTTCAATACCAGTGTGTTAATAATCAATTATATGCGTATAGTAATAATAGTCATAAATGCCAAAAAACAATAAAATTTGTACAAAATATAAAATAAACATATCTTAAATATATTTCACATAAATAGTATATTATTTTAGTATTTTATACCTATATTGTTCGTTTTTAATTAATTTCAATTGTATTATTATCTTATGTATACTATATTGACTTAATTTGGGGTCTGTTTTTAGTTATTTTTATTTTTATTTACAAAACTGGAAAAAAAAATCACAAAATAAACTAAAGACAATGTGAAAATTTACAAATCTGGAAGACATCTTACCTTGAAGACGGAGCTCTATTTTTGGATATCCAGGAAGCTCTTTACTCTGTCTAGCATCAAGGTTTAGTATACAAGTGCTACATCCTAAATATCCCTCTTTATATCATTTTTATTATTAAACAATTCCTTCCTAATAGATCCCAAAAAATCAAAATCGACAGCTCATTCTGTTCATCCTTTTCTCCCGAACAAGAACTTCCGTAAACTTCTCCTCTCGCGCCTCTGTTATACAACATTTTGTGCATTAATATCTAGACCCATCTTCCTCTCCACTTCAATCCATCCAAATATCTCCTGCATTTTGCCCTAATCACACATGCTTCCATACCACCATAAGCTCTTCAATTCCTTCAAGAGCTTTTTAACTCCCTTCAACTATGGTTTACTAAATTCTATACCATCGCACCACTAATTCACCTCACAAAGTCTTTAATTGCCAAATTATGATCCTTTCTAGTTTCTGTTAAGTACTTGGGCAAAATCATTGATCAAAAATCAATTTCAAAGACACTGCTAAAATAAAAAGTGAAATAACGTCTATAGCAAAATGCTTTAGAAGTTTAACATACAAGAATAATAATATTAATACTAGAACAGCTAAAAAAATTATAATATTATTTTCCTCTTAGTTGACTATGGGATAGAGAGCATATCCTAATCCCAGCAATCCAATCCCAAGTTAGCGAGCGAGCATACGTTTGTACCCTATCAAAACTCGGCTATCCTCTTAATCCTTTACATAAACCTTCTACCCCAGCGTCTCTATGATACTATCCTAATTATCCGAAACCAAGAACGCCTTCGATACTTATCTGAAATATTCCCCAAAAATTCTTTCAACTTCCACATACGATCCCTATATTCTCTGTCTAGTATAAGCTCCAAACTTAAACTAAACCTAATTCTACCATTAACTTTAATAAACACTTTAACTTTCTTCACAAATAAATTTCATTTGAGCTAGATGTACTTCTGAATTACAAAATAGCAGTAGCAAACATATTATATTTTAACTTGAGAGATTGAGTGTTGACACGTGCTCGTGGCTCTGCATTATTTTAGTGATTAATAACGTTTTATTTCCGTTTTTTAAGTGATTAACTAAATTCACCTAATAAGTGCGACAAAATAAGTGAGTGAGTACATTTATTGCATCATTTTATCACCTTATTGTGCCGGTATTAAATTCTTCACACAGTCGTCGTGAAATATTTCACCAGGCGTGTAGTCAAATACATGTGGAATTGAGTGCTAGCAATAACTATTCGCTGCTCGCCTTTTTTGCTCGAACGCACGGACGAAGGCCTCACGTTAATTCCTTTAATTTTTTGCTTTCACAATATTTACATTACTTTATACGTATACAAATATTAAAATAATTAATTTAATTGAATATAAATTTAATCAGTGTTTTATTAACATTCTTCACACTAACTCCATCCTGTGTCCGCGGCCTACCTGTCTTGTCTTGTAAGCCATCACAATCGGCCCTGTGAGGTGAAAAGAGTGCCCCTGTTCACTTCTGTGTATTACGTAAATTCAATTACAATACATTTTAAATCTTAACATCAACATGTATGTTTGTTATAAATGCAAAAAGCATGTCCAAAATCCTATTGATTGCTTCAAGTGTAAATGTGTTTTCCATCCAAGCTGTTTAAACTGCTATAAAAAAACCTTTTCGTTTACTGTAATTGAAACACAACTTCAGGAATGTCCAAACTGCATGAAAAATTCTTTAGATATAGACACTCCTCTAACACCGACACAGGATGATCGCAACTTCTTTGAAATATTGAAACTGAAGAACGAAAACCAATTACTTAAAAAGGAAATCTGTGACCTCAAGAAAAAAAATAATTATGATGTTGAACAAATAATTTCCAATCTATTTGGGCAATTTAATATGCAGTTTGAAAAAACTTTAAATACTTGCTTGGCTTCCCAGCTGCAAGAAATTAGAACTGAATTAATATTGCTTGTCTCGAATATAAGTCAATCTTCTACCATGAATAATTCTAATAAGGAACAACAATTAGACGTTAATGAACATACCAACGTAAGGCAAATAAATAGGGATAAAAATATTACCTATAGTCAAATTACACCGTCATTTCTTCTCCCATTGTGAGTGCAACAAAAGGTGATGCTGAAAAGGGTGCGCAAAAGAGAATAATCGCGAACAATAAAAAAAGCAAACAAAATAATAGTTTTAATGGTCAATCCGAAGACTGCACACTCAAGGCTTCCTCAAGTCCTGGAAGAAAATGGCTGTGTGTATCAAGACTGCAGAAAAATACGCTTAAGGAGGATACCTTGCTGTTTTTAAAGAAGGGAACAAATGAGTCTGCAAACTTTGTGATTGAATAGTTGAAACCAAAATATGAAGAGGCCGATTATGCATCATACAAAATTGGTATACCTTTTGATCACTTTGATACCATTAACAATCCAAATTTCTGGCCAAAAAATATTTACATTAACAGGTTTTATTTTTCCAAGAAATCGGCAAATTTTCTCCCAGCCAAGAAATCGAGTCCTCTCAATTAAACTTGCAAAAATCAAATTCTGTCAATAATTTAAATAATTTTTATAATAATAATTTTGAACATATTCCACCTTCATATTCAAAGTTTGGCTAACAAATTAAACAAACTATCTGGATATTTAGTAGATAATACTATGCAAATGGTTTGCATCTCGGAACACTGGTTAGAAGAGGATTTGATGTATTGTCAACTACTACCGGGTTATTAAATGGCAGCTTATTACTGCAGAACTAATTATTCGTGTGGAGGAACTTTTTTATGTACATGAGAATATAAAATATGAAACTCTCCCGATTGGTCGGTTCAGTAGTGATAAATTTTGTGCCATTTCATTAGTAGGAGCTAAAATAATAATTATTTGTTTGTATAGATCACCTATCGGAAATATTGATGTATTTTTTAACAAATTTTGTGAATTACTTAATTTTATAATGTCTAAACCTCCCTTCATTGGTACATCACTTTTTATAACCGGTGACTTCAATATTCATTTTGATAAGAGGTCTATTATTCAAGAAATCATATAAGAATTAAAAAAATACCAGTTTGAAATGATTCATATCTGACCTCAGAAAATTACGGGATAACTTGGATCTGATCTATGATTATTATAAAATAAAATGAAAAAGTTACATTTAGATAATTCAAAAAAATGAGCTATAATATCTTCATCGACAGATCTGAGAATAAGTCTAAAGCAGCTTGGCATCTAATAAATACCGAAAGAGGCACTTCCAAACTAAGAGAATCAATTCTCATATCACCATCTACTCTTAACGAATTCTTTATTAACATTACTGCCGTTATAATAGAAAATATTCCTAATACAACCCCTTTAAAGCATCCGAATACAACTGGCTTCATTGATTCTTTTTTCTTTATCCCAACTGATCCTATTGAAGTACAACAGGCGATCAGAAGATTAAAAAAGAATCAATCCAAAGATTCTTTTGGATTAGATTCCAGTATGTTAAAAATTATAACATAGAAGTGGCTACATGCCTGTCAAATTTATTTAATTTATGTTTTTTAAATAGTGTGTTCCCTAAGGTTTTTAAATTTTCTACTGTGATTCCTATGTTCAAAAAAGGTGACAAAAAAGTAATAATTACAGACCTGTATCAATTATTCCCTTAATTGGTAAGGTACTGGAATTATTGGTTAAAGATAGATTAATGTCATATTTGAGTAATCATAATATACTCTCTGCTAGTCAATATGGTTTAAGAAAAAATAAAAATACAGAGATGGCTGTTGACAAATTAATTGGTGTTCTCCTTAATACCATAAATAATGGCGTTTATACTTCAGTTACACTGTGTGATCTGTCGAAAGCTTTCGATTGTGTCAATCATACAATATTATTGCAAAAGTTCGAACATATAAATATAAGAGGTATAGCGTTAGAGTTTTTTAAATCATATCTTGATGGTAGAGAACAATGTGTGTCCATTGGTAATATTTCATCTAGCTACAAAGCTGTACATCGTGGGGTGCCACAAGGTTCTGTTCTAGGACCAATATTATTTATTATTTATATGAATGATCTTCCCAACTTTTTGAAACCAGCAGAGGTTGTACTATTTGCTGATGACACGACGTTTATAAATGCACATGAGAATATCGACTCTCTCAAACGATTGGTTCTAGAATCAGAGGCGAAAGTATTACATTGGTGTAATGCGCATAAATTACAGTTAAATAAAAACAAAATACAAAAATTGATCATTAGTCCTGCAGTAAGTAATAATATAATGCAAAATGTTAATGTATTAGGCTAGATAATAGACTAAAATGGTGTGACCATGTAAACTACTTATCTACAAAAATAGCTAAGTCTCTTTTTGTTCTAAGAAGACTTGTGGGTCTAATTTCAAGATCTTCATGCATGAAGGCATACCATGCTTTAATTGCTAGCCACATTTTCTATGGCCTGAGGTTGTGGGGAAATTCCAGTGCCGCAATTGGTATATTCAAATTGCAAAAGAAGGCTATCCGAATAATTTGTAAATTAAAAATTGACGAATCATCTAGAAACTATTTTAAATCTTTAGGGATTATGACAGTACCTGCATTATCTATATTTAGAACATGTATCTACATTGTTTTATTTTATAAGATTTTATTATAACTAAACATGTTCCTTTTTAAAATTTGTGTCATTTTTATAATTTTATAATTTTACTTTTACTTCTTTTGTAAATTTTTTATATTAAAATGTGTATTTATGTAAGGTATTTTTATAATTAATGATGTATATTTTATTCAAATTTGTATGTGTAATTATGAATTATTTGACTTGTGTACAGATGTATTATCTACTAACACGAATAAATTGATTGATTGATTGATATGTTCAATAAATAAGAGCGCGCAGGCGCCAAACGGGTGCACGATTAACAACGCAGAGTACGTAGGTGCTAAACGTGAACACAGTTACACATGTTAAAATTAATAGCGAAATAACAATCATATATATCTAAAGGGATTATTGGCAAATTATTTACTAAGGAAGGTTTATATAAATTTGTGTTAGTCTGGTCTGATTTTAGGTGTTAAATATAAAAAGGGATTATTTAATTATTACCTACAATCACTCATATTTTTTTTTTCACGAGAGATTAAGAAAATGTTGCTCTAAAACGAAGAATATTTAGATAATGATGAAAATTTTAAGAATGTCAAAAAATGCATTCAAAAAGAAAGAAGTAATTGAAAAAACTAAAAACGAAACTATGAAGACAGCAATATTATAAATTTTTAGAAACCCCTTAAAATATAAAATAAAGTAAAGGCAAAATATAAAATAACAGAAGGATTAAAAAAAATAGAAACATAGTTGCTAGAAAATTCTAAAATTCTCGAAGAACAATACAGTTAGAAATAAAATCAATTCAACCATTTAAAAAGATTTTAAAACCTTTAAAGAAAATTCTTGATATTTAGAAGAAAAGGTATTGGAAAAAAGCAGAAAAAAATAAAATAATGAAAACTCGATATTGTTATTGTTCTGAAAGTTATATTGAGGAAATGATAAAAATATTAGAATTTATTAGAAGATGTTTAATAAAATAAAGCAAGAGATGCTTAATAGATATTGTCTTTTTATCCTTCTTCACTATGCTTTTACATATTCATTTGGTGTCATTACATAGAAGACACATATCACAGTATTCACTACTAGTAGGTATTTTTGATTTACCAAACCATTAAGATAAAAATTAAAAAAGCATTCTTAAATTTTTCACACTTGACATATAAGTAACGTATCTGTATAAATACAACAATAAAAAATCTATGAAATTTACAAATGAGCTTACGATCAGGTCTTCATATTTTAACTAATCTTAATAATTTTACAACCTCTTTGATACACTACTCTATCAAAAACCCAAGAAATCAGGATTTAATATCGACTAATATACCTTGCTATTTGCTATCATAACTGATATCTAAGATGTTATATATATTGGAGGCTTCTACTTCGTTATACATTTTTGTAAATTGAATAAAACACGATAACTTTGTTTGTATAACTTGAAAACTTTTTATTGTGAACACACTATGTGTTTGATAATGACAAGCTATATTTGTCGAAACTAGTCACAATAAAAAGTTTTCAAGTTATACAAACAAAGTTATCGTGTTTTATTCAATCTAAGATGTCCTAAAACACTTATGTTTACCTTATTTAAATAAATAATGCATCATAGTTAAGTTAACAAACTAATATTACTCATTAAATTTTAGAAATCAGGACGATAAATAAAATTCACTTTGTTGTTATCACACACGGTTATTATTATTAGTGACCGGTTGCAACCATTACATGGTTTTATCGTCCTAATTTTCAAAATGTATCACAAAGTAATGGCTTTAAGCATCAACTATATTTTAGAAATCAATATTTTTTTCCATTTGTTTCATTATAAAGGTTGCAATAATTTTAACCACATTGCTGAATTACCTAGATAATTATTAATTCTGATTCTTATATAGTAATCATGTATGTTTACAACTGCATAAGTAATACATTAATTGTTTTTAAGATTTATATTTTAATCATAACCAAATATAATGACACATAGTGTCAATTAAATATCGATTTTTAGGACAAAAAGGGCATATTTGGCAAATAATCTGATGAATCATCATCAAGAAAGTCTTAATGGAGCATCTAATACGAGAAGAATAGAGGCTGTTAACGGAAAAACATATACTTTGTGAATTCAAGCCCATCCAAATACGATAAAAATTTTTGTAGTGTATTATTCTGTACAATATTAGAATCTTTTGTAGTATGTTGGATAAACAAATATCTAATACCTAATACCTAATTGATGAGATGGACACATGATAAAACTCCATAAGCTCATCTGCCTGTTCAACAATAAATTTGAAACCCTCCCAACTGTGTTCACAATTAATTGTTTTTTTTTTGTTCGGTCTTTGTCGTTATATAACCATATATCAATATATCTAATTTTGAGGGAATTTCGTGTTCTGAACTATGAAAACTTAAAACTTTTTATTAGGAATAGATTATAAGGACCTACAAATTTGCAAACGATCTTTTCTTGTTGCCTAATAACAATAAGTTTTTATATATCAATAAAAAAATTATGAATTTTGCGGCAAATAACAATTTTAGAAGTATGTCTTCCTGAATTCGTGTGACTTTATTAAAAAAACCCAAACTATTTCGAACGGAAACATTAATATGATACTCTATAACAAGAAATAAAATTTTGATAAAAATAACATCACCTTGAATATTATAACAAGCTCTTTGGTATAACGGCAATCAAGTTAAATTCTCCGATATGATTGCAGTGCTATTCAATTGGTTTTTTTGAACGACCCACAAAATTTAAGTGTCGGGTCAGTTCAGTAATACACAGTCAATGTTTTAAGACCTTTTGATGCAAATGAAAAACTGAGTATACTAATTAACCTAAAAAGTCATTTTGTTTTGATTATACCTCTGACATTTAAGTAAAACTATTCGCTATTCACCCCTTACATATCTTATAAAGCTATCTCTTAAGAAAAAATAATTTTAGAAATGTTAAAGGAATTCATAATAGCACTGTTTCTCAAAAACTCAAATATCAAAACATTACAGAGGCACAACTTTAATATTACCATTTTGTTTTAAATATTTGAAAAAAGACTTAATAAGACAAGTACAACAGTTTACAGTTTAAGTGTATCCACTATTATTGCCACACATATTAATTGGTTTATAATCTATCTGGAAACACCGAAAATCCACTGGAGAGAAGTAAGGATACTTAAAAATATTTGAACCACTTTCTGTTTCATTTAAAAAGTTATAGCAATCAAAATGTTGAAAGCAGCCCAGACTAAAATTAATGGAAGCATAAAGTCAAATCAAAATTTAACAACTAATCAAAGAAATCATATAAAAAATCTTAATCTTAATATATGCAAAACCCAACCATTATCTCAATGGCTTCACCTCAACAACAAAAAGCAAAAAGTGATTAATGGCTGAGGCGTTAACTTCGTGATACATCTTGGAAAATTAAACAAAAACGTTTACAACAAAATAAAAAACCAAATATTTTCTACCAGAATATTGTAGGATTACGTAGTAAATTAATTTTTCTAATGTATATACAACAAATATCCTTTATGATATTATTGACGTATGTTACAATGATTTTCATCCTGTTAATATTTTTTGGTTTTCTGTATCAGTTAGCGATATTTTCAAAGCCATATCAGAACTATCTGATACGTGCAACTCAGATCCAGATAATATTCTACTTTATTTCTAAAACCGATGCATACATAATTTTTCCAAACCTATGCAAGTTATATTTTATCTAAATAGTATCCTAAGGATTGGAAATATTCCTATTTCGTTCCAATTTTCAAAGATAGGCGTAGAGCTGAAATTTCAATTTATAGGGAAGTAACTATATAATTCACGATTCTTAAACTTTTAGATAAATTTATAACCGTTGAATTAGTATGGAATTGTAAATATATTATATTATATTATCACTCAACGACTACAAATTTATTAGCTTACCATTATTACATATTAAATGCTTTTTAAAATTGTTATCAAACTGATGCCACTTATACGGATATTTGAAAGCATTCAATTGACTTGATCAGCATCCGTTTACATAATCTTAAAATCCTAGGATCTGGTGAATTTATTGTTAGCTAAAACAGGAAAACATACCATATATCGAAAGAAATAATAAAGACCTATACTTTTTCTACTATTTATATATTAACTCACAGTTTTCACTTGCTTAATTTTTATTATTCGCTGATGATTTAAAGTTATTTTCTGTAGTGACAAATCCTATTGATTGCAAACATTTGCAGAAGGAAATAAATAGATTACATAGTTGATGTTTAACAAATGATCTAAAACTAAATTTTAATAAATGTTATAGTATTTCTTTCAGCAGAGGCAAATGTTTTCTTTACAATTATACGCTAAATTCTAGTTCACTAACAAAAGTCAATATTATAAAGGATATTGGTGTGTTATTTAGTACAAAACTTAGTTTTAAATATGATGTTAATTATATATGTTTTAAAACAATTCGATTATTAGGATTTATTAATGTTAATTAGAAGATTAATTAAAACACTTGGTTTTGTTTCACTATTTTTATATATTTCTTCAACTTGTTTCGACCGTTGGTCATTCTCAAATAAAGGGTCCGCCAATAGGGACGCGCGAAATTTGCCGGAAGGGTGCGGCCATGTTGTTCGAGGTAGAGCTGTCAAAGTTGCTGTCATTTGTTCAGTATATAACCCCAAATCACCATGGCAAGTTTGAGTGTCGAGCAGCACGTGAAAATTATTAAATTGTTTTACGAAAATGGGTCATCAGTTCGAGCAACGTTCCGCGCACTTCGCCCATTTAATTTGGTGGGCAAATTCGAGTCGACTGGTTCAGTAAACAACCAGCCAACACTGACACGTCGACGAAACGCCCGATCGAACGAAAATATCGCTGCTGTCCGTGAGAGTGTGCGCGAGAACCCGAGGCAGTCCATTTTTTGTCGTGCACAGGAACTTGGCCTTTCGGAGACATCAACTCGCAGAATTTTGCATCTGGATTTGGGTCTGCGCCCGTACAAAATCCAATTGACCCAGGAGCTCAAGATAAACGACCACAGACAGCATCGGGCGTTCGCTGACTGGGCTCTGGAGCAGTTGGAAACAGACCCCCATTTTGGCCGAAAAATCATCTTCAGCGACGAGGCTCATTTCTGGATGAACGGGTATGTGAACAAGCAAAATTGCCGCATTTGGAGTGAGAACAACCCACACGAGGTCCACCAAGTGGCAATGCATCCCCAGAAAGTCACTGTTTGGTGTGGATTTTGGGCCGGCGGCATCATCAGTCGAGATTCGAGATTTCGAGAACAAAGCTGGTGCGGCCATAACCGTCAATGGGGAGCCCTACAGGTCGATGATAACCAACTTCTTTTGGCCTAAACTGGATGATATGGACACGGACGACATGTGGTTCCAGCAGGACGGTGCCACGTGCCACACAGCCCATGCCACAATGGACATTCTGCACGAGCGATTTCCGGACATGGTCATCTCGCGCGGAGGCGTTATCAACTGGCCACCGAGATCGTGCGATTTAACGCCTTTAGACTTTTTTCTCTGGGGCTATCTCAAGTCGCTGGTCTACGCCAACAAGCCTCTAAACACCGATGACCTCAAAGTCAACATACGCAACGCCATCGCTCAAATTGAGGCCGATATGTGCTCCAGAGTCATCGAAAATTGGACCTCCCGGATCCGGGCTACCAAACGGAGCCGCGGTGGTCATTTGAACGATGTTATCTTCCATACTTAATGGGGTCGAATACCCTTTCGAATGAAAAATAAATTTCGTTTCTACCTCACACACAACTTGTTTTATTCAATTTTAAAGTTCACGCGCCCTTATTGGCGGACCCTATAGATATTTACTCTTTGAAACATTATTGTGAAATCTGCTATATTGGCACTTACAATACGATGGACTAAATTAAATTAACATAACAGTATTTCAACACGGGTTAAGTGAGAATTTAATTCATCGTACATTTTAATGTGTCAACTGTACAAAAATTATTCATATCCTTAGTCCTTCCAATTCTCTATTATTTATCAGTTTTTTGTGTCCTTATTATTCTAATAGCATAGTAAAATTAGAAAGAATACAAAATAAATTTTTGATGCATATTTCTTTAAGATTAGGGCATCGTCAAAAGAACTTCAGTCGAACATTTATGCTTCACATACTCAACCTTTTTATATATAAAGTCCTTAATGTGTATATAAATTCTTTCACATTACTAGAAAAATTTTATTTCCGCCACAAAGGTCTGCTCAATTATTTAAGATAGGTTTCCACCAAAGAAATTATTGCTACAATGCTTCGTTGGTCCACATGATGAGATTCAAATTCAAATTCATATTCAAATTTTATTCAACCCAAATTGATTAAGCACTTTGGTCTCTAAAAACCACATTTGTGAGATACCTGAAAGTGTGTGAAGAGCTTGTTCCTTTAGCTACATTCTCGTCATAGACCATTTTTCTGTAGCTCGTTTCTGTGCTGAATTATAATATTTCTACTATTTATGAGGCAGAACCGATTGCTCATTTGGAAAGGATGTTTTGATAAATTAAGTCTTATAAATGGCATGTTTAATGTTCGAATCGATTGAAATGTTTATTTTGAATAGAAAAATGAAAAAAAAATACAAACTCAAAACTAATAAATGATTATGGAATTGAGAAAATTCATCACTATCCGACGACAAAAGCACCTTTTTCAGATCTCCACGTCTACGACACCAACGTCCACGCCCACCAACCATCCACTTGGTAAGACACCCGAGATAGTTGGTGTGTTATCCGCATCAAATCCGCGTCTATGTTTGGCAGCGTTCGTCACATTTATGTCACCTCTTACTACACATTCAAAGCTACTGTCAACAATTTTTGATTCACGACTTTTAGTAATAGTAATAGTAATAGTATTTATTGGTGCTATTCCAAATACAGGTTACACAAGTCAAGTATTTATGAGATCCAGTAAACATATTATTATATAATAAATAAAACAGAGAGAGGTAACAGTATAAATTGTATATCAATGAAAACAAATGAAAAGGCGAAAAATATGTACAAAACAAACAATTTAAAAGAGAATTCAAATAATAGTTAACATTATATACTAAGAAAATAAAACACAAGTAAAACAATAAGAATCGTATAAACAAAATTAAATTAAAAGAAATATATATAAAACAAACACAAAAACACATTAAAATAGTGGTAATATATGAGTCATAATAATAAAACATAATAATAAAACACGCGGTAAAACAGAAGCAGTTTAAGCGAAAAGAAAATAAAAAAGTAGTCTTCAGCATAAAATCTCACAAATAATAAATTAAAATAAAATATATTAAAAAATGGTCGAATAATTAAATTAACTATAACTAAACTAAAATATATTAAAACTATGTTATCTTAATCTCAAAATCTGTTGGATATGCATTCATCTATACTATAAAATGATTTCCTCAAAAGATACTTTTTGATTTGTATATTAAACACATAATCCTTGCTCGATTTTATGTAAAAATCACTTTTTCTGTTTTGCTTGCATTAAGAGTCAGTTTATTAGCGGTGAACCATTTAAATATACAGGGTCCTGCAACAGTGCGTCGGGCTTTCCTAGCGCCTTTCTCATGAGAGATGGAAAAAAATGTTTCGTATAAAAATTTATTGATTTAAAAATCTCTATGCCGTAAAATTATTTTCAAATATACAGGGTGTCCCAATTTTGCGGTATAACAAAAGCAAACATTTTTTTAAATGGAACACCCTGTATATTTTTTCATTTTCTAATTTGAATAATATTTTATAACTTGAACCTTTTTTTGGTTTTTAATTTCGATGCGGCATTTCCGAGTTATTGACGTTTTTCTGAAAAAAATGTAAAAAGCGGAGGTTCACAAAAAAAATTATTCTGATGTTCTATTTAAAATTTAAGAAATTTTCTTTTTCCTATGGTTTGTCATAACTACTGTTTATGTACCAGTGTTAAAAATTTTCACTTTTGAGGAACCCTGCCTTTGTATCAGACACGCCATTTTCTAAAATTTCAAATTGTCGTAACTCTTTTTTTTTAAATGGAATCATATATTTTTTAAAATTTTATATTATTCTGTATCTAATTTCCTACAAAAAATATTAAGCATATCCTATACCTAGAAGTGATATTTTTCAAGATATAAAAGAATTTATATTTCAAACGGTTCTTGAATACGAATTTGTTTTTGAATAGATAGCTATGACTGAAAAAAATGCATCTGTCAATTAAACAATTAGTTTTACATGTAAATGGAAGGTGTGAATTACAAAAAACAAAAGAAGAAAGCCTATCATCAACGAGGAACCAAAAAGACATTGGTGAAGGAACTGGCATAAGCGAGAGGTCAGTACAAAGCATTCTGAAGAAAAATCGATATCAAGCATATGATATTCAGTGCTATTGGTGATTCCTTATAAACAAATTCAGGTTTTGTTAGATCCTTAGATCTAGCAGGTCATTTGGTGGGTCCATTCCTACCAATCCACTGGTTGGGAAAAATGAAACGCCCTCACGTCTTGTGAAAATTGGGCAGGTGCTCCGTCTTGTTAAAACCACACCCTGTTTCTTGTTAGTTAGGGTACATTAGCTAACGTTCCGGGTAATTCAATTTGCAAGAAGTACAAATACATAGACCTACTGAGATGGCTCTCGAAGAAATGTTGACCTACAAGATGGTTTCCAAAAATTCCGCCCCAGACATTCGATGCTGATGATCAAGTTGTCTCATAACATGCGGATTATCAGTTAAATAATAGTGAAAATTGTACCTATTGACAGATCCGTTGTTATGGGATGACGCCTCATCCGTGAATAAAATATATTGGAAAAACGAAAGATCCTCCTGTATTTTCTGTCTTCCCCAGAAACAAAATTCGGAACGAAATTGAAAATCAGTATTACTCAGTTCTTGATGTAGCTGAATGATATGCTTGATATCGATTTTTCTTCAGAATGCTTTGTACTAACCTCTCGCTTATGCCAGTTCCTTCACCAATGTCTTTTTGGTTCCTCGTTGATGATAGGCTTTCTTCTTTTGTTTTTTGTAATTCACACCTCCCATTTACATGTCAAACTAATTGTTTAATTGACAGATGCATTTTTTTCAGTCATAGCTATCTATTCAAAAACAAATTCGTATTCAAGAACCGTTTGAAATATAAATTCTTTTATATCTTGAAAAATATCACTTCTAGGTATAGGATATGCTTAATATTTTTTGTAGAAAATTAGATGCAGAATAACATAAAATTTTAAAAAATATATGATTCCATTTAAAAAAAAAGAGTTACGACAATTTGAAATTTTAGAAAATGGCGTGTCTGATACAAAGGCAGGGTTCCTCAAAAGTGAAAATTAAAAACCAAAAAAAGGTTCAATTAATAAAATATTATCCAAACTAGAAAATGAAAAAATATACAGGGTGTTCCATTTAAAAAAATGTTTGCTTTTGTTATACCGCAAAATTGGGACACCCTGTATATTTGAAAATAATTTTACGGCATAGAGATTTTTAAATCAATAAATTTTCATAAGAAACATTTTTTTCTATCTCTCACGAGAAAGGCGCTAGGAAAGCCCGACGCACTGTTGCAGGACTCTGTAGAGTCATTAATTCTGTCGCTCTCCACTTTTGCGGACTCTAAATCAAATGACTTATTAATACAAGCCATATCATCGGCATACAACACTAATTTTCCGCTATTTAAATGTCGGGGAAGATCATTAATATAAAGGAGGAACGGCAATGGGCCGAGAATGGAACCTTGCGGTACTCCATGGGAAACTTGTGTTTCAGATGATATATTATTATTAAATAATACTCGCTGTTTTCTGTACATTAAGAATGAACCGACAAGTCGACATGTTGTTGGATGGAAATTATAATAGTATAGCTTTTGCAATAGAACCTCATAAGGCACACAGTCAAATTCCTAGCTTAGGTTGAAAAAGGAGGCCAAAGTATATGATTTAGTATGAAACCCTTGTAATATCTCTTCGACCAACGCATTGACTGCGTTCGTAGTTGATAGTCCTTTGCGAAAGCCGAACTGATCACTGTGTAGTATCCCGTTCCTCTCGCAAAAACTAATAATTTGATTAAATATTATTTTTTCAATAATTTTGGACACTATTGGTAGGAGCGAGTTTGGCCGGTAATTATTTAAGTCGGTCTCGTCCCCTTTTTTATAAATAGGAATGACACTTCCGATTTTTTAACAGCTTGGAAAAGTTTAAGATTGTATACATCTTTGTGAGAGGCAAAAGTTTCACATCAATAATTTTATTATGTTTGTCGACAAACCATATATATCACGAAATTGTGAGCTCTCTAAAGATTTGACTATACTTCCCACCTCAGCCGGACTGACTTCAGATATTTTAAGATACGTTAAAATGTTATTCGATGATGTATTTAAGAAGTCTATAGGGTTTTTGTTACATGTTGGTAATTTACTTAGTAAGTTATCAGCAATAGTAATAGTTGCAGTCTTGTATTTCCTAAGCGTAATAACTTCAGGTTTATTATTTGACAGAGCAGTAGTTTGTGCCTCTAGTAATACTGATTCCTTAGTGTTATTTGAGTTATTGGCAAACGATGCTTATTGCCTGGGTGATTTTGGCATATTAACAGGTTTATGTGATTGTTCGGAGATTAGTTTTGCACCGTTGCTAACTTCACCATTGTTTACTACCGAATTTGGTAGGAAAACTGTAATTTCATTTCGCAATTTTTCATTTTCCGTCTCCAACCAACGAACTTTTTCCAGCAAAAGGGAATTATTGGTTTTAAGCTCCTTCACAAAGTCTTTCAGATGGATACAAGCCTCCATTTCAAAATTGATGTATTCTTCGGTCAGCTCTGCAGACTTCGTGTTGGGGTTAAGTCCACAACATTATTTTTCGTACACAACTGCTGTGATAAAGTGCTCCACAGCACACGCACTGTACCTGATTTGGCCACGAAACCACATGCACATAATTTTATATTTTCCGCATTTACCGCGTGTAAATTAATATCAGTAGATGCACTATCATTACTTATAGTCGTCATCTTGATGCTCTTTTTTAGTTTCCAACAATATTGCATTTTGGTCTAGTACTAACGCGCTTCGATGCCACAATGAGTCGGCAATGTTAAATACTTCAAACCAAATTCACGAGCTCATTTTGTAGGGATTGGCCAGTTGTGACCGCTCTTTTTGCCTTTTTTAATTGTCCTTTCTGGATTGCCGGAGTCTTACGTTACTATTCGCGCACCAATTTTACCTACAAACAAGTAATCTGTGGTGCTCCCAATGACGACAAATCTTGTGGAGCGGGTTGCATAAAATGGATTTCCAAATAGGCGGGTACCACAGGTTCCACCAGATACCACCAACGTAATTCCTGTTAATCCTACCGGCCCAATCAAAAGATGGCGCACACGCGCCGCCAAACGTCAACCGCCAATACGGCTGGTATAAATAGCGCAGTTTCACTTAGCACGATCGCAGTTTTCTAACAAACGAAGAAGACCAATGCGACTTAATCGAAACGTTGCAAATCGGTTCTTTTCAGAACCACTAAAACTTGCAAATTCGAAGATTAGGGCCTAACATTTACAATGAATCGATTTTATTTATTTCATTACGGTGGAAATATGCAAAAAATACTTATGTTTATAAAAAAGGTGAACAACATATCTTAGAAAACTATCGTCTCTTCTCGGGGTTAATTAATTATTTGAGCAGGTCTTCTATTCCACTATTTTTAAAAAGGTATCCTAAAAAGGTATCCTCATTTCTACCTCCTAACCATCACGGATTCATACGTGGCAGGACAATAATAATCAAACTTGCTTCCATCTTCCAATATATTTCTGAAGTGATACTGACATCTATCTAGGCCAGATTTGACTATTTCGGTGCCTTTGATACTCTCTTACACAAGATATTGCTTATAAAATTTGCTGATCTTTATGCTGCTCCGAGTCTTCAATTACTTATGAAATCATATGCATCGGGTCGCCAAGCATACGTAGCTTACAAAGGCTATTACTCTTACAAATTTTCAATGGAATCTGGTGTTCGGCAAGGTACAGCTAGACTCCTCAATCTGTCAAGTATTAGCGTGACTGCATATCTTTGCAGCAGAATATAGATAAATTATAATAGTATCGTGATAAAAAGCAAATAATCTGTTTCTTAACGTTGATAAGTAGTGCTTTATGCCATTTTCCAGGACTAATAAGTATCCAACTTCATATAAAATGAATGATTACAAACTCTAACCATGTAATGAGATTTGAGTATTTTGTTCACAGGGAAGTTAAACTTCACAAACCATATTACATATATTGCAATATGTGCTTCCAGGTTGTTGGAATTTATTATGCGAATCTAGCTGTTATTTAGAGATGTATATCTGATAAAATTGCTGCAGTTTGCATATTTTATTATGAAAATTGAACATGGGTTTCTCATTGTTGTATCAACTTACCTACATCATTCCGCTAGATCGTATACATACTAGAATTTTAAAGTTTTTCTTCAGAAGAAAAATTTCATAAATTGGAAAGAGTTACAGGAAAGTTGAGTTATTTTGTTATAAATTAAACAATGATTATTTCCTTTTCTATATCAAATTGGTTAAATCAAAGTAATAAATAGTCTTTCTCAATATCATATTAGATAGAAGTAAAATATTAAAATGTTAAATTAGAAAATGTCTACAACAATTTGACTTAAATTTACAACAGTTGGAAAAAAATATTTCCTCGTAAGCAATTGCCTGATAAATATCGTTAGTGTCTTCTATGTTTAAAGTGTTTTGAAAGTGTTTTTAAGTGATTTGCTATATTTGTTTATATATTGTAAAGCAAATAAACCAAGTAACTAAATCTTAATCAATTGTTATTTAAAAATAATGTGTTTAAGTTAAAAAAACATTCCTTAAATGTACCTATAAATTACCAAAGCTAAAAAAATATGTTTATTACTTCAAACACAATGATTTTTATTATCATACAATTGAATTATTCGGTTTACATAGTTTATTTTGAAAACTAATAGCAGAATAAAACCAAAATACAAATTTAATTATAAGTATTCATTCATATATTCGATTAAACTAATAACTTTGTCGGCAACTATAAAATCATTTAATTCGTTATTGATCAGAATATAAAATGTGGAACCGTTGTTATATTCGAGTGTGTAAAATGTATTTCAATCAACAATAATTTTTAATGGAGCAGTTCTGTATTTGTTTTTAATTAAAGTACAGGATTTATCCCATTGTAACGAGTAACGGTTTTACGCTAAAATGATTTTTTTCTAGCAGCGGAATACTCATCCCTGCAATTATCGAACGAGTAGTTATCGTTCCTGTGTAATTAACGTTCGTGTCTAGTTAAATACCGAACGAGGGTTGCTTTGAAAGTAACCCTACAATTTCCCCCGGATCCGGGCCTAAGAATGAAGTCGTGTTTTTCAGAGTTCGAGCGAAGGATAATTTATACAATAATTATGGGACAATACATGGATCGATAGGGTTTTGGCCGTTTCCCAAAAGCCATTCCGGAATTCTGTCCCGAAATCGATAAATTATTTATTAAATTAATCAGCGGGGTTCGCCGGGTTTTGTGGTGGTGCTACTGCTTTAAATAAACGTCGTGAAATATTTGTGTTTTAATATAGGGGTGGCTGTTTTTGTCCATACACTGGACTATTTTTCAGTCGGCACCAGGACTTGGCGCTTCCTGTGTATATGTGTGGGAGTGTGTATGTCGGATAGGGTGGAAAAAGTGGGGAAAGTGCTCCGAGACGATCATTTCTCCTTGGGCGCGAGGAGGAAAAAATGGCGCAGATAAAATAAACATTATGCTAAAACGTAGGCCCCACATACTTTGACATATACAAGTAATTGTACACAAGGGAGTGATGTATACTCGATTTTATTTAAAACGTGCTACCTCAACTCCCTAGTTTATGCAGTCTGTGCACTTGAAATATATAGCCAGTTAAATAATTATATTCGGCCACAAGTTTATTTTAAAAATATATTTCTCTCATAATTGCGTAATTAATAAAAGCTTTGCATACGGTAATATAAGTTTTAGCACATTATTTACTTTAATAAAAAAGTAGACAAATATTATTTTAATCTGCACGGGTGTTCATAAATTTATGGTTAAAATCATTACATAGCCATTCTAATATAATTTATTTACAAAAACTATTAAATTTAATAGCTACAAACTAATACTAGAAATTAAAAATTAATATGTCTTACACAACTTTAGATGTATTAATTTTGTATACATTGTACTTATTAACACTAAGCTAGATAATGGGATCATACTTTACTAAGATATCTAAATTTATGTTTTATAATATTAAGAACTTAAAACTATAGTATTCAGTTTTCCGATAAAAAAATCAATATTTTTTTTAATTGATACTTTTTATCATAATGTAAATGCATATAAAAATGATTAATTATTAATTGAATATTTTAAAATATGCAATATAAATAGTTAAAACTCACTTAGTGTATTTTATCCTTATATTACTTTATTTTCAACTAGCTTCGGAATAAATAAATACGAATTTTTATTTCGTCTTTGTATATCCGATAGTTGAAATTGAACATGCAGGAAATATTCCATTTCCATGCCCTTTATTTCGTAAATTTTATTAAATTTTTTAACGTTATGAAATAAAATTTTTATATTCGTTATTAAAAAAATGATGAACGGATAATGTCAGAAATTTTACAGAGGTGTATTGAATGGCGTGTTTCATGTATATGAATTTTTACATGCAGTTATGTACAATTGTTAGTTTGATCATTTGTGACATGTTTTATTTTCGAGTTGGTATAATATATTGGACTCGTATATATGGATACAAACATTTGAATCGTTAAACTTGAAAAATGCATACACGTTTTACTGGTAAACAATGGCAATACATCAAATTCACATTTCATGTATCCAGATTTAATAAATTCTTTATCTCAATTAGAAAACAATTATTTATCAACTGTAATTATTTTTAACTAATACAAGACATGCATTGTTTTAATAATAATATTACAGCAATAGATTAAAATTTCATTTTAATATATTATTAAATACTTACATTTTTATGAAACAGTTGTTTAGGAAATGGAAATATTGTGCAAAGAATTCTTATTACGCTCATAAGAAATTAGGAGCTGGGATTTGTAAGGAGTATTTTATATTCGCCATTCGATTGTAAATATATAGGCAGAAAATGTTCAAAAATAGTGGAGGTTGAAGGGATCCTTGAGGTAGACCTTGTTTAGAAGCGAAGGGGGGTGGGGAGTAAGAGTTGTTGATTTTGAATTTTAGGGATCTGTTAAAAATTATAAGATTAGGAATCTATACAACAAACCTTGAAAAACCTTTTGAATATGAAGCAATAGAATTTTTGATGACTTTCCTTCAAAGGGCGTTGGTTGTTTTTTTTTTTGAGGTATAGACGGTAAGTGGGAGTATAATAGATCATTTTGGAATTTTGGAAAGAAGTGGAATTAATATTTTGTGTTTGTGAAATGATAAATAATTTTCCTAAAACAGGGAGTAATGTGATAGGACGATAGAGAGATATGATTATGATGGGATAGAAATGATCATTTCTAATTTCCATTCGGAAGAGAAATTATCATAAATAAAACTAGGGCTATTAAGGATGTGCTCGTTTCGTTTAATTTTGACGTCGACTGCATGGTCATCTGCCACCACCGATTTTAACATTTTTACTGGTCGTTTATGTGGATACGAAATTATTTGAATATAATCATAATGATGGCTGCAACTATTAATACGTGGTAGTTTCTAATATAGGCTCTAAATAAAACATTTAAAACATACAAGGTCAGGTCCAGCCGCTGGATAAATAAGTCTTCATTATAAATTTATATTTTCCTAAAAATTTTAATATACACTCACTTGTTTCGTTAGGACCGTTCGAATGCATCCACAGGTAATAATGCATTTGCTAATACAATTATTGAATGTTTCTCATATTAAATTTATTACAAATAAACTCCATTCCTAATAGTAGAGGTTCTTTCTTGGATCTTACTTTTCCTACCATGGACAATATGAAATAGCAAGTAATAATATCTGCTACAATTCCCTCCATCACTATGGGTATGAACTTTATATTTGTGTAAAATCTGCACACTCTAATTTAGGCTTCACTGAAGTGTCTATTTCAAAGTGTGATTATGATACCATTAATAACTACCTATCAGATGTTAATGCAATGGTAAATATATTTATTTATACAAGTACGATGCATGTCCTATTCAAACAAATTAGGTCATCCAGTTACCCTAAGTGGTATGACAAGAATTTAATTTCATGCTCGTTATTAAGTAAACAGTCAGAGATAATTTTTATTAATAATTTCAGTGTAGGCCCTGATGGAATCCCTGGACACTTTCTGGTAAATTGTGTATGTTCACTGTCTAATCCGATTCATACTTTATTTCAATAGTCAATTAATAGTTTTTGTTATCCAGATATCTGGAAAACAAGCTTTATTAAACCTGTATTTAAAAGTGGTGATGGTAAAGACATTTAAAATTATCGGGGCGTTTCTTTGCAGTCAATCTTACCTAAAGTTTTGGATAAATTAGTGTCTCGTCGGCTAGCATTAATGTCCAAAAATGTAATTAATATTAAATAAAATGGTTTTATGGAGGGGAAATCTACTATAACTAATTTGTAAGAAATCAAAACCTTCTTATTGGATGCTTTTAATGGACACAGACAAATTGACACTATTTATACAGACTTTGCTAAGGCATTCGATCGTGTATAGTATAATGTCTTATCTAGAAAATTTTAATGCTTGAAGTTCTTTGAACAGATAATTAATTGGGTTAATCGTTTCTTATCAAACCGATTTCAAGTTGTTAAATTAAGAAAATTACATATCGTCCGTTATTAAGGTGTCTTCTGGGGTTCCACAGGGCTCTCATATTGGTCTGATATTGTTTATTATTTTTATTATTGATATTAGTGATTTATTATTTGCGGATGATTTAAAGCTGTTTCATGCTGTTGATGATATTTCTGATTGACAACAAAACGAATCAGATTTAGATAACCTGTCCTCTTGGTGTAGAAAAAATTGTCTTGATCTAAATATCAACAAATGAAAAGTTACTACCTTCAGTAGACGTCATAATTTGATTATGCATAATTATGATATTAACAACATAATATTAGAAAGAGTGGAATTTGTTAAAGATCTTGGCGCCTATTTTGATAATAAACTAACATTTGCAGACCACATTGAAATTAGTACTAAAAAGGCGTACAAATTAATGGGTTTTTTGTTTCATAATTGTAATAGGTTTAGTTTTACTACTATACAATTTTTTTATTATAGTCTATTCAGGTCTAATGTCGAGTATGCCTAGGTTATTTGGTCGGCATATTGTATTTCATACGTAGTTTTTAAATTTAATTACCAGTTTAATTTCAGTTCTTTTAATTTTGGCGATTTTTTTTGCACACTTGATACTGAGTCATTAGAAGTCCGTAGAATTAATAAATTAAACTTATTTATGTTATTTAAATATCTGGTTTAGTAACTTGTGAAATAATTCGATTTGTTAATTTTCATATGTCTACTTCATTTTAGAACGCTGCAATAATTATAGTTTCAATAATCCTATTCAAAGACTAATGAGATGTACAAACATCCTTAACGCTAATCCTAATTTTGAGATATTTGTAAGATCTTCAACTAGGTTTAAACGAAATCATTTTAGAGTTAATTTAAATAATTTATTTTATTGAATGTTTGATTTAGTTTACACTTTGTATAAAAAGTGCTACCGTTAAATAAATAAATAAAAATAAATAAACAAATAAACACGCTTAGATTGTGATGATAAAATAAATACATACATTATATTTAACAATTCATATACAAAACTGACATAACTTTAAACATGAGCTATAGAAAAATAAAATTTTAATGGGTGCTAAATATATTATATCAGCAGTATTTCACGTAGAAGATAGTTAAAAATCTGATCAATTTATTTTTATAATTGGTTGATTTCATACATTATTTGAATTTTAAATTTTATTTTCCTTTAAAAAGTACGCGAAAGTATTGTAATAGCATTTATTATCCCAAATTCAAAATTTCAACGGAAATATATGTTTTCAAATCTCTCCGGTCATCAACCCTTCCGTGATTGTGCGGGATATCTGAGTTTCCCCAACAGCAAATTATTATTTTTATAATAATGAATTTAAATTAATGTCCTTTTGTAAGGCTCTATCAGACATTAACGATATACAATTGAGCATATTTGTCTTAGTTATATACATGGCCGCACAAGCAGAGTTACGGTGAATGGACCAAAGATTGAAATATTTTTTAGTAGTAGTAGTAGTAGTAGTGTTAGGCTATCGACCACGTGGTCCTTCCGCCATGTGTCATTTGTGTATTTGTGTGTGTGTAAATGAGCTTGTTACTTTAAAGGATCGCCCCCGTCACTCTAAAGCACCATTAATTGTATCCCAATGGTGAATGGTACCGGTCACCCATCCGACTACTGACCCGAAACAACGTTGCTGCACGTCAGTTCGGGGCCGTAACCGATGCGCCACCACCGGCGTGTAAATATTTTTTATTTATCAGTTTAACGTTTTTGTTGCTCTCTGGGTATATAAACATATGGATGTTGACGATTGCGCTATTTTAGATGGATTTTGGATATGGATTTTGACTCTGATTTTGAGATTGAGTTGCTATTTTATTCAAGAATAAAATTTCTGTTAGTTTGCAACATGCCGTTTCCCGAATAAAGAATATTTTTAAAAACCTTTACGGACCTACCAAATTTATAATTTATAAGACACGTGTTTTGAATATGTTGTATCTTACATAAACGTATATACTATTCTCCTCTTTTCAATATCATGGAAATATTTAATGACTTTTGAACGAATTCATTACTAGGATGAAGAGAACGCTGACATTGAATATATACCCTCTAAGGATGAAGAAAATGGCTAGAGAATGATGTGGAAGAAAAAAATCATATTCCTGACTAAATTGAAATAGAAGAAAGCAACAATGGTATAGAGCTTCAAGGCAGATCAGATATCTGCAGCTCCTGCAAGCACAAGACATTGCACCCATGGTAGACGCCAGAATTGGTAAGTTCTTTTTTTGATACCTAATTGCGTAAGTTAATTAGAAAGCACGTACTTTATTTTATAAAAATTTGTTTGTAATTATTGTTTTGGTTTGCAGATTACTTCAATTTTATAATAAAAATGTATGAAAGTCATTTAAGGTGTAGAAAATTAACTAATAATTAGAAAAACTCGAAAACATTTCATAAACGTACAACAATGAGTCTAAATAAGACTATAAAACAAATCACTTTTGAAACAACTATTTCTCTGGATAATTCCTCGACAGATATTGAATTATAGAAAAGTATTGTGTGTGTTACAAATAGCAAGGCTATCAAAGCAACACTAGTTTGAACGTATTTATTTCTGTCAAATAATCTAAACATGATTAAATATATGTTATATAGCTTGTAAGTGATTATGGGATTACAAAATTAGAACAAGAAATTAATTTAGGGTGATATAATTAAAAATAACATAGCCAAAGTAATTAAATAAATTAAAACTCAAGTTTACAATAATCTGCAGACACAAGTTCCTATCACTCAATCTCATCAGTACAGATTTATTATAAAATTGATTTCAAATACAAATAAAAACATGTATCCCATCTGCTTATTTCTTTCCATCGTGTTTTAAACTCCCTCTTTGCTATATCTTTAAATAACACCCAAATACCTTCATCCCAAAATTGTAAATACCTAGGAATATCGCTGTCCCCAAATTTACTTTAAAGGCCCACGAAACAAATCTTAAGCTGAAAATCGAAAATAGGGCTTGACACCTCAGAACACTTATATATCATAATTTCTATTAAAACTCCGATTGACTTATAAAATGATTTGTCGGCCCTTTCTTGATTATGCAGCCATCCTATTCCTTAAACCTCGACCTCCTTTTTAAAAAAAAATTGCAAGTAAGTGACATATCAGCCCTTAGAACATTACAGTAGTAGCTGAACCTTCAAGGAATACAGACGTGCCAAAACGCTCCGGCACTTACTGTCATAAAACCAAATGGTAAAATGGCCCCTGATCTGCGTTCGCGTAATGAAGATATACTTTCTTTTCTAAAAAGTGAAGAATTTGATGGAATATTGAAAAAATCAATAAAACATCATACCAAATAATTAAGTAATGTAATCAACGATTTAAAAAGTGAAATTAATGAGCTAAAATCTACTATAACATCACTATCCACTATACAACCAAGAATAAATACGGAAGAATCGAATATTAAGAAATCTCCACCTATAAATAAGAAACCTAAAGAAAAGGAAGTTATCTCAGCACTTAAAAATGTATATAAGAGTAAACAAACAACCCGAACAACTCAACTACAAGAAAATAATGATACAGAAACAACTGAGAATACTGCAGAAAAATGTTGGCAGACAAAACATGCAAAAATAGGAAAACGAATCAAAATCAGCGCGTACATGGAACAAATGAAAATATAACCGAGATAAAAAGCTGTGTTATGCATTCGCATTTTCATGTATGCCGCCTACATCCTAATTTAGAAGAAAAAGATTTAGTAACATATTTAGAAAAGAAAGGTCTTAATCAATTAAAATGTAAGAAGATGAATTCAAAACATCCTGATGAATACTCATCTTTTAAGATCTCAATCCCGACTGAGCAAGCCAATTATCTGCTTAATCCGAACATATGGCCCAAAAATGTGTACATCAACAATTTTTTATTTCACCTGAGCAAGAAACACGATCGGCCCTATCACCTAAATCAAACTCATCAAATAAGCAGCTCACAGTGATTCGAATGTACAATCCATCGGCAACTAGATAAATGTTTTCCGCTAAAAATAAAGCACATAAAATCAAAATGCATAAAACAAATTCCACCCACAATTGAAATAAAAAATTGCAAAAATGATTTAGATAAATTATACATAATCTCAAGCCATGGCTCAAAATATTTACTAGCATATAACTTCACTAACGAAAACAATATAATAAGTTATTAATCGAAAATCGAGCAATCCACTATAATACACAAATCGTAAACTCTAACAGCTCTGGTAAAACTGTATAGAACATAATCAATAACATAAAAGGGAAATCTACAAAACAGGCTAATATTAATATTCCTGGGTCACCTGATGAAGTGGAATCTGAATTTAGTATACACTTTGAAATCATCACGTCACAATTAACAGCGAATCAGCCGAACATAAACTATGTTAATAGTATTTCATATAATAAAAATGGCATGTTCATAAAGCCAGTATTGAAAGTGAAGTCCTATACACAATCAGTAAATTAAAAATACATTATCTTGTGGCTATGATAACATACCCAGTGTTGTGCTACAAAAATTGTGCTACACAAATAATAACACTGCTAACACACATAATTAATAATTCACTATCTCATGGTATATTCCCGAATAAATTAAAAATTGCAATAATAAAACCAGTCCACAAAAAAGGCAACAGATCTGCCATTGAAAACTATAGACCAATTAGCCTATTACCTGTGTTTTCTAAAATATTTGAGAACATCATGATCAACAAATTAAATGTTTTTTTTATACATTCAACATAATAAATAACATGCAACATGGATATCGAAAAGGAAAATCCACAGCTAGAGCTATTCATGATTTCATACATGAAATTCTTAATAACATGGAAAGACAATTTACGATATGTATATTCATAGATTTAACAAAGGCCTACGATTGCATCGACCATAACATTTTATTAGTAAAATTAGAAAAAATGGATTAAGAGGTACCGCCTACCACTGGTTTAAATCATACCTAAGCGACCGTACCCAGCGGGTGGTAATTGAGAAAAACGGAGAATATGCCCAATCACAAACATCTGTGATAACAAACGGTTTGCCCCAGGGAAGTTTAACGACGCCCACCCCTTTTCTACTTTTCATTAACGATCTTATTGCAGTATTAAATACTAATAAACAAAATATTTTTAACTATGCAGATGACACAAACGTACATATCTCAGGAAATAATATACAAGAACTAGAAATGGACGCAAATAATTTATTCATTAACATTAATGAATGGCTCAACAGAAATAAATTATTAATTAATAATCAAAAAACAAACGTTCTATTTATTAATTGATGAGGCCGTTATTTGTTGAAAATTCATATCACTTGTTAAGTATTAAAGTAAAAACACTTTTTTAATTTTCAAAAACTTTTATTTGTTGGAATTACACGCAACAATTGTTTCGCCACACTGAGGCTTCTTCAGGCGAAGAAATGGTAGCGGTACAGAGTTGTGTATGATTTAAATACTAATTAGGGTGGTGGGAAGGGGGTTGGAGGATTTTTTGGTTTATTTTTAAAATTGAACATATTAAGTAATGGCCGCTTAGGAGGAGGCCGGTGTCTTTCCTCTTGTTGATTTCTAAATTTTCCAAGAAATTTAGTTTCCTTCCCTTTTGCTGTTGGTGGAGTATTTTGAATTCGTCATTGAACGAGTGTCCTTCTTCTAGTAGGTGGTTTGCGAATGTGGAACATACGCGAGTCAAACAGGGCGTGCATTCTCTGAGCGAATAAAAGAACATAGAGCCGCATACATTAATCACAAGAAGACTTCCACATTCGCAAACCACCTACTAGAAGAAGGACACTCGTTCAATGACGAATTCAAAATACTCCACCAACAGCAAAAGGGAAGGAAACTAAATTTCTTGGAAAATTTAGAAATCAACAAGAGGAAAGACACCGGCCTCCTCCTAAACGACCAAACGGATATTAATAGGTCACCATTACTTAATATGTTCAATTTTAAAAATAAAACAAAAAATCCTCCAACCCCCTTCCCACCACCCTAATTAGTATTAAAATCATACACAACTCTGTACCGCTACCATTTCTTCGCCTGAAGAAGCCACAGTGTGGCGAAACAATTGTTGCGTGTAATTCCAACAAATAAAAGTTTTTGAAAATTAAAAAAGTGTTTTTACTTTAATACTTAACAAGTGAAACGTTCTATTATTCAACAGAAACAAGAAAATAGAATCACCCCAATCAATTCCACTTAATGGCACCTCGGTGGATCTATCCAATTCTGTCAAATTTCTTGGGGTCCAGATTGATGACAAAGTCGGTTGGGCTGAGCACATAGTAAAACCGCAAAGAAGTTAAACACGGTAATTTATAGCTTAAGAGAACTGTCAAAATATCTAGACAAAAGTGTACTAAAAACAGTCTACATTGCTAGTTTTGAAAGCATAATGCGGTATGGGATAATCGTTTGGGGAAGAAAATCTGATGACAACAAAATTTGGTTTAAAGAACAAAGGGTCCTGTCGCGGAATATTCAGGGAAAATAAAATTAAAACTCTTTATGGAACCTATATCCACGAAACAATATTGTTTTACCATAAAAATATCAAAGGATATGATAATAAATTAAACAATTATAATACAAGAACTAATGATTATGTATATCCAAAGCACACATTAAAATTGACGGAAGAGCATGTAAAAATGCATAAAAATGACTATAAGAATTTAAAAACAAGTCTAAATCAATATATGTAAGAATTTGAACCATACTCAGAGAATTTATGAATACATAAAATATGTAACTCTTATAATAATATAATATTAAGTAGTATGTAAGCGATATTTATTGTACACTTAATTAAATTATAAGATTATTAAGATGTAATAGTGTCTATATCAGATTAGAATATAAGATTAGGTTTCAGTTATTTTGACGCTATTTTCATTTTGTTTGTAAATGAGACTTTGAAATAAAGATATATTCTATATAGAATAGGATAGAATATATCTTTATTTCAAAGTCTCATTTACAAACAAAATAAAAATTAAACATCCAAACAATCCCCTCTACCATCCCTCTAACGAAAACACAGGTACCCCAATAAAACAACGACTCATACATCTAGCAACCAAATTTGCAACTAATCCCAACATCCGTGACGTCATTAATCATCTCTGTATTCCTCGCAATCCTAATATACCACCCAAAGCAAAACACCGCAGCACCACCATTTAGCAATTAATTTCATTTCATCTTGAATCATGTACTGACAACGATATTCGCTGACAAACGAGAACGTGCTGAAAGACCAGAAGAGAAGAAGCATAGTAATTGTCCTGGTATCAGATGTAACACTATTTTCCAATAAAGATGTCTATTTCTCTCTAAAAACATTTACTAAAATAAATATAACATTTACTAAAATAAATATAATAAAAAACTTACTCAGACACGTACGGCAACTTACACAAAAATGTAATTTAATCGAAGATGGTCCGAATTTCAATTTAAGAAGCTTTCAAACTTTTTGTAACGGATGACATTTTCCAATCCCCTCGAGATTTTTATTAAGACATGGACATTAGTACGTTTCAAAGTGGAATAAAGAGAATCCTGAAAATCTGAAGGAATTGAAAGATGTTCTAGTTGCTGGTGGTAGAAATCACGGAAGAAATGTTCATCTTTAATGTAATTGATACTGGTTGAACTACACTCTTGATGGAACCAGATTTGTAAATTTGGTGAAAAAAACACATTTTTAGTCACCTGACACATGTTGCGATCATTACAGATCATTTTCAAACTAAACAATTTATACTTGGAAAATGATCTGCAAAGATCGAAACACGTGTCAGGCGACTGTAAATAAAAATATCATTGAACATAACAAGTGTGTTTCTTCACTAAATGTTCAGCTTACTGAAATGTAGACTGAAAATGAATTATTTTAGGAAACAGATTCAAACAAATCTTTAGGCACATCGGATTTGATAATGCTACAACGAGTAACGACCGAATGAAAATATTTAAAGATAAATTAGAATCATTATAAACATTGCGTATTATAATGGTTTTATCAAAAAATGAATAGAAAATTTACTATCTACAAATGTTACAGTTCCTAAGCGTTGACAACTTTCCATAAATGATGCTCTTTTAGAATGTATATAAAAAGTAAACCAGGCCAATATGGCATTAAAATTTGTGTTTGTACAGACTCTGAAAGACGATATATTCTAAACAACCAATATTGGTTTATAATAATTTAGAGGTAACTGCTTCCAAATATCAGGTAATTTGTTATAAAATTTTATAGCCAAATAATTTGTACTATTAAACGATTTTGATAACCTTATCTTCTTTTATTGTACCTGCCAGGTGAGCTCCATGATTTTCTCAACACGGTGATAAATCAATATGAAAGCCCAAAAAATAATGAGTGGATTTCGGTGTGCCTTTCTTAAGACTGAAAATTATTTTGTTTGTTTTATTTTCATTTAAAATTGTTTACAGCACTAATTGTTTTCTCGTTTTCCATGTTGGTTCTCTCCGTTGTTCTACCCTCATTTATTACAGTAGAGTCGTCGGCAGATAAGACGGCATTCGGTATATTAGGTTGGACCGAAGGTCATTTATGAATATTAAAAATAAAAAAAGGTCCAAGTATTGAACCTTGTGGGACCCCATGAGTTATTTTCTCAGGCTTTGTTATTATACCATTATGACAAACTGATTGATATCTATTGGTAATATACGATTTCATTAAATAAATACTGTTTTTGGAAAAGTTGTATGCTTCCAGTTTTTGAATTAGCTAGTCATGTGAGACACAGTCGAAGCCTATGCTCAAATCAATTAAGGATACTACTGATACATTTTTGCTTTCAAAAGCGTTCATGATTCGATCAATGAGAGCAATTATAGCACCTGGTGTTCATAAACCAGGTTTTAAACCAAATTTACGTTCGGTAAAAAGTTTATTGTTTCAAAGTACTTCAGTCTTGATATTTGATAATTATTTCGACTACTTTAGAGAATCGACAAGATTGAAACTGGCCTAAAATTATTCAGTTCGTGTTCATCGCCACTTTTATGTATTTAATCGTTAATTTTCCTTTGTAAGTTTTAGATCTAGCATGGAAACATGGAGATATTTGTACTGTGGGTCACTTTTTATTAACTGCTTTAGGCCGTTTCAATTATAGTGCGTTGCTTAATTCGGCGGCCTTTAACCTCTTCCCATTTTTCATTACTATCTTGTTGATTCGAGACTTCATCTTGCATTTTTATAATTTCATTAAATTCTTCATTACTTTTAATTGTTTTCTTCATATCAAATTGTACCGGGCTCTGCAC